>JAHLSL010000006.1:17953231-18011712 GCA_025920805.1 Petroica traversi | reverse complement strand
AATAATAATAATAATAATAATAATAATAATAATAATAATAATAATAAAATGTACATGGATCCTTAGTAATTCTACAATATTATTTATAAAGGGAAATTTAAACAAACTTTTTATATGAAACACAATAAACACACATTTATTTAGATTATATCACAAATGTGTTCAATCTTGAAGAGACCCCTTTTGTTTTTGGTTTTGTTTTTTTTACAACACTCAAAAAGTGCTTTAATAAGGACTGTTTATTTTCTCTCTTAAGTGTAACACCTGAATGGACATTTAGCAAGAGTATAGTACAAAGAGTTTATTTTCTTTACTCTTAAACACAGCAATATTGCATGTTACAACTCTAATTCTACAGATATAAATGGAACTAAGCTAAGCAAGAATTCTTATTTTAATATTTTTTTTATTTGCAGTGATCATAACTTGGCAGCTTTTCTGTCAAAATTTTGGTTATGCACATATGAGTCACATACAATACTCAGCTAAATTCTGCAAAACAAGCCACCAAAACTCCCACAACTCACTAACGAAATGTCCAAAGCAACAGAGACATAATTGCCAGGCATTGTAGAAATACATCCTGGACACAACTGCAGTGTGCTATTCAAATGGATTAAAATAAAATTAGAAAAACAAGTTATTTAATTAAAAAGCAGTGTTACTTCTAGTCTGGTAACTTTTTCCAGAAGTGACCAGGCCTGAGATTTTCTGCAGACACTGTATCCGAATGGAACTCAAATAATTCCACTTTAATTTTACAATTCCAGAGCATTACAGTCTTACAGTCTTCCATACATGATTCATAGAATTTTTGAAAATCTAAAGGCTCCTTCATAAAATTTGCAGTCTCCAAGGATCTCTTAAATTAATTACCACAGTTTATAACTTACAAAAATTAAAGAAAGCAAACAAACAAACAAAAAAGTGTGCATTCTCAATGTACTGTTCAAGTTTCTCTTTACTTTTCTGAAGTCAGAAACTTCTAAAACGACTTCTAAGAGCAGAGAAAGAATATCACCATGATTTAATAATTAATTGATCTGAAAAACCTGTGGGAGTCTTTTTGTTGTTATTTGTTTGTTTATTTGTGGTTTGGTTGGTTTGGTTTGGGTTGTGGTTTTTGTTTGTTTGTTTGTTTGTGGTTTTATAACCTACAAACCTACAAACCTACAATAAAAGCCTTTTTTGGGACGAAAAGGAAAAAACCCTGCTGAGTGGTGCCCTGTGTGAGATGATTATATAAAACCCACTTAAGTAGTTTTGACATTAGATGCTTTATTCTTTCTGGCATTTAGGTCCAGGGACAACGAGGAACACAGCAGTTTCATGGTTGTCTTTATGCATAGCAACATAAATTATTTAATTACAAGACATGCTACACTGTAATCTTTTGCAGTGATGTGAGTAAGTTTAACACATTGTAGGTGTTAATGGGATACAGTTCATAATAAAAAGAAAGATCAATGTAAACAGAAAAGTAGAATTCCTGTTTACTAACATTAGCTTGTCAGCTGTTCCCTAAAAGTACTTTTTCTCTGCAGAAAAATAGACATTTTAGCACCAGATTCATCTGACCTATTTTATCTGTCTACTTTATTATGAGGTGAAGTTATGTCTAAAGAGTTCAATGCCTTATGGGAGAACCTCATCAGACAGCTCAGGTGTGTGCACACATATTTAGTCTGATCAAATCATAACAAGAATGAACAGACAAACCTGAATTGGTTGAGTTTGTGTTGAAGTTATTCTTACTTTTGGAGGAATATCAGGGAGAGAGAGTGGGAGGTTGTGGACATCAGTGACACAACCTATTAAGTGGAATTTTAGTGTTACATAAAGGGATTTTAAAAAAATAGCCCTCAGAAGCCACCACAGAAATAAAACATGGCAATTGTTCCAAACTAGTGTTCAGCAGACACTGAGTCACCCTTCAAAGGCAGTGACCTTAGATGCCCTGAGTGAAATAGGGGTCTGTGAGTGAAGCAAGTTCACTGATAACTTATATAAAGAAGGAGATGAGTATCAGAGCCCTAGAAGCCTGAGAAAAATAGAGGTACCATTCTGTAGTGAAAGTTGATGTTCTATTCAATCAGAGCTGCTGAGCATGATGCCCATATCTTTATCTGTCACTTGGAGGTACAGATATTATTTATCCCAACACACCACTTGTGCGGGTGAACTCTCATATTGTCTTGGTTTAGGCAATGGCAGATGTTGTAATCCAGGAGGTTACAACCCTTAGATATCTGGGTTTATTTAGCCTTTGAAGGAAAGCTGCCTGTTGCTCCTTTCTGACACAGTAGGTGCCAGTGAAAGGTCTGACTGAAGCAATTGCTATTCTTTGATAACAGAATTTCTATTCTTTGTAAGTGTTCTGCAGGCCCTGAGACTAAACACCCCAGAACTGCAGAGCCAGGGAGACCAAACATCCTACTATCTCAGGAAGCCAAGGTCTCCTAGCAGGACAGATTCTGTAAACTAGAGGTGAGCCCATCCCAGCCCCATTACTCCCTTGTTAGATCTGCTGATGCGTAAGGTCTATAACTTGTGTACATGACTAACAGGGTGTGTGCATTGCCATGCTGTCACCTGGGTGAAGTGGATGCATCCAACAGGATTATGATTAAAATACCGAGGTAGCGACCTCCAACCCTCTAACCGTGTCTAGCTTCATTTTCCTAACATCAGGAAAAAGACATCGCTTTAAATGAATAGGATATACCTCTATTTGCCATTTTCATTATATGGTGCTACTTTTAATTAATCATGAGAAAACTGATCTTTTGGTTTAAGACAGGTATTATTATCATTATGCTACTCAGACATTAAGATGACCACAATGACAACTTTTAACAATGGTCTATTAAACTTTTACCTCGATTGACTGACATGAGTTTTCCCTCTGTTTTTTTGACCACAGGAATCTCACAAATAGCTAAGCCCCAAGGAAAGAAATATTTCAGTTGATTTCAGCATCCTGTGTGGACATATGTGGGATAAGTGCAATCTAGCTCTGCTTGGCAAAGTAGTAAAGCTTTTACTCTTCCATAGAAAAAAGTATATATTTTAATGGCTAGTACCATTAAAAATTGAATCTTAGTTCTCACTTGGACACACATAGTGTCTGAAGAATGATGTTACATGTCTTTGGCATCTAAGCACTCTTTAATTACTTTTTATTTTATGTAGTGAATACTTAAAATGTCCATTCAGATGACAGTGTAACACAATTTAATGAAATTGAAATGCATCGTTTTCCAGTATAGTGAATATTATAGACAGTAGCTCTAAAGTACTGTAATCTATTAAAAAAATTATTTTATTCAAGATGAAATTGAGTAATTTGCATTTAAATGCCGTGTAATAAAAAACCTTACCAATTTGATTCTACATTCAGTTGCATGGCTGTGAAATCTTTCTGGAACTTCACCAAACTCATGCAAGTCTGTCAGTGGAAGTATCAATGCCCGTCAGATTATCAGTGCTCATACTTTTCTTTAAATGCAGTTTTTTTGAGAATAAATAATGAAATTATAAAAAACTAAAACAAAAACAAAGCAACAAAACATTTGCTAGTGACAGTGGACGCTAAAATTTTATATTCACTGAAATCTCTGGCCCTTTTTATATTTACTGTATTGCAAACCACTTCATAAGCTCTTTAGCAAAGTTAAACATTTTCAAAGTGTCAAAAGCTCTTTTTATTAGCAGTAATGAAATTTCAAAAGTAGCTTCAAACATGCAATCAAATGTTTTCAAAGTCTTTGCTAATTGAAAGGAATTTCCCCAGGATTATGTCAGAGACATTGTTACTATTATATCTGTTAAAAAAATATTTAGAAATCATACAAAATTTCCCTAACAATTCCAATTTTAATATCTTTAAAAGAATTGACCATCAAGCTAAACTTTAAAAATAAAAACGATTTTACTCTGCTGTTATGTACAGGAGAAAAGAAGTCTGAAATCAATATTCAAAGAATTATCCACTCAAGGAGCAAAATATGTAAATATATTTTAGTGTACAATATCAAGCTAACTTTCAAGTTTGAAGAGCTGTTTTTTTGCCTGCGTCATGTAAGAAGCAGGAAGCAGATAAACTGAATGGTGTAAGCACCCTGCTTCTGTATGTTTATATTTAAAGAAATACTGCTATTTTTTTCTTCCTTCTTCAATACAATTCTGGAAAATGTCATAATGAATTTAAAAAATAAATAAATTAGAGGATTGCATGGGATATCTTCTGCCTCAACAGCTGCTATTCAACAAACTTTAATATGCTTACAAAAAAAAACTTGAGAATGCTTGGGAATGCCCATGAGAGCATGCAAAATTTTTTAACATTTATTTTTATGTTTAAGCAGTTTACTTTGCCATTTCATTTCTTTCATACTGTAAGTGCTTAGTAATTTGGGGAAGAACAAAAAACTAGTCAGCTAATTAACTTTCAGAGTTCTCTATCTAAAGAATTCAACCACAAAACCCATAAAATGTCAGGTATAAAAAAACCTGATTTCATAGAAGCTTCCTTACTATTTAAATGACACATTTGGTGTACATTCCTGAAACAGAATACATTTTTTGAGGTTTGAAAAGAAATTGTAGTATTGAATATTGTACATAGAGATGGCAAAACCAACTTCTAGCCTTGGTTTCTTTAAACAATCAGAGAAAGATCAAGTATAGGAATCAAAGGCCATTTACATATGTCCTGCTCTTCTGAACTTGCTGTCTTGCCAGTGCAGACAATTATGTGGTGTAAATCCAAGAGAAGCAGTATATAGAAGCATCAGTCTCTTTCGTGCACAGTTGCACTGATCCAGATGAAAGCAGATATCAAAGTCTTAGCACTGCCTCAAACACTGGACTATTAAAGAAAGGGTGGATAGTGAAAATTTTGAGCCTTTAAATATGTTTTTCTTTTCTTTTTTGGTTGTTTTGTAGTTCTAATTTGGTATAAAATACTTCTTTCTCTTCTTTCATGTGTGTCATTGCCTGGTGGCTAAGAGCAGTAAGAATAGTCTGAACTCTTAATCATTTTTTCTACCCTGTGAAGTTTTTTAGGTTGACTACATTTTCCTAGCATAAATCTCTACATTCATTTGTTTTCTCCATCTTTTGTAATTTTTAGTTATTTGATTTAAATAATATGGGGAGGATGACACTCCATGGGGAGAAAAACTTCTGCACTCTACTGTGGTATGATGAAGGAACTATTACTAGTATTTTTTCGGTAGTACTTTTGTCTTCCTACCACATTTTGAAAATTGAAGTACCTTTTTTGGAAGGCTAATGAAAAAAAAGAACAATTAACAGAACTAAACTGTAAATTAGTTTTAAATTTTATAAAAATATTTGCAGAAAGCTATTTTCATCAGTCATCTAGCTCAGATCATTAGTCTTATCAATGTGAGTTATTGCGGGATGTTTTCAGTAGTGCTCCAGGAATTTGGAGTAGAAGCATTTATTTTACTGGTTCTCTTAGAAAATGAGGTAAGCTTCCTGAAATGTTTTTTTTATTTTTCTTTCCTGACTCATCTTTTGAACTTCATTATAGACATTGATAATTTAGGTTCATATAGTTTTTTCTTTTTTCTTTCTTCTTCTTTTTTGTTATTTTTTTTTAAGGCAGTGACAGCCCCCAGGATCCCCCCACATATTTCCCTTTCTATAAGTACAGTAAAACACTCTAAGATACTAGATTTTTTGTCTTGACTACTATAACTATATTTTTTATCTTTTATTTTTTAATCATCTTGCTCAAATTACGTATACCAAAATATTTGCTCATCTTTTCACTATTTATCACAAGTATCAGCTGAGTCTAGATATATCACCAGAGAAACACAGCTGAGAAAATAATTTTCCCATTCTCATTCAAGAAGTGTAAATAAATCTGAAGTAAATGAAGATGCTTTAATTCCAGTCCAAAGAGGTTGATTTAGTCCCAATCCTGAATAGAATGGTTTAATCTAGAGATCCTTCTAACATCCTGTGTTTGATTTTTTGGGTTTTTCTCCCTGTACTGTACAATACTGTTGTAAAACGTATCTTTTGACAAAACAAATCTTTCATAAGGACTATATCCTTATATGCAGAATGTTCTCATAAGAGAATCCTCTATATTAAGTATTCCATAGATTCTTATAAATATGGTACAATACTACTTTCGTCCCATTTTATGAATTCACAGCTGCAGATAATAAACCCAAGTCAGTACATGACATGAACTTCCATAAAAAGTGAGCTGAAGTACAAGGCACACTGGATGAGAAAAAGGTCTTGCCTTTAAAAGCTTGTATCAAAAACTATCAGAAAATTACAGGACTGAAGTCACTTCTGTTTCTCGTTTCCAAAGTCATGGTATATTTGCTTTTCATTGGAAACAACATAAGTACATGTACAAACACAACCTTGATAGGCAACGCAACATATTTTGTGGAGAAATAGATTTTTAAATATGTACCTGCCAATGTAATGCTGTAAAATAAAACCTTGGGGTTCCCTTGAGGCTTCTCCTCTTGATATTTCACTGAATTAATGAAAAAATTAATTTTGTTTACTTCTTCTCAAAACCACCTCTATATTTTGAAGATTACCAAGGTGACAATATGACATACTACATTAATTTAAACTTCTGTCAACTGAAGAAACTAGCACTGCACAAGCTTATTATGGTAAAAAGGGAGAAGAAGATATCATTTCACAATATGTGCCCCTGAAAATGCAGTTCTTTCTAAACTCACCAACACATTAGTAAACCATTAGTTTTTAAGCACAATGCTAGACAAGTGATACATTCTAAGATACATTACTGTAATACAAAGCATTTAATAAAGTCCATTATTAAGTACATTCACATCATATTAGTTTTGGTAGCATTACTAAAATTAGAATTTTTTGCAATCAAATTCTTTGATTGCTGTTAAGATTAACAACACTTTTTTTACATTTTGGTCAGACTTTTGTGTTTCTGGCATCACTGAGTCATGGAACAGAAAGAGGTCTCATATTTAAATTCCAGCCTCCAGTGAAGAGGAGAATAAATATACAAGATTATGCAATAGGAATTTATTAAATTTCTTCTTGATTTTTCTTAAAAATCTGCAATCAGAAAGTTCAACTAAGATGTTTTAGTAAGAGAAAAATAGAAAAAATGCAACTAAGAAATTAAGACAATTTTAAAGGGGATATAAGAATAAAAGCTATAACATGAATCTGATGGAAGATACATTTGCAAAACAATTGTTCTATAAGTAACACATAGTGTAGTATAAATGTCAGGGAAGAACATTAGTGAGGGAAAGTAAAAGAAAATATCAAAGGGAAATGCTCCAAAATGTTTACCCTTGCTGTTTTGATGTGCTTAATTGACTCTCCTTTGGTGTTCTTATTGCCTGACAGAGCAGAAATAATAGAAGAAAATGTAGATTTCTTAACTACTTGTTGCACTTCAGGAGGGAGATAGATGTTCTCACACTTTGCGCTGTTCATTGTCAGAACAAGATGTATTTGAAAGAGGAAAATGAATTAAATACTCAGAATCCCCAGAGCTTTATTCAGAGTTACGGGTTTATTGTAACTTTGAAAGACTAGGGAAATCATCAATGTTGTACTGTAGACATTGAAAACTGGGACATTGGGTGACACAAAGTGGTAAAATCATGTAGGGAACTTTTTTCCTACTGAACTGTTTTCCTGTTACCTACAGTATAATGGGAAGTAGTTCTCATGTTAAAGCTCAATTATTTACTTTGGCAATTAAGTTATGTACTAAACTTATTCAGAGCAATTTCTGAAAAATAGTTTTATTTTTTAAAATATCAAATTTCAGTTAGCTATCTAGTAAGATCCAGGTTTTAACAGTGGTGATGAAAGTACATTGGTATATTGTCACTTAAAGTGTCACAGTGTTTCTGTGCAAGGACAAAGGACTTGTTCCCTGAAATGGCAGAATCTCAAAAGTACTTAAGTGAGAATAGATATATGAAACATCTCTGACATGAATGTGAGACCTTTCCATCAATGTTATGAGAGAAAATAAACAGAAACCTTATTTTATACTTAAGCAGTTACAGTAAATATTAAACCCTTTTTGGCAGCATTATCATATCTACAAATAATAGAATAACTGCACGAGAAGTTAGATGAACACTAGATTGGCCTATATTTTGAGTGGCAAATGTTCTGGCAGGACAAGACACTTCAAGGACACAAAGTGAGGATCCCTCTGAAATACATACAGTTTAACATGATACATTGAAATTTGCATAATAAACCCAAAGACATAACAAAGAGGAATGTTCTGGAGTATTTTGTTTTCTACTCTCTTTTATTATTAGCCAGTTCTTTTTTCCATCTCTTTTTCTTCTTCAATCTCTTCCCTTTCTCAAACCTTGCTTCAATAAATTGGATCTTTTTTTTTTGCTCTCTGATTTAGATATCTTAGTCTCAAAATAAATCTGAGATAATCACTTTATCTTCTATGTACTGATACTTTTCAGCTGTGACTCTTTCACCCACAGACATAAATTACCAACCATTAAAAATATCCTGCTCATTTAAAATCCCCACTTGTTAGCTTTTATATAGAACAAAAAGTAGATGTAGGACTTTCTAAACTAAAAAATTTAATAGATACGTGTATACCTGCAAAAAACACATTGCAAGAGATGGGGTAAAATATATTCTGATATAAAAATAAATGAATACCTTTTTCATACCTCTTATTATAGTGAAAAAGAAGTTTTGATGAGTTATGGTCATTAACCTCCTGTGAAGAAAACAGTTAGAGTGCTCCTATGAGGATTAGAACTGTTATTTTTAACTAAGCTGCCAACCTAATGAGGTTATTTGAAACCATGACAATACATTTATATTGATATTTATACACTGTGAATTTCACATGATAATGGCTCATCACTGGTAAGGAGAAAAGATATTATAAATACTATGAATTAAGAGAGAGCCTAAAACAAGCTGGTTTTGTTTTCTTTCATCATACTTCTGACCAAGTTAAAAAAGGACTGGCAAAGAAGGATCTGATGCTGATCCTGTTCATAATAAAAGACATGTTTCCTTAGGGTCAGATTTCAACATCTGATTTTCAGCTTCCTACAGAGCAGCCAAGATCAAAGTAGGATTATTATAGCACCAATGTTAGATAGCAGGCATTAGAAAATGCCAGAAACAAGTAATTATACACAAGACAGACAATTCAACCCCTACATGAAAAAACAAAAAATGTATAAAACCCAATCTTTTTAAAAAATTCAAATACGGTTAGACTGGAAGTCTCATATGAACTTTTAAACTCAGACCATGAAATATAATCACAGATTATAAAAGAATGATGCTCACATGTGACTTCTGTTCATTTTTGCTTTGTATTCAAAGTGCTGCTGACCAAGAAAGTAAGAGAAAGTCACTGAAAGAGTTTTGTTGGCATAGGAGAACTTTCCTAGTCAGATTAATAAAACTACATTTGGACATTTTTATTAAAAATATGTTCTTACATAATGAGCATTTAAACTGCATCCTACCTGGTGTAAACCAATTTGAAAAGAAATATTGTGTGTATCAGTAAAGTATTTTACACAATTATTTCACCTAAATATTGAGGACAGTTCAAATGCTCACACTCACCCACTGGGAAACAACTATCTAGGGTAACGCTCTTTCATCATTAATTTCTCTCCTGGGAGCATTGCATTTACCATGGATTAGGAAGGGGCACAATCACAGTCATGCCCAGTGACTTGTCTTTTGTGAATAGCAACTCTGACTTTTTTTTGTGGTTCTTCTGAGCTTTAACTTAGTTGAAGAACTTGGTATTTATATTAACTAAAGATTTTATGTGTAACTAAAAACCTTTTGCATGTATTTTTTTCCCAACAGTCCTCTTATTGGACTGTTCAAAACACTTAAAGAATTCTTCGATTCAGATTTATATTCTCCGTAGATATTCCCTCTGTTTAAATAATCAGTAATATTGAATTCTGATCCTAGAAATGTGATGGTTTTATTTCCTCTATTCCTTTGCAATTTCTAAACTTATAGATACAGTTTGGGCATGAGAAAGATTTTTCTATTGTTCTTCCCCAGAACTCTTTCAGAAAAAAAAAAAAAAAAAAGGAAAATGGCTACTAGGGCTATGACAGTCCAAATGTAGCTGCAATGACAGCTGGTGGGATGCAACAATGTGCATAGGAGTGACAGAATACATTGCCCAAAAAAGCTATAGTGTGAATCTACTTTATGAAGGAATAATGGAGTGTTCACATGCAGTTTCTGCTGCGGTGTCATTTCAAAAACCCCAACCCATTATGATTTTTTCATTTATAGCATTGCTGTTTCATTTGTTTGGTTTTTTTTTTTCTTTCAAAGTGGGCATTACTTATCTGCCAAGATTGGAACTTATTCGTTATTGGATTTCTCTGTAAAACAGTAGCAAATCTGGGTATGCTAAGAAGCCCTTGAAAAATATTTTGTATGGAGAAGCCAGTCCTCATAGTATGTAGCTATCTTCAACTTCACGAGAGAGGATATTTTGTAAGAATTCTGTGAGAAAAATGCAGTACAGTAGATAGATAAAAATCCTGCCAAACCATCAAAAACTTTATTCTGAGCTTGGCTTTTCCTGACACAAAGAATCAAACCCAGTCATTTAAACAAATTTTCAAGAAAACTAAGGCCAGCCCATATTTTGACACAAGCTATAAAACCACCCACAGCTCTTATTGTATCACATGTCTTTGCTGCACTGAATCAGCAGCATCTCTTGTCACTTTTTCAAAAAAAGGCTTGCTGCTGCAGACTTCAGTAGAGCAAGATATGAGCAAGGGACAATGGGAGGGAGGCCTTTGAAGAGTTATAAAAGGTAATCTAAAACAAAAGGGAGATCAACAAAAGAAGCTAGAATAGAATACAAAAGTGAAGGCTTATGAAGTGAAGTGGGAAATAAAGAAAATTGCACATGGGTGGGAAATTATTAATTTTCTGTCAGCTTATAAAAATAGGTTGTGAATCTGCAAAAGAATCATGAGCTGAGGAAAACTCATGTGCCTTTATTCATGTTCTTTGTGAAGGAATGTAAAGAGAAATTACTTCATTTCAGACACTGAGGTTCCCTAAGACTGGGGTAGCCTCTCCATCTGTGTGTAGCATCTCTGTGCAAAACACTGAAAGACGCAATTGAGGTCAGGAGCAGCGATTGTCTGTCACTCTGCTATTTTACTGTGAAATGTTACTACCTTAATAATTGTAACACAGATGGGTAATGAGGAAAATGTTTTTATAATTCTGTTTTTAAGGTAGAAATTTGTTTGGTTTTTGTTCTTAATATAAATTCAAAAGGAAGCCATCTGAAAATATCTGAAACTTTATCACAGAACTCCTACATTGATTTGAGAAGTTTACCTTTAATTTCTCAAGTTTTCCTTGTACCAAAAACCTTAAGCTGTAAAGATATTAAGTTTCACTGTTCTTTAGTGTTGCTGGTATGTTTGATCTATGTTCTTTTAATTTTTTCCATTTTTAGCTTTCCTTGAGCAATGAGAAGTCTTAAGGTGCTTTGGTACCAGTAATATCAGAGTCATACCAGGACACTGGATTACAGAAGGCTGAGGACAGGAGGATGAAAGAGGAATCAACTGAGCCATCATGTACAGGATTGAATAGGATCTAGAAAACAACACTGCAGACACTACAGGTGACCTTGCAAAATCTGACAAAAGATAGGTGCACTTTCAGCCAGTGAGGAGCGCATCAGACTTGTCTACATGTCCTCTTTCCTCTTGCAACCCAGAACTGATTTCCTGACAGTATTGAACTCATATGAGACCTTTATATTATGCCAGAAGATAGTACACCCAGAAGCAAGTGATGCAGTCTATTACATAGAGATATTGCATCCCTAAATTATATTATGGCAAAGATTTCCTACCTTCATGGGTAGGATATAAAAATGATTTTAATTTTAATACAGTGTGTTTCAAGGCAACTTGGGAACACACTTACAGGATGCTTTAGAGTATCTTACTTTGACAGTTTCTGTTTTTTTTGAGCGCTAAGATTTTCTGCTTCATCTTTCTCTAGCTTTTGTTGCCACTTTTTTTATTTAAAGTATGCATACGAGAAACAATGGTGCCTTCTGGAAAAGGAATCTGTACAATAGCTTCAGTTAACAATGCCACATGATTCATAGTTTGCTGTCAGTTTTTCTTTACTGTGCATATTTCTTTATACTTGTATTGTTTTTTGCCACTAGTTCTAACACAGGAAAGAATTTAAATTACTGCTAATTTAAGTATGTATTGAGTCCCACTTACTGCAGAATAACAAACATTTGCTTGAAACTAAGTATCTTCAAAGCACTGTTGTGAAGATGTGTCTGAGGCTGATCTCTTTGTTAGGTTCCTATAAAATGCTACCCAGTAATTCAAAGAAAACATGGTCTTTTATGTGCAGAAATTTGAGAAACTAAAGTCTAACCTAGTCAAAATGAGTGTTCCTGGACAATGAGTGTATTAAAAACAAATGGGGTCTATTAGAATTTATTCAGTAACTTAGATTCTTGATGATATATGGCACATTTTGTTTAATTTTTTCTGTTAGGATGAGTTATGTAAAATTGTTTATTGAAATTCCCAGCATTACCGATATCAGATTAAAAAAAAATAAAAAAGAAAAAAAAAAAAAAGAAAGGAAAAAGGAGAATTCTCAGTAACTCTAAAACATCATTGAAACACCGTAACAGGGTGCTGGAGCAGTGGAGCAATGAGGAGTCCCTAGGAACAGAATGAAAGTAAGAGTCTCCAAGAACAGAATACTATAAATCATTATTCGTTTTACAAATACTTGTTCAAACAAATTCAAGCAGAAACTGTAATAGAGTATAAGGTTAATTAATAACTTGGGAGTAGTTGATAGGATAAAAATACAACTTCAAGTTGCCTAAGATAACTAAAAAACACACTCACAGGTAAATTTATACATGTAAATGATAGTATAATGAACTGCAACAAGACCTTTACATGCACATTAAGAATTTTTTATAGAAGTATGAGTAACAAATCACGTGTTTCAGTATCATTCTTTGTCACTTTTTTTTTTATGTATAAAAGATGGTGCTTTCCTTTCCTAAAAGGGATGCCAGCTTTTTTAGATGCCTGTCACCTATTCTGAAGAATGGTAATAAAATCAAATGTCTTGAATCAATGCATT
Source organism: Petroica traversi (assembly GCA_025920805.1). Lineage (NCBI taxonomy): Eukaryota > Metazoa > Chordata > Aves > Passeriformes > Petroicidae > Petroica > Petroica traversi. The sequence goes on along the minus strand of JAHLSL010000006.1, from coordinate 17,998,485 downwards.
GACTTGCTCTTGCACACTGGATGAAAGAACACTGCTTTAGGGACAAGTTTATGGGACCAAAGGCATATGAGAATTGCACATATGAATTATATGAAATAAAAGCTGAGAACACTTTATTTTTAACAAGAGACAAGGAATCTATGGAATTCTTTCTTGTATGAAAATAGTGGAATTTAAATTCGATGCATAGGTGCTGAAAAACACACCATCATGTTTCTAAAGAACAAGAAAAGCAGGATAGAAAGTCTCTTTATGTCATCTGTTTTGATCCTACCGATAATACAGGATGTAAATACAGTTATTCCCTTCTTGTCTTTGACTTCAAGTGGCTGGCTCAAGTTTTTATTAGGTGTTCATTAACTTCTCTGTAAGTCAAATAATTTAATTTTGTGGCTCTGGTTCTTCCTTTGTTCATACTGTGAACTTCCATTTATTGGTTATAGAATAGACAATGAATCAGAAGTCATTTCTTCCTTAGAAAAATGAGACCAGTTTCTTGAGTTAATTTCTGACTCCTTATATTTTGAGAAAATTTTCAAGAAGGAAGACAATTAGTGTCCTGACAGTCAAGCAGTAATATGAACAGAAATTGTTTCCAGTCGTCTGGTTGTCTCAGAAATGCTTAATTATTTCATGTTCTCACAAAGCAAATGATAGTGATGCATTAAACAATTAGAGTGTTATCAAATTATTTATTACTTTTATATAGTTATTTTTTGCTATGGTATTAGAGAAATGTCTAATTTAAAACAAAATTTAAATGGAAAATAAAATCTAAACATATGGAATTTAAACAAGTATATAGATATTTTTTTAACAGTTGAATTCTTACGACAGTATTTCAGAAACTGTACTTATTTAAGAGGAATTCCTCAGATAGCCTAGGTTATACTCAGAAACCCATGGTGAGATGTAGATAAAACCCCTTGCACTCTTTCTCTTCTTTACATATTTGGAAAGGAAGTTCTTTAATTTATAACTCTGCAGAGTTGAGTTTTAATCTCTTGAGGCAGGAACTCTTATTGCATAGTGGGACTGACACTGCTTATGCTGTTTATTGTCTGTGAGACTTATTGCAGTACACAAGATTTAGTAGTAATAATACATTTTTCATTAAAACAACTTTGTCTTGCTTACTTGTATATATTCTACATGATATAAATTTGGGACCTGACCCATTGCAAAGTGAGGTAATGGGAATGTCATCTGCTAACATGGATATTATTACAAGCATGTTGATGTTTTATTAAAAGGACTTGAAATCAAGAAAATTAAAAGGTTACAGTTAATATGATGTCATACATAATTTTTTTGTATATTTTTAAACTTCGTTTAAAATCCTTAAAACCACTTTTGAAGGAATTCTTGGGTCATTACACGTTCACTCTGAATGTGCTTATCAATATCCACAACCAGCAACCAAGTTCATTTTATAGGAAGTGGCTGCTTATGTGGAAGAATCTGGTACTCAGAAAGTCAGTCATGTTCACAAAGCACAGAAAACCCAAAATCTTTTTCCAGTTCAGACTTGCAGACCATTTTTAATCTTTACCAATATATGGTAACACTCCATAAATGAGAGGTGATGAATAAACGCATTTTGGCCTGTGTATTGAGGGCACTAGAAAAAAAAAACAGTGTTGCTAAATTTATTGGCAACCCTTTATTCAGAAGCACATCTATCTCAGTCTCATCTTCCAATGAAATGTACAAATGTGTACCTTTTTGTAGCTATGGAGCTCCCTCACCTTTTTTTCTGAGTGCTGTCTCCTGCCTTCTCTCTTGCTGGATTACTGAAGCAGAGGTGTACAAGTCCTGTGATTCAGCAATGTGGAAAAGATGAGATACGTGGTGGGGAGCAGGGATGGTGTTTAGAGTAAGGCAGGTGCATTGTGACAGTCAGCAGTTTGCATGAAGATCAATGGGCGTATAGAAGTCACTTTACCTTGTTATCCTCAGGGGGAGGGGCAGAGGGGACAGAGGTCCATAAGAAAAATTTACAGACAAGAAGAGTGAGGAGAGCAGCCCAATTGGTTAGCCCATTATTAATGAAAAGGGTGGCATATAATTGTCAGCAAACCTGCATATTGTTATCTTTAGAAACCTTAGGGAAGATAGAAAATGGTTCTGAGCATCCCTATTTTATAGAGCTAAGGAGTATCATCTGTACTGTTCATTCTGCCAGCGGCCAGTTGTTGGTAGGGATGGCTTTTTAAGATGCAGCTACTCCTTCAGCAGCCATAAAGGTGCTCCCTGTGGAAAATGTCAGAACATGTCAGAATTTGTCACGAAGGAAAATGAAGATAGGGGAATAGATCATAATCTGAGAAATGTGATGGGTACTGGGAAGGAGACTGTCACACTAACATTTTGTCCCATTTGAAAACAAAAATTCCTGCTAATAAGAAAGTAAATTACCCTCTATGCATTCCGAATAAGGCACAGTTTTAGATCAAGTCTCCAATTAGGTAAAGCATCTAGTAAACATCTAAAGGCATTAAAGCACGCATTCTGAATAAGAATAGAATAAAATTTGTGGTTTATGGGTTATTTTTCTGGACAAAATTTTAATTCAATAAGTATTTATCTGGAACCTAAATGCTGGTGAATAGGCATGCCTTATAGTACAGTAAGACAGAAGTTTGAATGTAAGATGGGGTATAATGGACATGTGCTGTGGGATCACACTGTGAACAAATTAAGAAAAAAATATCAATTTCTGTCTTCTGTATCTTCCTGTATTTCTATTATTGCAGGCTAAGGAAGAGCTTGCCTTTCACAGAGCTACCACCCTTGCTCTATGGGAGGCAGCTGCTTTGGCTCATTATGGACCCAGAGTGAAACTCATCCATGTCTGGCCTCAGAAGTCAATGTGACTTACAGATGTGACTGTAAACTCCTTTCTCTCCTCTGCCTCTCACTTTTCCTTCTGTGTAACACAGAGTAGCTTTCAGAAGGAAAATTCAGTGCTTTTCTGCTGAAATATCACAATGAGTGTATGACTACTGAAAGGAAAACACTCCTAACAGCCTGAGAAGGTTCTCCTGTAGAGTTAAACCCCTCATATCTAATTCAGTTTAGAAGCATTCAAGTGGAAGGAAATCTTTCTTCAATCCTCTAAAGTGGCTTTTTTCACTGAAAGGTCAAAGGTCAGGTTTTACTGCTCTCTTGTGTTGTTGCAGTGCTGAAGATATAGGATGTTGTGAGGAGTATTTTGTATCCAATGGTATGTAGTATTGTACTCTATATTTTTTCCTTTGCCAGAATATATTAAATATATATTGACTTTGGAATATCTTGAAAAATATCTATAACTTTATTTGTTTTTGTTTAATATAAATCCACAGAAAATTTGCAAGGTGCTGCACATGCAATCACCTCACCAAAAAATAGTAGATTCTATCTAGAAAAGATTTTTAATTTCATATTCAATGGAAATACAGAAGGTAATTTCAAAAATTTATGTAAGAATCTAGCTTCATATTTATAACCACGGTTACTTTGGTAAGTTATAGATAAGATACTCAAATTTTCAAATTGCTTTTGTAATCCTTCTTTCTTTTTTTTCTTTTTTTGTTTTTTTTTTTTTTAATTAATGCTATGCACACTTAATTGTTGCATGTAAACTGAAAGTTACTGTGGCACATTTTTGTGACTGTGTACTAAAACCAGCCACTTATATCCATATAAATGAAATCTAACACAACTAATATTTGTTATGATAGTGGCAGTGAACAACAAGTGGCATGCTGTCAGAAGAAAAAAATAGCAGGAGTAGTGGATATCACCTTGTCAATATAAAGAGTACAGGACAAACTCTATCTGTTGTACTCTGTTTCTTGTCAAATGTGTTACTAAATGAGGTTTATAACAGAAAAACAACATAATTTAATGATATGCTTTTTGGATCGATCTTTTTCTTCAGATGGAAACCAGGTTGGGATGAAAGATATGTGTTAGTGCATATGGATGTGTTTTGAGCCATGATGCTTCTGGATATTACAGCTAAATGTGGGCATTGAGAGACCTTCCTAGTCCTGTAGTTTAGACATAGCTGAAGAGACTTGATAATTTCAAAATTTGTTTTAGATTCTCAAAAGAATTTACAGCTGGAACTACTACTCCGACTCCTTTGGGCTGAACTCTGACCTGGACTCACAACATCCACCTGTCTGAATAGGGAATTTCTTTTTAGCCTGTAAGTTATCACAGATCATGTTAATACTGATAGGTATGCCACAGATCTTATATTTGGGCTAAACGAGAGAAGCAATGAAACTGCACATGGAGTAAAGTAGCTGGAAAAATAAGCTGGAGCAAAAGCTTCTCTTGGGGTATGGAAGAGATTGATTTCTGAGGAGTGGTAAGAGAATTTTAATTTGTTGACATGTTTTCCTACATGTATATATGAAGGGAAAAAAAAAAAAAAAAGAAGAAAAAAGAGAAAATAATTTGTATCTAGAGGGAGCTAAAGGATGAGATTCCTAAAGTCACAGATCTGTCTGGAAATGCTACAGATCTGTAGCATTGGAAACCATATAAGGTTTGTTAATCTTCTTTGAGAAAGCAGGATTGCATGGTGGTGTTGTTTTTTGTTTGTTTGTTTTTTTTTAATAACAAGTGAGAGAGCACCAAAGATAAAGCAACAGTAATATCCCTTCTTTTTCTCCCCTTTCCACACCAGTTCCTACAGAGAACAGCATAGCAGGATGCTGGTAGGCTGGTCAATACCAGAGAAGGAAAGGGCAAGAGAATATGATTTCAAACTATGATGTCAGGATTTTGGTCCTCCTAGCATAAAATTCTGGTTAATGTCTAACAGATTTCTTTATTTTTCCATGTTGAATATATTTAATCATTTGTGTTCCATGTGAAAATATAACTCATCAGAGAACCGGTTTGAGTTAGAATATTTCAAAAGTTAATGCTCCGTTACACAATAAAGTGTAATACTATTATCTTGTCAGTATTTGCAATAAATGACATTTCATTACCCTATTACAAAGCATCTGGTCTCAAGTCAAGAACTTTGTCATAGTGCAAACAGAAGGATATTTAGTACTATGTCACACACTGACAGACCAAATGTCCTAATTTGCATGCTGTTACAGTGAAGTATTAATCATCTGGGTGTCACAGAGATCCAACATCAAAATAAAAATTTGTTCAAATAATTCAGTCATAGTTTTGCCATGAACTGCATGGGAAAAATAGAGTGAACTTTGAAGGATGTGACTAATTAGCTACTACTTGTCCTCTAGGGCCAGAAGACTAAAAGAAGAATAGTTGGTGTTAATAAAGACCAGAAAAAAATTCTGGTGCTGACTTCTGTAAAAAGTTCTTGGTTTGTTTAGGAGAGAAGCCAAACTGAACTGCATTCCAAAACAAAAGCAATTGTGATTTTGGGCAGAAAGAATTGAAAATGTGGTTGGAAACTATCTTGTTTGCAAGTAAATGGTAAGATTTATGGTTTGTTTATGGCATGGAATTAAGTCATTTATGCAGGACTGAACAGAAGGCTGTCATGTGCAGCCAGGGCAAAAAACAGATGGGCTTAGATACTAGCTGTTTGGATGGAACAGAAAGGCAAATTCAAGCTTGGGGAGAACGACTGGGAATCAGTGGCTGCTGGAGAACACTCTTCTCCCCTACTGGAATGGTCCTGGTATGCTTGGGAGTAGAGAAGCCTTGGGTTATGCCTGGTTAGATAAAACCACCTATATTAGACAGTCTGATGGTAATTAGCATGAGGTTTTTAGGGAATTGATTTAAATGTGATGTTTATGGAAGTTTCTTTTCTTAGCACAAGAAAAGAGCCTGCTGGATGTATAAACACTTGGGTAGTAGAGTCGGATCAATCTCTACATCTCATGCCAGAAGAGCCATTTAATTTGAACTTAATTGAAGGTTTTTTTCTGCAAAGTAATTTTTATTATGTTCAGCGAGGTATTTCTGTGTCACTACAAAGAAAATTACATGGCTTTTGTTATTATTCTTAAAGTGAAAAAAAAAGTCAATTGTTAAAATATACATTTTTGGGCAATAATAGCTATTAAGAAGAAAAATTACATTCTGTTCTCTTTCCTCTATGTAATTATTGTCACACAACTCCCTGTGATGCTGTGAACATGATGCTGTTACTGGGTTATGGTGCTTTTACAGTCCTAATCAATAGACTGATTCTAGATAGCATCAGATTGATCTTCTGGCTTCATGGCTGCCTTAATAAGAGTAAATAATAATCAGCACTTGATCTGCTTTATTTTCTTGTCAAGGAACTCTTGCAGACATTTCCTCTTGCTGGTTCACAGGGAGGGTAACAGTCTGCTAAGGCTATCAGATTCCATCATCGGGTCCACAGGAAAAAACATGCAAGTTCAGCCATGTTGATGAATCACAAGGCTGTCTAGATGATGTCTATGACTAGGAAAAGAATCATATTTTCTACTTTACAACCTTAGAAGTTGTAAAAGGATATTAAAAACTCATCTCTTGAAGTAGTATTTACAAATACAGACTGTAGTTAAGTACTGAAAGTTGGGAAATGACATAGTTTTGTGTTCTCTTGATGCTGTTGATACAGCTGAATGCTTTCTCTTAAAACACAAAATTTACATATTCATCATTGCATTCTCAGTTCAGAATGACTAACATGATATTTTTTTCCTATCCCAGAAAATTTGTATTAAGTCATATCACCAAAATTTCACCAAGTAAGTTTCTTTTCTTGCCACAATAACTTAAAATTTTGTTGTTGGTTTAATTCTGAACCTATTTTCTTTTAACTGATTCCATTAAGACAAAAAATGTGCTAGAGATGCGAGGAGCACATCTCTAAATTTCAATAGTTAGGGATGGGGGGGAGGGGAAGAATGAAAAAGGATTATGAAACAGATTTCCCTCAAAACACACATTCAAAAAGAGAGAAGAAAAAATCCTCTTCCCAGCTCAGTCTTCCTAAAATATGGGGATGCTTTGTTGAAAAATTAGTTTATAAGATATATTCCTACCTATAACAAATAAACTTCTCTTTAATATTCCAGTTTTGTTCTTGAACAGCTTTCTGTAGCATGCATCATTCATCAGAAAACTTTTAAACTAATATGTAAAGCTCTTTTGTCATATACATTATGTTGCTTGTAACATTATTACTTTAAATATTTTGAGTAGCTCTTAACTTAATAATGGAATACGACATGTAAATATAACCTAATTTTCTTTATTATGTTTCTAAAAATCTGTGTCTACCTATTTTAATAGTCTTATTAAATATATTATAGATTTACTCAATACTGATAGCTTTTGGCTTGTTGGAATGTACGCTATAAATCATCTTTTTTTTCAAAGTTCCAGTTCAGAAGCTTTAAAAAGACTGTCTTCCAATCAACTGTATAGAATGATGATTTCTTCCAGTATTACGTCTTACACATTTCAATCGTCTAGGAAGTTACATGCACATGTAAATATCCCCCCTGCTCCAACTCTTAATTGGGATGTCATCTGTTATGTTAGATAGTGATATGTCACTGACAATGCAATTATTTATCTTTTGTGTATCCCAGCTGTTGTGAATGTTTGTGGTGAAGAATTCATTTCAAGAACATGAACAAGATCAGACTGCAATGCAAGTCTCTGTTACAGATAAAGAGCTGCATAGTCCTCCAGAACAATGTGATTTTTGAGAATACACTGAAACAGTGAACTGAATGGAGAGGAAATTTAAGAAAAAAATCAAATTTTCCCATCAGATTTTGTAATTGTGTTATCAGCCTCTAAGCATAGCCATAGACATAATAGGCAGTTGACTAGGGCAGTAGATTGTAGTCTAGTGTATATTATTCCTCTAAGTGATTTTATTGGTATAAACTGCTTGTCTTTGTTCCAGGCTCACCTTCATCTCGGGTACCTGTAGCAGGATCCACTGCCTAGAACGGGGTACCAATTCAAACAATGTCCTCTGTATTTGCAGATCTACCACTGATGAACAAAAAAAAAAGGGGGTTTGGTGTTGAAGAATGCTTAAACTAGCTTGACTCATCAATTCCAAAGTTAAACATCTTGATAGTGAGATGAAGACCAGTTAAAACTTGTAACGTACCCAGAAAAAGGAACAAAACAAGTGATATTGCTATTAACTTATCTAAACCTGCTGAGCTGACACAGATGGCCTGGAGACATGTGACTGACAGTCATTCACATTATATTATAAAAATGTAGTATAAAGTCCCACTTTTTAACATCAGGGTCTTCTACCATACCCTTTCTTCGAGTGTGTGTGAAGATTACTTGCTTGAAGAGGGACACCCCTCAAGGTGTCTGAGCAAAAGAAATTTGTCCACAGTAGTGGGTAGGAGTAACATTAGTCTGTGTTTAAGAATAGGTTTTGCTAGCTTTTAAAAAATTGCATTAATATAATTGCTTCAATATGGCTTTTAGTGTACTATACTATATTAGTAATTATAGCTCCTATACTACGTAGTAAACAAATTTGATTTAAGATATTTTTGTTTTATCATTATCATAATAAATTTTTATATTTATATAAATATATCAGGCTTGACATCCTTAATCTTGATGGAAAATTTGTATGAGAGTCCAATTACACCTATATAATCCTTTAGATATAAACCTTTGGAAAAGTGTGGGGATAAGGTTGGATCCAGCCGTGCCTGGTCTCCTCTCTGAGAAGGAGTTTAGAAAGCAAAGGGGAGTGACCTACCTGAATATTTTGTATTTCCAGGAACAGTCTCAACTGACTATTGAGGGTGTCCTATTTGTCTACAGTCTAGTCTATTTAGGAGCAGCAACCACCTTGGGGAGCCTTTGGGATAACCATGTTCTCCATTTCGAATGTAAATGAGTAATTGAAACATGCAGATAATGTTTGTCAATTTGTTTAGGCACAGCATGAGGTACATGGGAGAATCTCCAACTCTCTAAGTGCCCAAGGTTTCCACATGAAGGTGGACAGGAATTAATTTAAACCTGTCTCTCCAGTCAGTCCTTTGGTTCACCTGTGCAGAAAGAGGAGCTGTGGAGTTAGTGGACCACCCAAGGCACTCATGACTAAATGCCCTGTGTGTGCACTCAGGCACAGCTCAGACACTCAGTCACATTATGATTACAGGAGAACTATGGGACAACTGAATTTTTCTGTTGTGGTTGCAGTATAAACCATGCAGCTTTTGTCACATGGCATAGAGTACTATGAAGGATGATAAAGTGACATTCTTCCTCAAGAATTTATCATTCCTCATCTGAAAGAATTCAACTGTTCTATACCCCTGAAAATCCTAGAGATGACCCTGATGTAGTTCAGAGGATTCACTGGGGCCCCTGGAAGCATTCATCACCTTATTTATTGTATATTTTTCTGCTATTTTGTAGTTTTTATCTTGCACCTATTATAATTCTGATTTAAATCTCGGACTCTAAATCAACATGCAGTTTTGGAACATAGCACATTCAGCCAACCATCCAAACACAAACAACAACAACAAAAAAAATTACAGAGTTGCCCATATATTAAAATAGTAGAAAAAATACTCCCCCAAAATAATGAAACATTGTAGGTTTCATTAGTTGAAACTGTCTATGAGGTTCCGAATTAACATAAGGGGAAATTTGTCCACCTTGTGCATAATTGAGCATTAGCACATGTAGCTCGGAGAGAAACTGTAGAATATCACCCCTTGGAGGTTTTCACAGCCCTACTAAACAATCTGCTCTATTCAGTGTTGATTATTCTGCATAAACGACAGTATGTTAGCATCTCTTCAAATCTCTTCCAAGCTGATTTATTCTATGATTCTGTGATTCCTTGAGAGCTGGAAAAAATAAACAAAGGAAGCAAGGAGACAAACATCTGAAGAAATGGAAAAAAAAATTTTTAGTAGTTTAAATCTAACTTTTTATTCTTCTTCTTTTTTTTTTTAATCTCAAAATGAGAGCAAATATCTTTGTGGATTTTCTGTTACAGTAAAAATTGACAACTAGCTATAATAGTCTCTTATATATATACTCTTTTATATTATCTGAGACTTGATTTAGTCCTTTTTAAAGTACATATCCACATTGTATACAAATGAAAAATAAAAATTAAGAACATTAATCAAAAACAAAAGAAAAGAGCCCTAGGAAATAGGACTAATACTGTGAAAATGTTTGACTTTTGTTTATTTCACCTTTGTAGCTGTAGGACTATAGCAGCTTTTTCACCAGCACTTTCCATGTAATAGAGTCACTTCTTCAGAAAATCTGGAATAACATTATGGTGAATCTAGTTCAAAAGGGACTTTTTTTAATCTACTTTACAGGACAGGATCAGGTCCATAAATCATAGCAACTCTAGTCTGAAGGGAAAAAAAGATTTTCCAATGTCATACACATTCCTAACAGAATGAATTGCCTAAGGAAGCTATTTATGAAAACACCAACCAAAAGTGTGAGCCAGAAGAATTCTTCTGTTGAAATTGGAGTAATATATCAAAGTGACAGAAATAAGACAGTGGGGTTTCTTTTAATCGGTGAGTTCTGTGTAATTAAATGTGGAATAGCCAAAGACACTTTTACTGCAAATAAATTAAAATATAGATGTGTTTACATGTTTACTATCTCACATCTTTAGTAAGAGTGAAAAATAAAATTACAAGGAAGAGAAAAAGATATGTGTTTTCTTCATGGGTGAAGTAAAATGTTACAGCTTTGCTCAGTTCATGTTGTTAGAGCCAGTCAATGCTCTTTAAATTAGGAATTCTTTGGTTAAAAAACAAAACAAGGTAGAGAGGCAACACATCTGAGATTACCTGAGATTCACTTCTGAGATCACCTAAGACAGAAGCAGAGCCACAAAGACTTGTAAATGTTCCCACATATTTGATAATTATGTTGCAACTCACAGGCAAAGTTCAGTGTGAAATAAACAAAAGTCATGGAATATTTCACAATTATCCTTGAAACTCAGCAACAAGTATGAGGGAAATGTAATTTTTGGCAAAGTGTTAAAAATGCCATGCTCCAAATCACTGCCTTAAAAACTGAACAGTTCAGTCATGAGAGCTAAAAGATGTGGTAAAATGACAAGCACTGCATCTTGTGCGTAAAATAGATCTGTTATTTTATAGCATTCATACTAAATAGCAAACACCATATTTGAGGGTGTTTCAAATGTAGTCTCTTGAATTGATATGCATTACAGAAAGCTGATTTATGAAATGAGTTTGATGTGATATTCAAGTGTTTCCGTTGCTGCTAAAAAAAAATAAAACCCAGAAAAAAATTTTATATTCAACAGAAATTCAACTGTCACAAGGTCCTAAGATTACAAACCACCTTGACGTCTGCCTGGCCCTGAAATACCACCTGATTTCCATGAATGTATGAATATATCTCACTTTATATTCTACTGTGATGATCATTAAACCCTGTAAAAATATTTTTTTGTCAAAATTCAGGACTCTGTGTTCAGTGTAAATTTCCAAGTCAATATGCAAATAATCTGAAGACTGGATGCAAGATTTAACTCCTTCTGTTCTATCTTGCTTACAGTGAAAAGAGTTAGCTTTCCGCAGTGCTACTAAGTAACCTTCACCTTTCCTAAGCTTTTCCCCTTGCAGCTGTCTATTCCAGTTCCTCTCCAATGACTTGAATAATAATTGCAAAAGAGAAGGGAGATATGCAACATTTTCATACTGATTCATAGGTAGGAAAGCAAATATTTTAGTGACATGTCCCAAGGGCTGAAGTCTTTCACCTTTACTTATCTCTTAGCTTTGTATGCTGACGGGGAAACAATGGTGAGAATGTAAGATAATACATAAATATAAGCTAGGATCAGTCTGGGAAACTGGCAACAATATTCTCTATTCAGACAGCTGCTTCAGAATACTATTGTTTCAGGAAGGCAGCAGTGATGGATGCCTTTGATTAACATCTAGCCTGATGCTGTCAATTGCTAAAGCAAACTGTAAACTTGTAGTAGGATGTTTTCACCCTTTGTCTAACTCAAAGCAAACTATGTAGCTCCTAGTGAAGAACCATGAAGCTTATATCCCATTGGATTAAAAATATCTTTGGGAATGCTCTGGAATGTAAAGTGTGTCCTCCCATTTGTTCCTTGAAATCTTTATAACTTAACAAATCCACCAGTTGGTGTGTGTAACACACAGATACAGTGTCCAGTCTCTTTGGAGTACTATTTACCAGGCTTTTTCATGGACTGTAGTTTTAGGATACTCTCTTTACAGGAAAAATCCTATTACCTGGCATAAAACCTTACGATTCTCCAAGTATGAGAAGCAACATCTGCTCTCACAAACATAGATATCTGAACTTCATTAATCCTCTACATCTCCTATGGGTGTATTTCAAAAATGCTGAAATAAAACTTTTACAGCTTTTATTTAAGAGAGTTCTGGCCCATCAGAAAATTCTGTAATCAAGTTTGGAGCATGTTGCCCTTTACCTTGAGACTTACGAAGAAAATAGTAAAATCTTTGTCCTTGATTTGAAGACAGCATGGTCAGGTCTATCAAAAACACTAGGAAATTTGAGTTTCCAGTTGTATGTGAATATCAGTGGGAGCTGAACATTTTAAAAATTATATTCTGAACCTCAGAAATGACAGTATGTTTCATATTATGTTTTGAGTCATCACTGTGAATCATTGTAGGTTTTTGTTTTCACCTGTGCACTTCCCACAGCAAGTTACTTTTAGCATTCAATGCCTGCATTTAGGCTGCTGTTTGACAGCGTCGTTTGTACTCAGATTTTTTAGTATTACTATTGTACAGGTAGGTTTGCAGAATGTCATCCAAAAGTTGCATCCTGAGTGCAATTGTCATAGACAAAAGGACTTAAGGTGAACTTAATCATGAATTGGATGTAATAGCCTGTGAAAATATTCCATGTTATCTTAAGACTAATATGATAATGTGGTATTTATGGGCAATAGTGCATTTTTGTATGAACAGGAAAAGAATTTGTCTCACCAGAAATTACAGTTTTATACCATGGTTGGAAGTCACAAGGGAATCAGGATGTCTCTGTCTCTCTGCTTTGGAATTACGTTCTCTGCAAACACAGACACAACAAAAAGCCACCTTCTGGTTGGAGAAGCCTATTAACAGGCCCAAGTGAATTGCCTACCTAGCCTGGCTAAGACCAGTAAAAATCAAAAGCCCTAAATTATACGTTCTGTGTTTAGCCTCTAGTGGCAGGAGCAGGAGTGAAATGGGGAAATGGAAATAAAGCAATAGGAGAAAAGCCAACATGATAATTTATGGGCATGATGCGTCACATGGTCTAAAACCACAGATTTCCTTAATTGTACTAGCAATAACATTCACAACATAAATTTCAATGTCTGGATTTTTACCACTTTAATATCTGCTTTAAATCTGAAGGACTTTTTCTCTTAAGGAAACTTTCTGTTTGTTTTAGTATGTCTACTAGTGGGATGTTTCTGCTTAATCGATCAAATTAATGTCATATCTATGTTCCCAATTATCATTTGTATTTAACATTGCATTGACAGGAAAATTCAATACTCCAAGATATGTTTTTGTAGCATATTTGCAGGCCATAGTAATACTTTTAAACTTTACATTTGGTTAAAAGCATTTTAATGCTAGGAAACACACAAAATGTCTTCATTGTTATCTGCTATTTCTGATAGTAGTAATATCATGTTGACACATCATGCAAGAAGCATGTATAAGATGTTAGTTTTGGTTAAATAATTGAACAAAAAATATTCTCAGTGAATAGAACTTAATCTTAAACTTACTTTTTAAAAGAAATATTTTTAAGCCTAGTTGACTTTCACTAAGTAACACAGCACACTGTAAAAAAGTCTCTAAAAGCTTGATTTCATTAACTGTCATATTCATAAACAAAGAAAGACCTTATGGAATATATTACCATCACAATTATGTAGGAAGCGTTTTGAATACTTAAGAAAGATGATGCCTTCTTTACTTACCAAAGAGAGTTTATATACATCCTCATGCAAAGACCATAAAACACATAGGTAAGGTGGAAGGAAACCTCCTTAATTTTACAGAGTTCATGATCAATTATTTGTTTAGGCAAGTTTCTGTGATTCCTTTAGATATAAACATTAATATTTCTTTTGTATGTTGCTGCACGTAGTAAAACAAAGAAGAAGCAAAAATTATCAGTGGTATTCAAACTTTTATTTTTAAGAAAAATAGCTTCCATATCACAATTCAGAGCTTTGATAAAGTAGTGTTCAGAAGAGGATGGCAGGATGAAGTCTCTATGAGTCTATTGTTTTATCTGATTTAACGTCATCATATCTTTTGATACAAAGTTGTGGAGATCAGGCTTTAGGAAGTCCTTTGGGGAGAGAAAGGGTATCAAATGTTCTGACAAAACCATCCCTCCCCTTAAGAATTAAATTTGAGATTTTTCTCTAATCCTTTTATTCAATAGCAAAATTGATTTATAAAAACTTTTCAGCATAATTTTTTTGAAAAGCCATGTTTGCAGCACACAGAATAGTTTGTGTCTTGAAATACTGTAACCCGTTTCTGCATGACATTATTCTGCTTGAAATTTTAGGATGCAGCTCACTACATATAGTTACCTGTCAGATTTAGTGCATTGGAATGACCTTGCTTTGTGCTCCACCTGTGTAGCTTCTGACACAGAAAACTGTATCAGTATGGACTGGTGCAAGTATGCAAAGCTGGACAAAGTGGTCAGTATGGCAACAACGGGGTATTTTGTCAAAGAGCTGCTTAGCTTTTATTTCCTTGTCTCTGCAAGAGTAAATTCAACTCCTTTTTCCCATGGTTTTCACATCAGCAACTATTTTATAATTGGGTCCTTAGTAAAGTCCCTTTCCACTCTGCCATTTGTCATCACAAAATCAGGAAAAGAGAGTAGATTAATTGCAGTGCCTGCTCTTGACTTATGGCTTATCCAGTTCATTGCACCGGTAAGTAATTCCCACAGAGTATTCACGGAGTAAAGCTACATATTTTATGAGGACACTTTCTCAGATTCCTTCAAAAATTTCCTGTTATCAGATTGCTTACTTACGCTATTTTTGCTACAGACCACAGCAAATTTTACATTTTATTTTACTATATTATTAAAAAAAATGTCTCAAAGCCCAATCTAAGCACAGAAGCATGTCCATGCAGATTTTTGCATTCCCCAATGCTTTAGGTTAATATAAGTAAATACACATCTTGAGATTGCATGAGATCAATTTGAAATATAACAATATAGGAATGGTTCATAGGAACTATCTTGGGGTTTTGAGGTGGTTTGATTCTTGTGTAATTATAGGAGTTTATCATGAATCTGGTGGAAAGTTTTGTTCTCACATAACCTTTATTACTTTCCTTTTTCTATGGTAAAAGAATGCATAATAATTTCCTTTTTGCTATTGCCCTCTCTGATCTGACCTTCAAATGTCAGACTTTCTGCTTTTTGATCATGCATATAATATGCACCTTGACTCACTTATGTGAAGCTGTATAAGACAAAGGTCCTTTCATGATTCCAGCTTTGAGTGAAGTAATCATATTATATCCATCATTTACAACAAAAGAGCAGATATTTCATCCAAACTTAGTATGTTTCCAGGTGATGTAAAATAAAACTGGCAGAAATACAAAAAAAAAAAAGCAGCTTAAAGCACAAAACCAAATGTAATATATGCTCCTTTTCAAACACTATTGCTTGAGCAAAATCATATTGGATTGTTTGGAAACTAAAGTAATTGTCTTCCAAGTACACTTCAATCTTTAGGCTATATTGTATTTCACACTACAAGTGTTTTCAGAAATGGCTCAATGATTGCAAAATATACTTAGTACCATTAATCTCTCCAATTATTGTGTGACTGCATAAAAAGCCAAAACGTCTTCTTCCTTGCACAATTATTTAGCATCACTGACTCCAGATTATGAAGCATCAGGTGTTTTTAATTTACTTAGTTATCAGTTGCATTTCTCAGTATCAGTAGAAAGCTTTATATAACCCAGTAAGAAATGTTCATTTGTTCCCAGGGTGGGTCAGCATAATGTTGTTTCTGATTTTGAAAACTGGAAGACATTAAAGATACATGGCTAACAGGAGAAGCTTATGCATTAAATCAAATTTTTTTTTGTGGGATTGAGTATTTTCAAAGACAGTGAAGTCTGTATAAAACTCTCTAATTAAAAAAAAAATGAGGGAGAGTTTAGAAGGACTTGTTTTCTCCATCCATTTAGCTGTCTAGATCAGAAATTGTATGATTTACTGAAGTCAAATGAGTAATATAAATGCAATATGGTTGTAAGTGAAACTCAAGTTTTGCATGATTTGAATTTTTTAGTATTTCATTTATTACTGCTACTTCCCTTAAAATTTCTTTACAAGTGAGTTCTGTTCCAAGAAATCTTGAAAATTATGATTTCTTTCATCATGATAGAGAGTCACACTCAAGAGCTTTCAAAAGAAAGAACTCTTATGGGTCAAAACAACACCTGAAGTTACATCATCAGTGGTGAATTTTCTTCTTATTGGCAGAAAAGGAAATAAAAAACTTTTATAGCTCCAGCTGCTAGGAAGGTTGTCCACTTACTTTTTTTGACACAGCAATTATTTTTATTTTATTGTACAATTTTTACACAGCTTTTCTATGAAAAATTTCTCTCAAATAAAAGTTCTTCAGCATCACCAAGCTTTACACACTGTAACAACAACAAATGAAATAACTAAGTAGCAGAGCAATTTTTTTAAAATTCTTATAGGCTAAGAGACATATTGAGAGCTGGTGTGACCTGCAGTGAGACTACGGTATGGGATAGAAATTACAGTCCTTGAATGATTCCAGGTCATTTCCTTATGGGAAGGAATCTTGGCTGTTTACCGCTTGATGAAATGAGTATCTTTATTTTTCAATGAAACCAACATATCCAAGCTGTTGCACTGTGCTTTTGGTAATCTCATGCTAAGGATGACTGGAAGACAAGGACTGAGGAGCATCACAAAGTTTTCATTCTCTGGTTTTATGTAATTAACTAGGGCAGGACATGACTTCTCAAGAATCTCCACCCAGCAGAATAGCCAGCTGATGTAGAGAATGGCTACTGAGGTGTAACAGTCTTCTCCAACCTGCTTTCTCAAAGAATTTGTTGTTTGAATGGATCTTCTATCTTGGAAATTTTTAACCAGAAAATGTTAGCATACTTGGTTGTTTCTATCTCTTTCTCTTTTAAACAGAAACTTTTTTAAAATAAGGGGGGGGGGAGCTACCTATTTATTAAGAAACTAGTTTATTTTGAAAATCATTATGTATAATTTTCTACTGCTGCAGTCTTTATTCCTCATGTTGTTAAACATTTTTCATTTATATCACTCCCACTAATTATATGCCTGGATTAATGGTTTTCATTAAGAATTAATGTTAAAGTTCTGTGAATGATGATTGATTCCTTTTTCTCCTAGGAAGGAAACTCTGATGAATTTTATCTGAATTTTTGCAATCTCTTTTCAAACACATGTGAATGACTATATCATAATAGACATGCCATTACTCAGTTTGTGGAAAATTTGTGCTTGGGGAGGACTGTGATACCCCAGTGGTTTAAGATTTCCCAGAAATAATAAGATTGTAGGCAAGAAAGGCTATGTAATTAGTGCTTTTGTCAGAAAGTTTTTTAGTGGAATAATAACTTTAAGATAAATGTAGGAGAAATAGAATCTAAATGTATGTCCTTAAACTACAGTGGAAAACTAGATTGCTTTAAAAGTTTTGTCCTTTCAAGGTATCATGGCCAGGGCATTTATTTCACCTTAAACTGGAGAACTGAGAGTTTGAAATAACAGGTGGAGATTCCTCTTTCAAATTTTCAAAATAACATATGTTTTTAAAAATGGGATTTAGGCATTTTACTATTGTCCTGGTTACAGGGTTAATTTTTGCAGTAGTCAGGAGGGAGCATGGATAAGACAGAGAGGTTATTCTATACCACCTCAGCCAGGTGCAGGGAAGGGGGATTTGGGAGGCAGAGGAACTCTCCTCTGAGGAGGAATGTTTGCTTCAGTTGGGCTGGGCTCCTGAGTATTTTGCACATGAATCACCCTCTCTTTCATACACTTCTTTTCTTTATATCCTTGTCATTACTGTTCCTTATCTTACAGCTTTTTCCAGTAAACTGTATTTTATCTTCTTAACTCATGATCTTTGCCTTTTTTTGGCACCAATTTACCACTTGAAGGGTAGGGTGGGGTGGCAGAAGTGAAGATGTCAAGAAGCAGCAAGCAAGTGGCAGTGTGACTTAGAGGGTCTTGGTGGGAGAACGAAATTGGAGAGTACCATTCCTAAACAATGAAGAAACTATTAAACACATTTGCAAAACTTAGAAATAATGTCTTTCTACTGATTATTACTATAAAAAATTCAAATCTGAATCTTTAAATGGTTTTGCAATTGCAAAACCAAAAAGAAAAAAATAACAGAAAACTGGGTATAACTTTTTTGATATTTCTTTACCTTAGCTCTTTTTGAGTTGCATGGATGAGGAGAGTTTATCTGTAGTTTGAAAGACATTTTGCTGCATATCTTAAAAATACTATATGTTAGTTTTCCCTTATCATCTACTAGGAGTTTACTGATTTCTTGAAATATGCATTCTGAGAAATAATGTGCTAATTCCTTTTTCTACCTGTGGTAAACTATACATTACACCACATTGAACGCTATCCTGGGCCCTGTCAGTTCTGGGAGACTAAACACTGCTTCACAGCTAAAGGGTTACTCCTGTGCCAGGAAGAGCAAACCTTTGTGTATCTGCAGAGAAAAAGGATATCACCAGCAGAAGTTTATCATGAGACTAACCAGGCTTTTAAAGATGTAAGGTGAATTATGCAAGAAAAAAAACCTACTACTGAAAATTGTAAATACTCTATCTATTTTAGCTTGGCAAAAAAATACAAAAGAAGGTTTACAGCTTCTGTAGAGTCAAAAAATAGAAGTGGATAACTAGTGACTTGGCCCAGACAGAACTTTTGCAGGAAAGGCAGCAGTCAAGCCCGTGGCAGCAAGGAGTTAATTGGATGTCTCTCCAGGGTCACCAGCAGCAGATATTGATCAGGGCCCTGAATCACCAGGGTAAGGAGCTGCAGGGGAAATGGAGTGGACTGTGTTCTATCGGGGGAATTGAACATGATCCTGACAGAGGCTTCACAAGGAGCCCTGAAGAGGGAAGATCTGAGCATTATGGTGTAGATAAGGAGGGACAGATACAGACCATGCTTGACTGAGTGACAGATAAAGATCCACAAAATGGGAGAGGCATGAAACCTGTGACCTCTGGCAGCAAAAGAATAATTCCTTATCTACCCTCAGATCTGAACTCACAGGATTAACAGTAATATCCTATGTAAGGGAACAAGTTCCATTCAGAGAGGCCTCAGAGCAAACTGGGCATGCACAGAGCACCAGCACAAAGGGGAAGTGCAGGATAGTGATGGTTGGGTCTCCCCTTTCCCAGAGTGGGAGCACCTCACATCTGACCAGAGGTCCTAGGGCACACCTGCTTGTATGAGGTTTGCTGTTTGCAAACATCCTGGACTGGGGCAGGAAGAAGTATTCCTGTGAGACTGGAGGGCTTTCCAGCTCAGAGGCTCTTGTTCATTTTGTCCATGTGCATCACTCCTGAGGGAGACCTGGGAAGAAATCAGGAGTGGCTACAGTAGTCTGGAGATAAAGATAAGGACCCAGAGGGCCACATGGTGTTTATCTCAGTTCTGCTACTGAAGGAACAGGACTCAGGTAGGAGTGAAATCACACTGTGATTTGCAACTGCCTGGTGCCATGGGTAGTGTCCTGGCTTTTATAACCACAGATCTCTCTTTGAGGAATGAGAATTGCTAGCAAAAGATGGGATTCACTTGACAGAAATGGCCTAAATGCATCTTTGTCCCAGTCTTGCTTGTCTGTTGAAGAGAATATTAACCCAGATACACTGAGAATGATGATGAGAGTTTGCAGGTAAATGAAAAAGTGGAAATCAGGGGTAATAAACGTATGGGGCAGTGGATGGGAGTAAAATGGCTTTTGGAAAGGATGAAAAAAGTGTTAAAAGGCACTTCTGAAATTCCTGCACACAAATGCACTCAGCCTGGTAAACCAGGAGGAGGACCAAGTGTGGTGGGTGTGATTGAAAATCTAAGATGTGATTGCAATAATTGAAATGGGGACAGCCTGTAATCATTTTGTTTGACTGCGATGGATTGATGTCTGGATACGGGCTCCTTAGGAAAGACAGGGAGTAGGGAAAAGGAGATGTGGTTGCCAATGCAGCTCAGCTGTATTGAGCTCTCTAGGTGACAAACTTATTGAGGGTCTGGGGGTCAGAAGCAGAGCAAAGTAAGAAGGGCAACATTGTGGTGAGAATTTATTCTAGACCTCCTGACCAAGGTCATCTTTTTTGGGCTCAGATGACAAAATCCTCCCTCTGATATGCTACACAAGGAAATCTAGGCAAACTCAGCTACAGCAGCACAGGAAATGAAGGGGTTCAGTTCAGTGTTTCATTTGCTCCTGTTAGAAAGGATAGACAGAAAAACTACAAAACTAAAATGTGCTAGAATGTGCTAGAATTCTTGACAATCTTAGTATTATTGTTGTTTATTCATATTCATATGTTGGCTGTCCTTGGAGGTAGGATGCCAAGATAATAGAGTTAATATCATAAAGAGGTTTTACTTTATAAAAAGCAAAATGTCCTGTAAGAAATTTTTTCTTCCCATGCCAATTTTTTACACAGCATTAAGACGACCATTGGACAGTTCCTTGTTTATTATTGTAGCCTTACATCATACCATTATTATGAGAAAAGTTTTACTTTCTTAGGGTCAGAACTTTGTTATTTCCTTATTAAATAAAACACAAACTTCACTAATATAAGTAATATTTATGGTATTATATTCCCAGGGATTTTGCATAAATGATGACTGACATTTGCAGTTTCTAGCGGGCAGTTAGATCTCAAATTAGGTAAGATTAACTAGTATTAGCTAGAAATTCTGTCACATATTGATCTCCTAATCCTATACATTGAACAAATCAAAACAATTATTCTATTCATGCTTCAAAAATCTAGTACAAGAAGTAGACGTAACAGGTATACATACACCTTGAAAATGAAATAACCGAATTCTATACTAAATATCTTGAGGGGGGTCTATCTAATTTTTTTTTAATTAGTTGAAGAATTTGTTTGTAAAATACATTAAGTGTATTACAATATTTTGGAAGGCTATGTTCTTTTAACAAATCAAGTGCATGTTTTGTCCATGTCCCTCCCATTATAACATTGTTCCTGCTTTTCCAGTAGACTAATTTAAGAAGCTAAAGTGTTGCAGTCTTTCAAAAATGCTGTGATGCTCTCTATTTGACCATATTTTTTTTAGTTTGGTCTCTTGGGAAAAGATATGTGAATTCTGAATAATCTGAGAACCACAGGATTATAATTATTTTTTTACCACATTATCCAGGCTTTTATCTTAATTTTTTTAAAGCTTTTCCAGCAAGTGAAATCTTTACCAGATATGAAATGCATTAATAGGAAACCACAGAATTATTCCCATTTTGACTTTCTCTTGAAATACATATACTCTCTATAATTCACTGATAAAAGTCTCTTGTTTAAAATTGCACTTGTATTACTTATTAAACCTCTGTATTTTTACAAAAAATTACAAATTTTCTGACAATATCTTTATTTGATCATAAAAATTTACATTCTGGGGAATTTTCAGTTTTAAGAGGGTGTCAGTTTGAATAAAATCCTTCAAATTTTTTAACTATCAAATTTAAAGATAAATTTAAAGCCTTGTAGACATACAGTGGCATTGGAACTGGGCTGTAATAGAAGAGGCAAAAAGTGGTCATTACGAAAACGCTCAGAAATGTCATCTGATTTAGAGCAGTGGTATCTACCATGGAGCTTCACTGCTGGCACCAATAGTGGGAAGTGAAATATAGTGTTATGAACACCAATAGTGTCACAATAAACAACATGAGCCTGGCCAGTGTCCTCATATTTCCAGAGCCTGCACCAGGCATTTTCATTCCCTTTGGACAACTCAGCTCTCTGAAAACGTGACTGGTGCTGAGCCTTGGGAATCAGCTCAAGAGCCCTGTTTTTAAGAAAAACCAGCTTTGTCTTGTATTAATATTCAATGTAAACTATGTTAGTCAGGTTGGAAGCTAGGGGTTCAGGGACCAATTAATAATCAGTTCAGATATTCTTGCCTCAAAGGTGGTACTACAAGTTGGAAGGGTTTGACAGTTGTAGGCTGTATTGGTAATATTCTTTAACACTTCTCAGGAATCTGGGCTAAGCCATTTAAAGAATGCAGACAATTCCTAATGTCCTAATATTTGTCTCTCATAGCCTTCACACTAGTTTGTTTCTTCTACTACTCGTTTTGCAGAGCAAACTGTTGCTCATACAGGATTAATGATAAAGTGATGTATAGGTGACATAATTTAAAATCCATAAAGAGAGTTGCATTTGTTATTAAAGATGACAATATAATTTTTTTTTAAAGGAAAAGTATATAAAAGCAGCAACAAATGACTAAACTAGCTTATGAAAACAAAGCTACTTAAAGGAATATTTAGGATGAAGAAAGTATGTTTTTGAAAAAGTTTCAAAAATGCCCTTCAAATTCATTCTCACATATTAATATTAATTTGTGTTCAAATACCTAGGTCTTTTCTGAGATAGAATTTTTCTGCAGCTTTCTTTGAACATTTGAGATTTTGGCTTCTTGAGTGAGTAATTTATAAGAAAGTTTCATGTGGAGAGGCATGTATGTTGCACAATTTCATTTTTGATTGATTATTGGAACAAACTCATAATTTTCTGATGGTTGATGTGCTTTAACTATGTAAGCAGATTAAAACTAAATTTAATTGTCAAAGTCTTTTGTTTTCCACATGTCAGACAAGTTTTGAACAAAAACCAGACCCAATGTAAACTACTTAGCTACTACTTGGCAGAGAAAGCCTTTAAAAATCATCCAGGAAATAGTGCTTTTAAAAAGCTATTTGAAAAGCAGGATTTTTCATTAAATTCTTCTATTCAATACTCTATTTTTAACAAACACAGACTTTTCCAAATCCTCTTCCTCCCTCTGTTAAGGGATTACATTTGCAATCAACACAGGTAAATTTGCAAGCATAACTAAACAACATGAACTAAAGATTATCAAGTTTTTTCTTTAACATAATGATGGATATAAAATTTAAGAGATATTTATTTTTAAATCAAAATTCTCTATCAGTTGGATATAGTAAAGGGTCTGGGGAAATTTCACTACCGAAATCCAACTGTGAGACAGGAAGAAGCACTCTAGATTAATTATCATCTAGAAAACAAACTCACAGTCCCTTAATTGGCTGTTTCTTGCGGGGGTTAACTTGGATATTTGAAGTAAGTGGGCACTCAGCTACCTTTTATATTTTCTGTTTTCTGACTTTTTGTTTATGATATATTTGTTAGCTCTCTAAAAATTCCTCTTCCTTTTTTCCCTCTCCTCTCATTTATTAGCTCCCCCAGAATAGAAAATGATTTGCTGTTACTGTCTAAAGTAAGGCTGCCACTTAATAGTGGGATGACTGTCAAATGATGCTGTGAATTTTCCTTAGCATCCTGTGGAAGAGTGCAAATCTAGGATCTTATTTTTTTAAAAATCCAGCCTCCTTTCTACTTGCATCAGCCCAGCCTCAAAGTTTCAAGTGCAGTGATTTGTTTTGTGAACAATGTTGTCATTTCAGTGGAGTCCATTTCAGCTGAGATTGTTCTTAGTAGCTGATTGCTTTTTAATGTTTTAATTATCAAGTGTTTGCTGGTTACAGTCACAGGCTGCCATGTAAGAGAGTGCATTTCATCTTCATATTTGTATGCGATGGAGACCACTCTGCTAGGCATTAGCATTTTACAGCTTTGTTCTTGTCTTAGACGAAATTTTATCTATTAGCTCACAATTTATTCCTTTACTCGTGTGTTTCTATTTTTTTCTGGTATTTTTTTTCTATTGTCCAAAGCACCACAAGCAATTGGTCCTTGCTTTTCCCAATAACTTATTTCTCTCTGCCTTTCTATATTGATTATGTGTCACTGGCACAGTAAACTGCTGTCCACAGTGGAAGATTTGGATGTACAGAAAAATTAATTCACATGAGCTAGACTTGGACTGGTATTGTGAGGTTGGGGAACAAAATCAGCAGCAACTGACCTTGTCTTAATCTCTGGAGGCTTTCTTTGGAACTGGTGAAGGAAAGAGAACAGACACACATCCCCCAGCAATTTCAAACCCCTGGGCTCCCTCTCTCTGTCTTCGTTCCTTCACTCACTTTCAGGAAGGCACACAATTAGTTTCCTGATATGAGCTGCATTTAGAGCCACCTCACACACTGTTCAGAGGCCTGAAAGATCCTTGTTGAGCTGAGGGAGAACTTTTCCTTCCCTCCCTCTCTCCCTCCTTCTACTCTTTGCTCTCCAAAGATCAGCAATACCATGGAAGCAATAGTCTTAGACTGCTCCACTTAGGGTCTAAAACCTAAACTAATTTTTGTTCTTTTCTTTTTTTAATTGGTGTTTTCTACCCTTTCATGCTGTTTCTTCCTGTCTGCTTTCTTTCATATCTGATGGGAGCAAAAAAAGCCCACTTGTTAAATCTATTTTTAATCACTTGGGAGAAACACTATTCCTGCACTCAAGACACGATTAAATACCCATCTCTGCACTGACACAGGCTTACATCTCTGGCTGCTCTCCTGAAATTTATAGGAACTCGGCTGTTTTTGCTTTCCTAACCTCAGCACTTTTTTGATGAGGTAGTCCTGCCAACAACACTTTAAATTTAGATTCCTGTTTGCAATAATTTATCCTCTTACACTCAAACTATTCTGGTGGGTCAAAGGGAACACGCTGCATATATGGAGCTAGAAGTGTGTTGGTTGTTTGAAAGTAGTAATTTTCTATTTAGGAACTAAAAATTCACTGTATTTCAGTCCTGTATGTATGAAGTCTTTTCTGTCAGGTAAAAAGTGTCTTTTTTACTTACCTCTACAGATGTAGATCCTGGGCTTGATTTGACAGGTCTGTGTAGGGATATAGAGGCTCAGATTCATGCAAAAAGGTGAAATAGAAAAAACAGTTGAAGTCCTCCAAACATTTTGTAGCATTCATAACTTCAAAATTTGATCAGGGAACCGGTATCCACTTACATATAGGGGTCATTTTCAAACAATAAATAGATTTCCAAGATTGATCATTTACCGGGAAAGCAAAGCAGTATCTTGATTACTTGTGAATTGCACAAAAGTATTCAGGGTCTCTGAGCTGCAATCATTCCCCATGGTCAATGGAAATTCTGATCACTGAAATGTAAAAATAATTGATCAATTTATTGGATTAGCATGCCCCTGACCTACTATCCAACATTTACATTAATGAAGGCTGACAAGTTGCTTTAACCCAACTATGTGTTTGCTTTTAGGTAATTTGCAAATAGTGTCCACATATTTTAGGAGTGCAACACAGAAAAGTCTATTTCTGGATCTCTAATTCTTTGAACAGTTCTGCCAGTGCCATCTGTGGTTTGTGCATTGGGATTTCAGAACTCGTCAGTTCTGATAGGGATAGCTTTCTTCTCTGTTGACCATCTGTCACAGGTGTAGGCACCAGAACACATATTATTAATTTTATAGATTAAAACTGCAGTTGGACTGGCATGCTTGTTTATTACTGTCTGCTTTGGGTCCATGCCTTTCTGTTACCATTTTTCTTTTTTTGGTGACATTCAGAAATGAGCTTGTGGATCCCAGTTAAGCCTCTGCAAAAAAAGAAAAAAAAAAAAAAAGGAAAATGTTACATTAGGTTCCCATTGATTTATGAAGCAGAAATGTTTGCAGGAAGAAGTCTTGAACAGCTTGTTTGTTCAGCTCAGCAGCAGGGACAGCCTGCAGATGATTAGTTCCACTCATGCCCATATGTGTCATGGCAGTAAGTACTGATTATTACAAATGGTTTTGTAGCAGATTAGGCTAATTGAAAAAAAGTCAAAGGCAAACATATACTGGTTGTTTTAAAATGTGTAAATAATAAGAGGCCTGCTTCATGTTTGCATTACTGCTTTTAAAGGGAGCAAAGTTATGTAAACACATGCAAAAATCTCTCTAGGTTGTTATTGGTTATCATGTGTCGCAGTTTTCAATTTTAACAAGCTGTCTCTTTAAGACAAAATGAAAGGACCAGATTTCCAAAAGCACGATATACTAGAGAGACCTTGAAAATGTGACAGATTCATTTCACGGTGCTTTGAGGTTCCAAAATTATGTATTTTTTCCATAATAGGACTAAAATCAAATGTGTTCCAATGCTTCTATTAAAATGGATGGCTGGAAAAAATGGTTTTGTTGCCCCTGTAAAAGCCCAGTCCTAATTCTCACTTCTGACTTTTATTTTCCATCTTTTCAGTATGTACCAAGTCAAAACAGATATGATTTCTTAGAGAAATGTGGTTTTTTCATGATTGTTGTGGTACTGTAAGCAAGCAACTGCTTTTTGTTTTGCCACTTCAGCCACCACATAAACAGTGAAATCTTAGGTATGGATGTAATTTCTAAGTGTGTTCATACTGCAAAAGCTATACCTGATTTTGACTCTTGGCCAAGGCCTCACAGTGTAGACTGAAATGTATAAACTGTAGAATTTTCCATTAAGAAGCTTAATAGTTTTGTGAAGTATAACTACCACTCTACTGATGTTATCTATCAGTCCTCATCAAGGGTTGAAGTCCTTGGCTGGAATTCATAGCAACTTATGCTTCCCTCCTTAATTCTTGAAGTTACCATCAGCTTTGTTAATACGAGGATCTTGCCTCATAGATTTCAAGAGGATGTCTGCAAGATACAGACAAGAAGTGTAACATTTCCTCTGAAAACATCTTTTGTGCACTCATTATCTTGGCTATTACCTGCAGAAAATGGTTAAAAGTTGCTTTTTTTTTTTTTTTTTTTTTAAGAGGAACCTTTGAAATCTAAGTGTTTATGTCCTGCACCCTCCTTTAAGCAACAAAGTTGATTTGTCTTACTCTGCTTCAGAATTTAAGGGAACCCACAGAGATAATGACTGCTTGAGTTTGTGGAGAGGTACATCGAGTTGTTCAGAGATGTATTGCTTCTCTTTCTCCATGAACTTAGAATTTGAAGACCAATAATAATACTAGCAAAACTTAACACTAAACATTTCCTTATGGCTCACTTACACTGCTGACCTGATTAAAAGATAGGTTGCAAATAAACTTTTTATTAAAGAGGTAAAATGTTAATAAATGGATTAAGATTCTGCACATTTAGCATGTAGAACATAGAAGAAAGTATATAACTCCTATGATTATGCATTAGTTCTACAAAAGATTGTCTCAGCTCTTCCTCTGAAAAACAAACAAACAAACAAAGAAGAAAAGCAACAAAAAAGAAAAACAGTCAAATGTTCCCTGTAACTCTGTTTAATCATATTCAAGAAAAAAAAATCAGTCTATAAATGGGTAAAAAGAACAGTGGTTAGGGTGAGCACAGAAAGATAGTGTGCATTTTATGAGATAAAACTGGAAGCATTTACCCTGTTCAGTTCAGAAAGAAAAATGAAAGTGTAGAGAGTAAAGGTTTGTTATCAGGAAGAACAGAAAGTTGCAGAATTGGCAAGATACAGAGAAGAAAAATCAGCTGTTGATTCCAAACTACTGCCCCTGGTGGAGAGCAAACTGGTATCTAGAATATTTCTTAATACGGTGATTGTTTTGTTTGTTTCTGATGGAAGATACTAATGTTTTCTGTTTGTTTGGCCTTTATCTTTCTTTGTTTTTGGAAGATTTTAAAAGTGTCTGGAAAGTTTGCTGGAATCTTTCTGGCATGTTTGCAATCCTATAAAAAATTGCAAGTGATCAACAAACACTTTTTCTCTGAGCTTTACCTGTTTCAGAAGTGAGTGATAAGTTATTAATTCCCAGAAGGCTTTCTTCACAAATTCACAATTCACTTTCTCAGATGAATTCAATGTTTAGACAAAAGACTTCCAGCAGAATATTTCTGTTCAAGGAGGCAAGATGACTACATATGAAGATAGGACCTTTATGGTAAAGGGATGTGTGACTGTGGGACTCTTGTGGCAGAGATCAGATGAATATTTCTCTTTTACTGCCTAAAAAGTTGAGATAAAACTCATGTGCTTAATATGTGATTGAGTGGTAAGGAAGGTCCTCAGCTGTATAGCAATAAAAGGGATGAAGAAAAAAAAAATCATATTCTCCTAAAGATTAGCATTTCTAACTGTGTATCTATCTGATTCAATTTTGTATTATCTTTTTATATGTGATATATTTGAAATGTTGTTTTTTTCCCATAACATGCTGATTTCTGTATATTAAAAAAAAAAAAAAAGTATCAACTACTCTTTCCTCTACTTCAAAACATCAGACTTTGTTCCCAGCTATTTTTTGTAATTACTGATAGAATATTATTATTGGGGGATTTTTGTCTGGCAGTGGCTAATGAGAGAATTTTCTGGTTTTTTTGGTTGGATAATCCTAGAATCTTAGCATTCTGTCCCTCTCAAGACTATATAAAACTATATCATATGGCCAGGAGTGTTGACCAGATGCTCCTTGAACTCTAAGAAGTCTGATGCCTATAAAAATTTGTCTATATTTGTCTTTATATTTGTCCACGCTGAATTATATAAGCTAATTATTGGCTTTACACCATATCTGTACTCATGTAGAAAACTATTTGCATTCTTTCTTACACTGCTTGTCCCCTAGTTTAAAATGGTTTGGAAATATCAGTCTTCAGTTTCTCCTTTCTGCAGAATTTTGAGTTCAATGAAGAGTAACCCAAGTTACACAAAGCTGTAGGATTGACTGTGGCACTGCAGTCTGGGTCTCAATTAAAAAAAAAACAAAAACCTGGGTGCTGAGCAGGCTTCTTGCTCAATTTCCTCAGTCTCTTGGACATAATTAGGTTATTGCAGGGTTGTGGTACAGTATAAAATAGCTTAGAAAAAAACTTTGATGCCTGTAGCTATTCCACAGTAAAGTACTTCAGTCATCAAAACTTCGTTTGGCACTCTGTAATGACCATTTAATGAAATTAAACTTAACATGATAGAAAAAGCTTGGCTGTTTATGCATTAGTTGAAGATTCTTCCTTCATCTTAACTAATGTACCCACTTTGGGGAAAAACAATGATACACATTAACAGTTAGCAAAATTGTGCAACTTCTTTTTGGAGAGAGTGTGGGGAACCGGGAAGGTGTCTTGCAGGAAACCTATAGGAAAACTCTTATTCCAGATTCTGAATATCTAGTGTAAAACTTGTAGAGCAGAAGTTGCATCAAGCTTCAGTCAAACACATGTACATTGCCATCTCTTCTTCATCCCTGCAGCAGTCTTCACCCAACCTTTTTTTTATGTCTGGATCCATTTTTCTGTTATCAGTCAGTATCCAATCATTTCCAGAGTGCTGTGTGCCCAGAATATTACTGTTGATTTTCTAGCAAATTCAGTTTCACTCATAGTGTAAATATGGGGGTTTGAATAGTATAATCCTCTAGGAAGCTCTCAGAATACGACTCCTAAAATAAACTAAGATAGCTGAAACCCTTGGGTGCTAGGTAGAAAGATTTTTAATGTTTATAAAGTGCCTAACAGGTGATTAACTGCTAATATGTCTACTCACAGCCCTAGAGAGAGTTCAGTCATAAATAAGCAAGAAGTAGCTGTCTATTCCCAGTTTTTTTGTTTCTTTGTAGTTTTTTTTTTTAACTGAGTTTAAGTGTGTACCTTCTATGTTTTAAGAGCTAACCTTCAGATTGAACAGTTATTCCAACTGTTGGAGGGGCAACAAAGACTCAGATCTCATGATATTTTGAAGTTGTATTATTACTCATTAAAAAGATCATATGAATTTTTGAGATCACCATAAACTTTTATTTATTCAACAGCCTTAGGGATTTCACATCATTGCTTCAATTTAATCTAAAACCTTGTCTGTTGCCTTCCTTCAATTCTTGCTCTTTCAGCTAATAATTATTCTTTTTTAAGTTGATTTGACTTGTAATGATACAGTATCCAAGAGATACTTCCAAACTCTAGAATAAAATTGGTCAGTGTTACATTTGACAGGATTAGTTATAAAGGGGACAAAAAACTCAACTTTCTAAACATTAGTTTTAGATAAATGCGCAATTGCTAAAGTTTATTCCCTCCAGACAGACATATTCTTGTTGGTTGTGCTTTATAATAAGTGTTGGGAGGAAAAGCAAAAGGGAAGAATTCATGTTCACCAAACTGTAGATATAATTAATTCATTTGGGCAGCATAATCACTGAATAGTCCCAATTGACTTCAAATGATATATCCCAGTGCAGCATCTCTTGTCATCCTTTGTTCAATCTGCATGGTTAACCCTCCAGTAATACTAGTACTCCTACCCTGTATATGAACTGAAAAATCAATCTGGGATTTAAAACTTTATGTAGAAATTACGCATTGTGACCAATAATAGGGTATCTTGTGCTCAGCGTCCTCTGCTGGCATCCAAAGGCTGGATGAAAGAAATGGTTTGTCCCTAAATTCTACCATCTCCAAGTTGCACTTGTCTTTGTGGTGGGGTCTGTGGATTTGTTTAGTTACGCTTTTTCCTGAGCTGTGAGAAAATGAAGAACTCAGAGGCTGTTAAGAGATGAATTTCCAAGATTTATTAGTGTATTTGCACTGCTCTAACTACTTTTGTCTAAAAGATTCTGTGGTAGAAGTTAATGTAGTCATGCCTATTTCTGACTTCTATACAAATTTTTTAAAAATTGCTGTAAATTACACAAAAATCATTATCGTTTACATGTTGTGCGAAGGCCTTATGCACACTTGATACACTATATTTGCTACAATATCAAATTAATTAAGTCTATAAAATAAATTATATACAGTATCTCTTTTTCGGCTCAAAACATAGAAATCATCTCCGTCTTCTGTGCAAGTTTTCAGCCCAAGAGGGATGGAGGTTTAATTCTAATACCATGCTAGGAGGCCAACCTTTTATCAGTCTCAGTAATAAAAACAGTCATATTTTCTTGTGGGAAACAGCTCCCGCAAAACAGGCTAAAAGAGTACAGACTTTTTATATGTGCAAATACAAGAAAACAGCTGGTTTGAGAAGACTCAGCTGGTGTGAGAATCAACTCTCATCCTGTTTTTTGTATTGTCTTTGTAGGATTAAGGACTTCCTCAGTTAATTTAAGAAATAGATCTGGAAATGCAAAATATCATTAAAAACTTAACTAGTTTCTATGATGATTCATCATTACTTGAGACAATTGCTTACCATAAAATCCATCCTTCATTAAAAACAGTTTGCCATTCCAACCATGCACAGCTATTCTACAGCACTGAAGTATCTTAAAATCAACATTTTAATGTTAATTAGAATTAATTTAGTGAGCTTTTTGAAGAGAGTCAAATAGTTTTCTATTCATCTTCCAAAGTATCTTCTAGACTAATTTTATTTTTTAAGTGTAGGAAGTTCTTGTGAATCCAAAAGTCATCATTAAGAAAATCTATGCATTAGCCAAAAAACCCAGGGTTGAAAGGAGGTGCATTGCATATGGTTCTGTGCGGGCATAGAGAAGGAATTACCTGGAGACATATTAACTTCCTTAATTTAATATTAAAATACATTCCTGTCTTTGTTTCTCTTTTGTCCTTTCTGGATTTCCTCACCTCTTACCCTTACTCTTCCAGTCTCTAATTTCTCACCAACTGTCTGCCCTGGTCCACTTATCCTTTGTGCTCAGTTTATCACCCTCTGCTTGTTGTCTTACTGTCAGATACTTAGTTGAGATAGCTGGAGAGGAGAATTGTAAGAGGAGTCTGAGCAGAGTATCTCCAATGCACAGCAGTGAGGGAAGAGCCAGAATGCAGAGGCTGGAGGAGCCTTCTGCCAGGGCAGTGAGGGGTGTGACAGCCAAAGGGCAGTGTAGCACCTTGATGTGCCAGGTAAATGGAAACATTTGCCACCTGGGAAGTTGTCCTGGATAGGGTGGGCAGGTAGAGGTGGAAGAGATCATATTCTGTTAACATGGGTTGGTGCATGACTAGGCAACACTACTGAAAAACAATTTTTTTTAAATTTTTTTTTTTCTTTTTGAAAGAAAGAAAATCCCCCCTTGGTCAAATAGAGCATGCAGAAAGATAAATACTGTGCCGTTATACTTTAAATAATTTTTAAATTTTCTTCTTTATTTTTTTTTCTCGTTTCATAGAACCCTTCATTAACATTCAATATTAGGTCAATATTATGCCAAAGGGAAAAGTGCACACCTGGTAATTACTGTCCTATAAACCTAAATGCTAAAATTAATGTGGAAGTTTTTAACAAGGAGTCAGTAAGAGTCTAAGGCAATATAAATTACTTTTTCTTAAGTAAATGAATATTGGAAACTCAGAATGTCAAAATTCGTTGAATTTGCACAGTTCAGTTGAATTGTTTTTCTCATTACAAAAAGGGACAGGAGTCCAATACATTTTAAAATAATGGTTAAGATATAGGTCTCAAATTGTGCTGGATTTCTATATCTTTTTATAATCCATTACTTCCTGTGAGTCATCATTCTTTAATAATCAACAAGGAAAACAAATTAAGCATCATATTAATGTAATTACACAAAAGAGGGTATGCTTTTATTCTTAATTTACATGTGATGAATGCATCTTTTGATATGTTTTAATAAAAAGAAATATTCTTGTCAAAGGATTAATGAATTGAACAACTGCATCAGAACATTATTATTATTAGCATTATGTTTTATTTCAGTATACTTTAATATTTATCCCCAATAAGAAAAATCTACATGGTATGCAAAATGAAAACACTTAGGATGTTTTATTTACATATTAAATATTCTCACTGTTGAACCTAACCTGTATGGCTTATTCCCCATTATGTCACTTCTTATTCCTGTATTACACGTCACATTGTTTGATAACAGATTCACAGGCTGTATTTCAATTGAAATTTTCTTTCTCTTTTTATACTGGCTTTGTTCATCTGTTGGGTGTAAATAACTTCCATCTGACCATAATTGTTTGTTTAATGTTTAGAAATTTTATACTGGAGGAAGAGGGTTTCCAATCAAACTGCAACACCCTTAAAATCTGTTGCAAGCAAAGTTTTTGCTCTTTGCATTTTTAGTTGAATTGTTGTCTAATTCTTGTTTGAGATAATTAATTCCAGTGATGTTGCAACTGATCGTAAGTAACAGTCAATGGTGAATATATGAATTCACTGATTCATCACTTAATTAATGAGGTTTCTAATACAGAAATTCTCTAACCTGCAGCTTGTGTAGCTATGAAAAAACAGCTACCTAGCCGATGGTGAGTGTACTCATCCTTCCTCCCCCATCATGCTGTGGGTGCTCCCTGTAACACACTGAGAAGCACACAACCTCCAGTGTTCAAGCTGCTGTGGGATCTGCTTCAAAAACTCTTTTAGGTGAGCAGATATATTTATACCTTCCAGCTTGGAAGTTTGCTCTATTCCTTTTCCTTCAGTTAGCAGATTCTGGAGAAACTGTCAGAAAACCAATTTACAGGATTACAGCTGCTGTAGACAGCAAGCACTGGCGATACTGAGTGCACAATGACCTTTTGCCCTTCCTGGCCACGGTCCCGACTGTGTGTTGCCCTCACTTTGACCTAGTGGTACTTCTCCTAATGTACCTCAGCACAAGCTGCATGGTAGTCAAAATCTAAGCAAGAGTTCAGAAAACGGTCACACTCCTGCCATGTGATTTCCAAATTCTTGTCTGAGTAACAAATCCAGCAGCTAGGGATGTAACATTTTTTGTAGATTTTTTTTTGTTTGTTTGGTTGGTTGGTTTTTTGGTTTTTTTTTTAATGCAAAATAAAGCTTTCTGGGCAAAAGAACGTGTGTGCATTTGACTTGGCTTCTTTTTCAAGGCTCACAACACAACATCACAATCCATTTTTCCTCGGAACCCCTTTTTTTTATTTTCTGATTTAAAAAAAAAACCCTATCTATTTAAAATAAAATTATTCATCTATTAGAATCTGGATTCCTAGTGTTTCAAAATCCTAGAACCATGCAAGCCTATTACAATATTGTTGCTCATGGAAGTAAATTATTATAAAAGTCTAGACTAAAATATCTGCAAATGATGATATATTTCAGAGAACTTTAAGAGGCTGCTAGGGAGCCTTATCTCTAAACATTTTGAAGAAGAGCTATACTGCCACCAGCAAATCAAAAATTGTTAGTCATACTTACAAAACCTATAAGCAGTTATAAGGTAAGGCACTTCTAGGCATTGTTTAAGACTGATAATATAATTCAGATTATAGGCTACCTAAGAAAATAAGGGGAGCTTCTGCTGTCTTTCAAGTTGTACACAGCCTGACTTTTACTTTGAGGAGCCAGAAATGATGATATCAGCTTTTCCTTCAATTGAAAAGCAAACAAAAAAATAATTGAAGTTGTAGATCTGATTTCCTTCCTCCCCATATACCTTTAAATGCTGATGCCAAGAAATTCATTATCCCACATGGTCTATGTGAGTTTAATATACAGTTTTGTCAAAGTGTCACAAACTATCTAGACATAAGTTACATGCAAAGATATTATGAGAGTAGACATCAGATTTGTTCTTTAATTATGAATTCTGTGGGTTGGTTTTGGTGATATGAGGGTTTTTGGTGTTTTATTTGTAGTTATTCCCTCCTTGATGGAAAAACATACAAAAGAAAACATTTGGAAAAGATGGCTATGCAAGTTGGAGCTAGAAGTAGACTACTGCAGGGTACTTCCAGCAGGAAGATAAAGTTAAAAATCTTTCCTCCAGACCTCCGTTTCTTCTGCCTTTATACAATAACAGGAAGGATGAATTTGTTATGCTTTTCTAACTATAAGTTGTAATTTTGAGGTCACACAACTGCAGATTAAAATGGTGCACACTGAAAAGAGAACTGATCAGAAGTTTTTCAGCTAAAAAGAACAAGAGTATGTGCTGCATAAAAATAATTCTGAGTACCCTCAAAAATTTGTTACTTTGATGTTTTACTACTTTATTTCTCATATATAGTTACTTATATGGTGTTGCTCAGTGATTTTTAATAAGAGGATTTTGTCCCAATAGTTTAATTCAAACTACATTTAATTTTCAAAATTTTAGAATGATAGGTTTCAGCTGTGGTAGTTCATGGATTTGTACGCTTTCTTAAGAAATTTAAAGATAACCATAGTATTTATGAAGAGCTTCATCTGCTGTCAGATTTTCCTCTCACTTTATAGTCAATAATAGAAGCAGATTTACATTTCACTTTTGAGTACAGTGATCTACACCTATCCTTTTTTGTCCTTGATCTTCTATGTAATTGGAAAGGAGTGTCTTTCAAAAAGCAGCTTCAAAGTCCACAAAATGCCACTGGCATGAGGAACAATATTTAACAAGCTGTATCTTTGAGTATGGAATTCAAATTGACTGAAAATTTCACCTTTTTGAATGCATAAAGTGCAAGGGAATACCAGATAAATGCCTTAAGATTATTAACATTCATTCTGAATAGGTAGTTCATCAAAATTTATTTTTTGTCTTCTGTAACAAGGAGAAGAAATAAAACCATTTTTACTCATAAAATATATTTCTCAGGACTCTTTTAAAGCTTCCATGTATATAGTAGTACAACCCACAGAAAACTGTGTTAAAGGAAAAATATTTAAATTGCTGTGTCAGACACTCAAAGTACCAAGGAAATTTGCCTGTGGCTAAAGTTATTATGTGATGATTCAAACACAGATTGTTGTATAACATGTAAAACCAGTATGAAACTCTTTCCTGGGTGAGCTTTCAGTATGTGGCATCTCAGTAATATCCACCTATTTAGGTATGTATTTTCTAAAAATGAAAAATTTCTTTGACACTACCTAAAATTTATCCACTTGTTTAGAGCCTCTACAGCTGTTACAAATATTTCTGCTAATCCTTTATCCTAATGAAGAAATCAAGGATTTTGTCATCCCATTGATTGTCTCTAGGCGGAATAGGGACATAGATAAATAAATAGATAGAGATAGAGATAGAGATACAGATGCTTATGTAACCATGTATGCAATGTTTTTGTTATTACATAAGTTTTAAGACTGACCTCAACTTGCATTTGACTCAGGACTAAGCCTTGCTTGTCCTTATCATGATTTTTTAATCTTACTGTTCCCGTGTTTGCTCAGTTGTGTGCTGTAACATTGTCCAGGTGTCAGCTAGGACTGAAAATTTATTTTAAGTACTTTCATTCTGGAATATTACAGGTTGCTGTTGTGAAATTTTTCTGATTTTTCTGCTTTTCATTTCACCCTTCCAAGTTTGCCTCTGGAGAGAATCTAGCTCTCAGTCACGGTAACATTTATCAATCATTTCAAAAGTAATTGAAGGACCTCTTAAGTACTAAAACACCCATAATCGGGGAAGTTTAAAATCCAGTAAGCAAAAAACAGGAGAAAGGGTCTGTTGCCTGTGCTGGGACATGGAATTTATTCTCTAGCATTGTGCTGAAAGCATTTGTCAGGTACTTGTAACCATTTAGCAATATTTGCCATTAGTTTGTTTAGTGAATGGATTTTAAAGGTAATTTTCTGTAACTGAAATATAAAATCTGTAATTCTGGACTAAATTCTTTTGTCATCTAATGTAGTGGGCCAGAGACTTAACATCTGAGCAGGATCACATATGAAGTAATAACATTTCTCCAGTAGTTTTCACAGATTTTTTATGACCGAAGAAGTGTGCTACGGCTTCAAGAGGCAAGTTTCTAAACTCAGCATCTTGATGAACATATACTCTGTTTTGGACAAGCCTTCTGCCCATTAACTTTTGCCTCCTTGTCTACTCAATGTTAATTTTTTCCCTAACTCCTGACTGCTTTCTCACATAAAGGAGAAAGCTTCCAAGCTTCTTTTTTTCTTTCATGTTTCTCTTTATCAGTCTTGTTCTCACTTATCTCATTTACTCTGCCTATCTTAGTTCTCGTTAATGGGCTGGGTTTAAATAATTTGGAATAGCCTTCCCAGTTAAATTATATATGAAATTTCGAAGTTATCATGCTGTGCTGGAGAAAGAACACTCATTTTATTCAGTGGGGATGCTCCCCATGCTGCACAGTTGCAGATGGGAGCTGCAAAGGGACAGGATATACTCTGTGCAGTTGCAGTAAAACTAAACTAAGAGATTTTTGAAATTATTTTAATTAAATTGAAACAGCATTACCAAGTGAAGAAGGCTTAATTACTAATTTTAAGAGTATGTAATTTGAAGTATCCTCTTAATACAGATGCAATGTATTTAATAACACCAAATTTGTTTTAGTTTGTAGATGGAAGAATTAATTAGCAGATCCACAGTTGGCATGAATCTATATATTCATATATAGATTATATGTCCATATACTGTTTCAATACAGTGTAATCTATAGCAAAATGAGAACATGGCTAGACAAAATATTCAAATTGAGTTTATCTTCATCCAACTTTCTGTCTCTTCAGTCTTGAAAATACCTAAAGATTAGACTTTCTTGTGAGTTTTACTTACTTCTTGTCCTGGTTTAGGGTTAGGGTTTAAGAAAAAGCAATCAACTACACCCTTTCATCTATATCACTTGGACAGATGTGTATGGTCTTTGCAGTTCTTTGTTTCATGACATTTAATGAATACTAAAAACTCAAGACTGGAAATTCAATAGTATGTCATCTGCTGAGTTAGTGTAGGTGTCTGCCCTTTGCATCACACTAACATTTCAGCTAACGTGACACAAACTTTTAAAAATATTTTACTGTGTTCATGTGTACTGGAAAAACACAGACAGCAAGAAGAACTAAAGAAGTTCTTTCAACCCAACCCAGTAATACGAACACTTTAGAAGTCCATATGAGCTTTCAACCAGTATCTGTGGAGTCCTGGAAAAAGCAGAGCATTGCAAGGAATGACAGATTTAAATTTCATACAGAAGAACAAACAGGAAGAGGCAAGAGAGCAGGCTTTGAATTTCCCATTTAGCTGATATCCCTAAAACTGAAGTGTGTACATATAAATGGTAATAGTATAATTCCATGAAGAATTATTTGCAGTCTGTGTATTTACATAATATGGACAGTACAAATTTAAATTCTGCTCTCTGTGTGTGTCTTGCCTAAACAAGGGAAGTCTGACTCAAGCTAGAAAGACAATTCTAAGATTAGAAAATCATTGAGTGTAAAATATAAGGGGGTGAAATTAAATACTCAGTTGCCTCCAATATCCATAATATAGTACACAGAGATGAAGAATAGTGATTGCAGTCATTCCTTTTCTTACAAGGGTCCTCAAAACAGTTGTGGGAGCAAATAATCTGCTCTTTTTTTTTTTTTTTTTTTTTTGGTAATGCTAAACATGGAAATTTTCGACCTCAAAGTTAGGTTTTGTCATTCTCTCCTATACTGCCAGAGGCTGGTTTTCCCCACATTTTTTCAAGGATTGTCCAGCAAAACTTCTGTGTGTTGTTGAGTGTACTGCGCACCACATGGACCCAGTTTGTTCCTTCTATAGTCCACTGTAGACTAACCATCACTTTGAGAAGAGTTTGCAAACTTTGCTGCTTCCAGGTATTAAACTAAGAGTTCACATGCTAAGAGTTCACAAAATCATTTAACTTCAGTGTATTTCAAACAACTGTGCCAATGCTGGCAGAAAAGGGAGATCTTATGTCCATAAAATATATATTGTTAGGGCAGGCTTCTGCAGTGAGTGCAAAGTCAGTGTGGTAACAAGCTTCTTAAGAAAAAAAATATATGCTGGTATTTACTATGTTGATGTATAAGAAAGACATTAAAAATAGATTACATAACTTGATATTTATATTATAACTTTATATTTGCAAATAATTCATCATTATATTCAGCAGTCTTCAATCCATGTACTTCTAGGAATTCTTAATCTGACTTGAATAGTTACCCTACTAGGGTAATGTGCTATAAAGGCCCATCATGGAAATATTTAAAATAAAAACTTCCTCTTCACTTTTCCTGCACTCAGCCCATTATGGGAAAATGAATCTCTAAAGTATGGCATCTTGGAGCACTCTTAGACAGGTGAAACACTTAGTTCACTCTGTGAGACTCCCCTGTAGATACTAAGGTAGGAATTGGGTCAGCTGTCAAACAACGTTCTTTAACATTAATGTTAATGATGTTAGTCACCCAAAATTCAATGAACATTGATGCATGCCATTATTTCAATTTATCTTACTGAAGACCATGTTGTGTGTTAGATGCAGTAAGCAAAATCGATTTGACTATTTTTCACTAGCAAGCCATAATATTCTGCCTGACCAAGAAGAAGTCATTCTCAAAAATATTTGTTAAATGACTTCTAGTTTTTCTATTTATATCTTTGTGTCTTCACATAGGCTTATTATTATTAAATGCCCTTGCTGAAACCACTTCTAATCAATTTGAGTGTTATGCACTCGATTTGCACAGTCAGGTAGCACTTCAATATCTGACCTTTGAATCTGGGAAGTGAATGTTGTGTGATGTTATCTGCTGATTTTTTGCAGGCATTGTTCTGTCTCCAGATACTTGCTAACTTTCCAGAAACATTCTCTGCCAAATTTCAGTTTGAACACAATGCATTTTTTTTTCCTTCTTCTTATAAATTCTCTGCCTTTGGCACCTAAAAACTTTCTCTACAGAGAACTTGTGTAACTGCTCTGCTTTCCAGGGATATTATGATGTACAATATGACAGTTCCTAGTCATGGCTCAGTTTGTGTGAGGATGCAGCAGCTGTAGCACTTTCATCAACATTTGCCATAAATTTTGCAATCCCAGACATAAGCACCATCTGGCCGTGCAAGTTCCTTTCATAAACTGGACAGTTCATAAGTAGTTTGTTTTCTGTGGATCTGAAGATCTGTGCTTCAGGAAGCATTGGGATTGCCGAAGAAGAGTTATGTCCAAGGTAGTCTTCTGTGATAATAACCTAGGTACATGTTTAATTTTAAATGTGCCTTGGTTCTCTTTTTACACAATGCATTAATACTTTGCTAATGTAGGAAAAAGACAATAAAAGTTTAGCCAGAATATAGTTCTATGCATAAAAGTCCTTGCCAAAAAAGGTAAGTTTTACTCCTTCAGTAAAATTAACTCATAGATATTCACGATAATAGTATTAATACACTTGAAAAAACATCCTGTGGTCAGGCTAATGGCTTTTTCTGCATTTGGCTTCATCAGAGTTTACTGCAGGGAGTAGCAGGTGCTCTGCAGCAATTCCTTACCATCCTCTGTCTACTGTTTAAATGTATCAATAACTCACTGTATGGGTAACTGAAATATTTCTAATGTAGATAGTTGATAAATGTTCTCATTAACAAAAACCTGCAGGCCATGTCATTATCATCATATTCTTTCTTCTTTCCAGCATTACTGAGTGCATTGGCTTGCTACATATTTGCATAAGTTTGGGAGAGAGGAGGGTTCTGCTCAGCAATTCTTCTTATCAATTCATGTTCCTGATGATTTGCCCCAACAGACTCTTCCTTTTCCTCTTTTAAATTGTGATAGTGTAACAGAATTCTAATTAAATTACATTTAGGTCAGTAGATCTAGACAACGATTGCTTGCCAGAGAAATATGTTAAAAGACAGTCCTTGAATACATCGTTGATAGATTAATGTCTCCTGCTGTTATTCAAAACTGAAATACAAAACTGTATCAATAAATCTGGCTTCTTAAACTAGAAGAAAGCTAGTTGAATGCTGATGTAAGAATTCTTCATGAACATTTGGTCAAATTTCAAACATCTGGTTTTGTTGCTGTGGGGTTTCTCTGGCTTTGCTTATTTTTTTTTTTTTTTAATGCAGAGTCTTTTGCTTTACTTACCCTTGACATCTGATATTTATGACTATTTGTAAGAATAGATATACTTTTTTTTTAAGAATGGATATACTACAATGTCTATATTTTTTTATATATTTATTGTTGACAATTCTTTTAAATAATGGTGTGGTTTAGGAATTATATTCTCCAATTTAATGCTCCAGCAAAAACCATGCACTTCTTGTTCCCCTGTGGCAGGATGGAGAGCAGAACTGGAGTCACAAAGGGAAAACATCACAGGCTGGGATAAGAACAATTTACTGGAAATAGCAATGAGATAAGAAAACAGACAGTAACAGCAACGATATTAATAACCAAAGTGTGCAAAGGGTGATTCGCATGCAAAATGCTCACTGTAAAGCTCAAAACCCAAGCACAGCCACACCACCCTGACTGGAAGAAAGCCTTTCCTTGCAGAAGAAACTCCTGGCAATGACATGAAGTGGTATGGAACAATATCCGTGTCCTACCCATGTCTCCTCCTACGTACTTCAAAAACTACCCCTGTCCTGCTTGGAACTAGGACAATTTTTTATTCAACAAAGCCAGAAAACAAAACAATATTATTTTGCCAATATTTGTCCCTAGTAATGAGTACTGCCATCCCTTAACAGAGGAAGACCTATCCACATATATATTCTTATGCAGTCAACACAGACAGATAATTATGTGTTTTTGCAGAGAAACCCTGCAGCAAAATGAACTTGCAATGACTAGCTACATAGATTTCATAAACCTAAACTTCTTGGCCAAATTATTTTATGGACAGGTTTTTGTAGCTCAGCAGAACAATAGCTAGTGATGTTCCACATCTTAGTATTACGGCAATATGGCCACTTGACATTTTGGGAAAAAGGGAGCCTGGCAGAATCAGAATTCTACAAGCCACTGAGGTAGAAGAAAGAATGGAATACCTCCTTCTGAAATGTTCTTTTTATATATATTTAGATTGATAAGTACTTGATTTTTTCAGAGGGTTTGAACAATCTGAGCTCCAACTGAATTTGGTTTCTTTTCTTAAAAAATGTCAGGCCTTAATTACTTCTTTGACTTCAATGGAAATTTAGACAAAACATATTGGAAAAGGATATTTTTTTTTCCTTTTTCTGTGTGTGTCTGTGAAATACCAAACCTGCTGGCGTTTGTTAGATAATTTTTATATTTCTAAGTTATTCAGTGGTAGTGAAATTTACACTAAACTGGAGAATAAACTATAGGTTGTTATATGCTTTTTGAAAACATTTACTTGAAAATTGTGAATCAGAAAGGAAAGCTGCTTAAATTTTTCTTCAATCAATGTATTTTCTAAATAATTTAAATCCATAACCATTAACTATAATGACTTCTGCTAGGTCTTGCTCCTCTTGCTTTTCTTTGGTTCTTGTCAAGTATTATTAAACCATTTCTGTTGCTCAATCAATGTTCTGTACTTAAGATCAGCAATAAGACCTAGTTCTGTGGTTTGGCAAAGTTCCATCTTCATATTCTTGAGGCAGAGAGGCACTGTTTATTGGCCTGCTTATATGGCACTGTTTCAAATTGATCTGTCTTTGACATGCCAATAGCCTATACATGCAAAATTTTCTCTCAAGTACTCATATAAAAATTATTTTAAAAATAATTTATTTCTTTTAAAATAAAAAACTTAAAATAATTCATGGGGAGGGGGGTGGGGGGAGAAGCCCCATGTTTGATATGTCTTTTTAGCAGTTAGGTCAAGGATCCTTAAAACAGTATGTTCTGACTTTCTTTTTCTTAAATCAGGGTAAATGTACAGAAGATGTGTGTGAAAAAACTCAAAACTCTATATTGAAAACAATAGCAATAGGAATTCTTTTATTATTGCTTTTCTAAACTTGCCCAGAGAAACACCAATCAGGCTGTAGAAAGCACTGGTAATTCCAATAAATATTACTAGATCTTCTGATGAAACAACTTCCAGTCAACAGAGACCTCTCCAGATTCCCAAGACCATTCAGAAATCATTGAGAGAGGCCTCATGATGGCATCAGATAACTCTGTGTAGTAATTACCTATTCAGGATTAACCTATTCAGGATTAACCTATTCAGGCAGGCCCTCTAGACTTA
Organism: Petroica traversi; assembly: GCA_025920805.1. NCBI lineage: Eukaryota > Metazoa > Chordata > Aves > Passeriformes > Petroicidae > Petroica > Petroica traversi. Next base: position 17,955,373 of record JAHLSL010000006.1, on the reverse strand, counting down.
TTTGGATTCAGGTGAAAAAGCAGATCCCTCACAATATTTGATGCAACTGCGAGTTTATTATTCCCACAGCCTCCATCTCAAGGCACTGGCACCACCTTAGTCCATCACTGATGTTGAAAACAGAGGTAAAGAAATAATTTAATGACTCCTGCTTGTCAATTTCCACATTTTTCAAGTGACCATCCCCATTCTCTAACAGGCCAATGTTATTTCTGCACTGAATGTTGCCATTAATGTGTATAATGTGCAAAAAACTCCACAGTTCCAGCCAGCTACAGCTCCAATTGAACTTTGACCACATTAATTTTTTTCCCTATAATGGCAAGTAGTATCTCTGTGTTCCTTCCACATTGCCTGACCTTGCTTCTCCTGGGCTTACACCTCCTTTTTTTGCCTTATATCCAAAAGAAGATCCCTGCTCAGCCAAGGCAGCCTTCTGCCTTTTTTGCTTGACTTCTGGCCCTGTGCCCTTAGGAGGTGGTGCTTAAAATAAAACCAGCACAGAGGAGCCATTTTGCCATGGACTTCACTCACTAGTTCCCTGATCAGCCAGAAGACTGCTCTCCCCTTTTCCAGAGCTGGAGTTTTGGTGGCCCTTTTCCTCTTGTCAGCAGAGATTTTAAACTCAATTGCTTTGTGGTAGCTGTGGCCAAGGTGGCCACCAATCACCACTTCCTTTGTGAGACCCTCTGTTAACAAGTAAAAAATCAGTCTTTCCTAGTTGGCTCCCTTAGTACCTGTACCATGAAGCTATCATCCAGGTATCATCCTGCACCATTAGGAATCTTCTGGAACTGTTCGTGTCAGTTATGTTATGCTCCCAGTTAACTTCTGGCAAGTTGAAATCTTCCTTAAGGACAAGGGTAGTTCATTTAGAGGTGTCTCTTAGTCCCTCAAAGAATAATGTATCAGTGTCCCCATCCTGGCTATGTGGTCAATAACAGCCTTCCACAATGACATCCACACTATTTGCTTGCCCTTTAATCTCTAAGCAGAGGCTCTCAGTCATGCCATTGTGAATTGTGGGCCTCCATTCAGTCAGGCCCTTCTGTTACATACAGCGTTCCTTCCCTGAGTCTTTCTGGCCAGCTGCAGCTCCAATTGAACTTTGACCACACAAATTCTTTTCCTATAATGGCAAGCAGCATCTCTGTGTTCCTTCCATGTGAGCTGAACTTGCTTGTGACTTCATGTTCTAATGAAAAGTATATTTAAAATTCTTCCTATTTTTTGTCATACTGTAAGTAAAATGAAGAGAGTCAAACTTGTGACCTCTATGAGACCTCATGACCAGTTTTATAGTCGTATTCAGGGAGATTTTTTTACTTTATCACCTACATAAGCAGCAAAAAATCGGTCTTGGAATTAATGATCAGATTATAACAGCATGAAGTATGAATATGAAATTTTGAGTTTCAGATGTGAAACAAAAATACTTTTTCCTGATCACCTGCAATACTTTGCTCGTACAGGCTGTTGCCTGCAGGAAGTAGTGAGCTCACAAAATCTTTCGAATATGTTACTGATCAGCAATCACTTCATCCTGCTGATGTTAAAAAAAAAATCACAAAACAATTACACACTTGCAAGTTTGCAGTACAAATTTGTGACCTAAGCACACAAACATTCTACAAATAATACCTCTAAACTTATTCAGATTCACTCAGATTCAAGCAGTAGTGCGCATGGAAAGAAAGAGAATTGTCATGACAAAAATCAGCTCCAGATTTTGGCAATTTACTGATTAGAGCTCTCCAGCTTAGCAGGGTTGAGAATCACTGATTCATTTCACTGAGTACAATTTGGATGAATGAGCTGCTGTCAAAATCAGTCACCATTTTGTCAAAATCACTGTAAATATGGAGACTTGAATGCATAAAGTATTACCAGATTTTGGATATAACAGATCTCTGTCCTTCTGTGTAGTCACTCTTGAGTGGGTTGAGTTTTTCTTTGGCATGAAAATGAACTCCTGATGGCACTGAGAGGTGAAGTAATCATGAAAGAAATTGTGCGGTATCTTGGGATAGAGTAACTTTGTTCCTCTGGTAGTTGAACTGAGTTTCTTTAATATTTGCTCTTTCTTTCCTTTCTTTCTTTCTTTCTTTCTTTCTTTCTTTCTTTCTTTCTTTCTTTCTTTCT
>JAHLSL010000006.1:17843140-17944538 GCA_025920805.1 Petroica traversi | reverse complement strand
CAACTGGTAACACAGCCCCTAGGGCTGTGTTATCCTCCACAATTAGAGAGCCCTAGAGTGATTCCTCCAGGATGCCCTGAGGCTGTATGTATATGGATTTTAATCCTGTGATCCCAGTTGGCCCATTGGCCTTCCCGCCCCCTTTTTCCATATACGTCTACTGCCTAGAATGTTCTCCCTTGTTCGATGCCCCATTGGCCTCTGTTCCATAGTCACTCCCTCTGCGATCCCCATTGGCTTCTCGACCTGCTCTTCATCTCTGTACACCCCCTAGCCCTCTCTCCATTGGATATTGTTAATCACACCCCCTCCTGTATTTAATACCCAAGCTTCCCTTTGTTCCCCATCTTTCTCCCTGACCCACATAGATGGAGGTCCCTATTCCTGATCCCTCTGGGTGAAGGTAATAAACTGGATCCTGTGATTCACACAAAGACCCCTCCAGCTCCTTGTTGTTGTGTGTGTGTCTCCCTGCCAGAGTGAGTGTGAATACTGTGTAAGTGTGTGGCTAAGGGGGAGACCTGTAGCCCCGAGCAGCAGACACATTCAGAGGTCACGGCTCTGCGTATCTGGGCTACTCTGGAGCGTGACAGGAGGTTGAACAATGAAAGTACAGGCCCGCTGCCGAGTGATTTGATCCACACAAATCCTTGGGACCCAAGAGGCTTCATCCAAGGTGCTGAAAAGATGGCCAACATCCTTTCAAAGTTGCTTTCTATCATCTTTGAAATGTTGTTGTAGATTTCAGGAGAGAGAAACAAAAACCAGAGAAAGTTAAATGCCATATCCATGTTCAAAAAGAAAATATCAACCCATGGTTGCCTGACTTTGATGTTGGAGCAAGTCGTCATGGACCCCATTTTTGGGCACACACAGTAGGTGATTGGAAACGGAAACCTTGAGTTTACTGAAGGGAAAATTGTGCCTGACCAGCCTGATTCCCTTGTGTGATCAAATGATGAAATACGTGGGAAAGAAAATTGTGCATAATTTTTATTTGGACTTAAGCAGAGTTTTTTACATTATCTGTCACTGTATTCCTGTATCCCAGCAAGGATGCTATGGACAGGTGCAAAACAAGGGTGATGATCAGGTGTGGAGGGGTGTACTTGATAAGATGCTTTCTAACTGAAGCCTGGTGTCAAGCAGAATATCACATAAGTCTGTCCTGGGACTGGTCCTTTTAATAATTTCAATTATTATATTTTAATTATAAAATGCACACTAATTTTTTAATTTTTAAAACTAATTTAACATAGCTTTTCAGTAGACTGAAGGAGGTAATTTTAGTTTGCAGATGATTCCAAACTGTGGAGGAATGACCAGGTAATACTCTCAAGGACAATGCTGCCAGCTAGAGGGACCTAGACAGGCTGTAGAAACGGACCAGCAGGAGTATTATATGGTTCAGGAAGGACAAGGTCAAGCATAGCCACGGAGCAAGAAGGACACATACAAGCCACAAAAAAGCAGTGTCTTTTTGTTATACTGTGTAATGGAAAGCCACACTAAAGGACAGCAGTGTGTGTCAGTTGCCATAAAACACTTTAAACCTATCTAAAATTATATTTGTTCTCACACATACCAGCTTTTTTGCTTGCACTGTTGAAATATATCATCTAATAGATAATCATAAATAAGATGAGAGGGGAAGTATTTTAAAAATCACACTAAAAGTTTTCTAACATGTAAAATATAGAAATAAATACAATGTGTTGTATAAGATGCCTTAAGTATTTAGAAATTTAGTCGTTTTATGTTGTTTAGGTTTGGTTTGATTTTTTTTTTTTTTTTTTTTGAGGGGGATTGCCTTTTTAAAAAAATCTTCCCTAATTCAGAAAAACACTGGTAGTAATATGGCCTTAGGAACTTCTGTGAAACTTTATTTTCATAAGCCACTTTTATAAAGGTCTTCAGGCACTACTATAGGAACTATACAAAACTTCAGTTCCTCGAGCATTCAAATATTCACACTCTTTTTTTTTTGGTAATCTGTTAAAAAAGTGTTAAAAGAAGGCTAAAATTAAAATTATTTTATGTCTCTTTATGCAGAAATGTTATGAGGGCCTGGATTTCAGACAAGACCCCTCCTGAGTAAAGATGAATAACTTTTTCTTTCTTACTAGCTATGTACATAGATTTACCGAGTGGTGTAAAATAGTGAATTTTCATGAGGAGGAAAAATTCAGTGTAAGAAATAGGTACAAAAATACCAGTGGAAGCACAACAAAATTTCTCATGTATCTTAGAGAAAGAAACCTTATCTTAATTTCTTTTATAACTGGAAGGACATAGAAAAGAGAAGAAGTGTGTTTCTGCATTGGGCTAGTGGGAGGTGATTTTGGTGGTTTTCTGTTGTATCTTTCTTTCCCCTCTGCTGCCCACCTATTTCACAGAAGCATAAATCAAGTCAGCACACATGCACACCTGCTCTGGATTTACAAGCATCTGGTATGTGAGAAACTTGTGTTGGTGAAAATCTGTAAGCTCCGTTGGAGCAAACTGGAAAAAGGAAAATAAAAACAAAAACAAAAACACCTACCCCAAAATGACAGGTCATAAATCTTTTCTATGGGCATCTGTTTAGTAAAGAAACTTTATATTTCCTATCATAGTCTGCAGCTCTTAAGAAATTAATTATGCCAGAATTCTAAATTTTAAATTTAGGCTTTAAGCCCTGATATCAAAGGTTTATAGCTCAAAAATAGATGGTGTTTTGAATAGCTCCTCTACAGTTTTTTTAACACCCAGAGAACTTATTCTTAGAAATTTGTTCAAAGCTTGGCCATACTCAAAAAGGTAAATTATCTTTGCCCTTTGTAAAGCTTTATTTAGACAGTAGAAGCCCTTCAGTCTTTCTTATGACATCGTCAGAAGTTAGTAATTTTCAACCTACCTCAATCAAAATTGGCAGCTCTTTAACATCTTTTTAGTTCTCAGCAAAATAGATTTTCTGACTCTTCATAAAGGCTTTTTTAACCATTATTTCTGATTGAAAATACTGTTGATCTCCTTAAAGGCATTCATAGACTGGCTTTGAAAGTCCCATTTCAACCACTGGAACAGGCTGCCCATATAAGTGGTGGAGCCACCATCTTTGGAAGAGTTTAAAAGACATTTATACATGACAGTTATGGAGATGGATTAGTGGTGGAATTGGCAGTTCTGGGCTAATTCTTGGGCACAATTACCTTAATTGTCTTTTCCAACTTAAGTGATTCTACAATTCTGTGATTCCCCTGTGTTTATTTCAGCAGACTTGGTGTCAAACATACCAATAGGATTCTGATCTCCGAGGATTATTACATTGTTTTTCTGAAGAAATTTTGATCTTATGCATGATGAATGGGGACATCACCCAGCCATTGGACTAAACAATAATGACTCCTTATATAATTCAATGGAGCCATTAAGAGAAGTAATTTAAATGTTGCTGTTAACATTCAGAAATTAACTTTGTGCTCCTTTTTTTCCTATAATAACGGTTTTTAAATAATACTTGGCTAGTCTTTCGTGAAGAGTGGGTGAATGGGAATCAGGAAAGAACCTACAAGATATGCTGAAGAAAACTCCATTTCTCCAAAATTCTATTACTAGAGGTGTAAAATAATTAGAGAGTGCTAAAGAAAATTGTATTGTTTGCTCAGATTTAGAGGCCTGTGCTGTTTCTTTGCCTTGATGATCAGCTCAGGCCCCTCTACAGCACATGAGCTGGAAGATAGTGAGTGAAGATCGCTTATAACTTCAAGGTGCTTGCTCATTCTGGCTGTGGATTTTGATTCCACAGAAAGTAGACTAGATCCATAATGCTCCAATCTGAAAATTTTCCTCTTCTTATTCAGTGAGCAAGTGTTTTTAGGCAGAGGCTAGTGAAACTGAAAGAGATGAACAAAACTGATGCTAGTGCTGAACTGTACTTTGAATACTGATAGCAAAAAGACTAAGGTCATCCTTGATACTACTACAGCTGCTTGCTTGGAAGACTGAAATTGAACAACAGGGTTACTAAGCCTTTTAATCACACAGCTCTAGTAACCAAACCCATTAATGAAGATTTTTTTCCATTTAAATCAAAATTAATTGGAGTGATTACAATGGCGGTATATTGTAGTGCCTTCTGGTGTCAAAAGAATGAGAAAAAGGAAAATAAAGCATGTTTTCTAAGGATGCTTCTCCTGGTGAAACAGCATCACATTCAGAGATAGACAGAACACGTCTCACTATAGAAGAGGTCATGGGACCCATGAATATTACCAAATTCTGACAAGCCTTTTGTCTGTATCTTTATTGGATTTATGCAGCCAGGTTTTGGTAGTGGTGGCTACAGGGATGTGTTCTGGCAGGGCTGCCAGAAACTTCCTTCATGTCTGAGAGAGCCAATGCCAACCGTCTCTAGGATGGACCCACCACTGTCCAAAGCTGCACCAATTAGGGAAAGTAGTAGCACCTCTGTAATAACATATTTATGAAGGAAATAAAAATTCATTGTGTAGATGTAATTGTGCTCAGAGAAGAACAGAGTGAGAATATGTGAGAGAAATTACTTCTGCACACACCAGTGGAGAAGGAGGGGCAGGAGGTGCTCCAGGTGTGGGAGCTGAGATTCCCCTACAGCCCATGGTGAAGCTTCTGTGCCCTCTCTTAGAGGACCATGGGGATGCAGAAATCCACCTACAGCCAGTGGAGAGGGCTGTATCTAAAGGATTGCACCCTATGGTGAGAGACCAATGCTGGAGCAGTTAATGAAGAAGGCTGGAGAAGCTGAGGGAGAACGGTCTCCAATGGCAGGGCTCCATACCGGAGCAGGGCATGGACTCCTCTCCCTGAGCAGTGGCAAGAACAACATGTAATGAACTGATCATAACCCCATTCTGCCTGTCTCCTTGCACTACTGGGTAGGAGGAGGTAGAGCTAGGAAGGAGGAAGGTGGAAAGGTGTTTTTAAGATTTGTTTTACTTCTTGTTATCCTGCTCTTGATTTTGAGTGGAAATAAATCAATTTCCCAAAATCAAGTCTGTTTTGTCTCTAACAGTAACTGATGAGCAATCTCTCCGTGTCCTTTATTCCACTTCTCAAATCTTTTTCTGTATTTTCTCTCCCCATTCCAGTTGGATAGGATTATTTTGGGCACACTCGGAATCCAGTCAGGGTCATCCCACCAGAGTGTATTTAGATAAGCTGTGCTGCTCTTCCAAATGTTTGGGGTTTTTTTTTTGTTTGTTTTTTTTTGGTTTTGTTTTTTTTTATTTCAGGCTACTGTGTTAGTCTGAATTTTGCAGAAATCCTACCTTCATACAATGTGTCATATCAATTCCTTGAACATTGGAGGTTACAAGTTATAAATTATTATAAATTGTCTAATAAAGAGTGTATTTAAAGTATATGAGACACTTAGAGATCACAGGTGCCTCAAACACTGCTAAGGCCACAGGAGGAACTTTTCATAAGAAAAACCACCACAGCAGGTGGCTATTTCCTTCTATCTCTTTTTCTCTTACATTTACTGTTAAATAAAATCCGTACTGTTGACTTCAGCATATGGTCTCATTTGAACCTTAATTTGGGCTGAGGCTTGTCTCAAAACTTGATAATAACAATGTATCAAAAGCTTTTTTAAAAGTAAAAATTTATGTCTTTTATTTTACTCTGTACTGATGCTCACTAACATAGCATTATAAAGGATAATGATATCAAAGTCAGTTTTCTTTTTAAAGTGTTTTTTCCTTTCATCATAATAGAGTCCTAATTACATATTAATTTACATTAATGAGTCATTCACTATCTGAAAATGCATACCTTGAATCTAAATAGTTCTGTGTCTGACCCAGCTGTCTCCGTCTACCTTCAATATGGGCACAAAATTGTACATACAGCTCTATCCTATACAAGGTGTAAGAAAAATCTATCTAAAAGTATGTACTTGTGCATAGACAACCTAGGAGTATGGTTATGGCTATTTTTATTACAATATTTGTGCACACTTGGCTATTTGCATTAAAACAGCATCTTGAGGCCCCAGGGAGAAATGAGGTTCATTCACTGACTGCAGCTCATAAAGATGTAGATACTGGCCCGAAACATCTCTGTATCTCTTTATGCACAGGTGCAGATGGCCGTGCAGCTCTGTTATTCCTGCTCCAAGACAAGCTGATGCAAGCTGTTTGCAACCCAGAGTGATGCAATAAAGGCAGCGTGCTGTGCTGAGTCAGAGCCCCAGATCACAAGCCATAGCAGTATGGTTGAACAGCTTCCAGCCACCTCTGAGCATAAGCAAAGCAGATGCACAGATGTTTGCAGCTGTCTGCCTAGATGTGACCTCAAAAATTAGTTCTTCTACATAATTTTGTAGCTCTAGTGTTGTAGGCTAACATTCTCCAATAAATACAGGTTTTAGCATTTTATTTTGCTCTTAAAATCTGCCAAGACCAACTTGGATTGCTGATAAACTAGTATTTGAGGAGATTCTCTCTCTAATAAATGTACAAAATAGTCATACCTATATAGCATACAATACTATAGTGTGTGTGTATATATACATATATAAATATATATATATATATATATATATATATATAGTGCTTGTGTGGTTAAGATAAAGGAAAGGAGATAAAGGTGTATGAGGTGTAGTGGTTGACCCTCTCTGCATTCCAGGCATCCACCAAATCTTACCACTCCCCTCCACAGCTGGAAAAGGGATAGAGAATATAATGAAAGGTTAATGAGCAGGGATATGAGCAGAGAGAGATCAATCACCAAATACTGCCACAATCAAAACAGACTTGAATTAGAGATATTACTTGAGTTATCCAAAATCAGAGCATGATAATGAGAAGCAAAATAAGACATTAAAAACACCATACCCCCACCCCTTCCTTCTTCCCAGCTCTATCTCCTCCTTTCCAGCAGCAAAAGGAGATAGGGAATGGGGGTTACGGTCCATTGTTTCTGCTGCTGCTCTGGGAGAAGTGTTCTTCCCCTTCTCCAATGTGAGTCTATCTCTCAGGCAAGGGATCTCCACAAACGGCTACAATGTGTGTCACTCTTCCATGAGGTGCAGTCCTTCAAGGACAGGTTACTCCAGCATGAGGCCCCACAGGCCTACCAAGAAAACCTGCTCATTTGGGCTCCTCTCTCCATGGGTCTGCAGGTCCCTGCCAGGACCTGCTCCAGCAGAGGCCTCTCACAAAGTTGCAGCCTCTTCTCAGGCATTCACCTGCTCCAGCATAGGTCTTGTCCACGGACTGCAGGTGGATCTCTGCACTCCCATTGACCTCCAAGGGCTGCAGGGCCACAGCTGTTTCACCACTGTCTGTACCTGGAGTTGCAGGGGAAACTCAGCTCCAGTGCCTGGAGCACCTTTTCTCCCTCCTTCTCCGCTGACCTGGGTGCCTGCAGTGCTGTCCCTCTCACATATTCTCACCCTACTCTTCTCTGCACAAGCACATTTTGTTTTTCTTTCCTCTTAAATATGTTATCACAGAGGTGTTACCACCATTCTGATTGCCAATGGCCAGTTGACCACGGGTACATCTCTCTTGGAGGTGGTTGGCATTGGCTGCTGCATATGGAGGAAGTTTCCAGCAGCTTCTCACAAAAGCCACCTCTGCAGCCCCCCCACTACCAAAATCTGGCCATGCAAACCTAATACACCTTAGTAAGAGATTTCAACAACAGAAAGCTACTGAAAAAAAAGAAGAGAATAAGCTCTTCTTCACGTCCTCTGAGAAAAGTCATGATGGGCTTAAACTGCAACAGAAGAGATTTAGACCTGACATTAATAATAGCTTTTTAATGACAAAGACAGACTAGTACTGTAAAAGATTGGCTAAGGGACTGGGAATCTCTTTCTTTTAGACATTATTATAGAGATGTTAGACAAATATCTCACAAGCGCTTTTGAGATACAGCTGATCCTGCACTGGAGCAGAAGAAATGTACTCATTTGTTGAGCTAACCTCTTTCATCTCAAATCTTCTAGGCTTTTGTGAGTCACAGATCTAATGAAAGCAGATAGAATAGTCACTGATAAAGACTTACAGCCTGTGTCAATCTTACCTTATGAATCATACTCTTGGAGAGTTCTAAAGATTCATTTGTGATGGTAGAGTTACTGTCAATGAACTCAGATGCTCAATCCATTTTATATAGATTGTCATCATCCTCATCACCATCTGTACACCTCAAAAAGCCTGAAACATGTTCTCTACTATTGTCAGTCTTACTCAGCTTGTTTTTACCTTCTTTCTGCTGCCAAAAGTGAAATGGAAAAGAAGAGAAAAGGATTGGGAAAACCCAGTACTGTGCTTTATCAGGGGGGGAATTTATTGTATTGTATTGATGAATGCACTATTTACTTGCTACAATTTTGAAATTAATTTAATCATCAATACATTAAAAAGTGGAGGCTTCTAGAAGTTTGGGAAATTTGTGGTAAAATTATGTTTCAGGAAAAAAAAAGCTTGTTTGAGAAGAATGAAATATTTCACAGAACCAGATAGCATTTAGCCTACATGACTGTTTTCTGCCTGATTACTGGGTTAAAATTAGGTCAGAAACTCCAGTTTTTAATGTTCTATGCTGACTAATCCATTACTGAATATTGCCTAGGAATAAGGTTACCAATGTTTCAGACTTAGCAGCCTTACAGTAGGAAAACCTGACCTGTGAATGACCTGGAATTCAGTGTTTCCTGGCTCCTTTTCATGGACTCAGCAGTCAGTTTGGCAATAAAGAAGGGGTTGGAATTCACTGCAACTGTGGTGGTGGAAATGCAAATGCCTAGTGCCTTTCAGAGCATGTAGCACCAGATAGATATCAGATAAACCAGAGTTTGTGGCTTCTGACTGTAGCTCACAAGAAAGGAGCTCTAGTTCTAGTTCTAGTTCTGTTATGCTTTATGTTTAAATTATTATCTAAGTGGGTAAGAAAAACTTAAATTTTTATGCATATGAATTGTATTTCTTTTAACATACACAGAATTTTTCACAGAATTTATTACTTATTGAACATCCTCTCTCACTGTCATATGCATAAAACTACATCTCTGTGTCATTATTTTCTAATGGTGTCAGAAAGGCAGAAACCCTCTGAATGACTTGTTGTCATTCTTATCTTCACTTATATCTCCAAGAATCATATGTAAATTACTCCTTCCTAGCTCCTAGAGCAGTATCTTTAATTCTTCTCAGTGTTTTTATGCCATCTACAGGTCTCTTCAAACCACTTTAATATTATTTAAATATTTTTTCCTATAAGGCTTGATGGCAGACAGCTTTATTTTCAAATCTGTTTTCATTATTTTGTAAATTTACGCACCACTTAAATAAACTTCTCTGTAAATTACCCGTTAATTATAAAATCCAGATCAAAGACGTCAGTTGAATTGGCACGAAAGCTTCAAAAGCCCTGACTTTTTCCATATTTTTTCTCAGTGTACAATAATTTTGTGGTGGGCTTCTGATAAAAAACTCTTTGTCTTAAATCTTTATTTCAACAATTTGACTAAAATTATATTTTTTTTTTGGAAGAGTTAATTGTGTTAACTGATGTTCCAGGAAAAAATCCTTTAAAAAATAGTCCAATAAATATTATAAATGTATCTACAATATGTTAACTGCTATTTTTATTTAAGTGTTAATAGAAAAAGAATATTTTTTTAAACTAAAATATAATTGAGAGTAATTTTATATTCAGAGGGATACAATAAACATATTTTCTTCACTATACTTTGTTTACCAAAATGCGTCACAGTCTAATTCTAGCTATAAACAGGCATGTTGTAGTGACAAGATGTAGGGTAGAAATATAGTACAAAGAAGCACAGAGATTTGTGACATCAGGATTACATGTATTTGTTGAAAAAGATATGGCATTTCAATCACTTTTCTGCTGTGTACAGTTAAAGAATCCACTGATGAGAATTCTACCTGTGCTGTCAAGGACAAAACTTAACTCCAGAACCCTCTTCAATGAGGTTCATTGTGCTCTGTGTAGATAAGACAAACCACTTAATACTGACAAAAAGTGTCACAGAATACTTCCAGACATGAGTACAAATAAATGAATGCATGAAAAATCAAACCACAATAGAAATGCAAGTAGCTGACTCCTAGATGGAGACTAATCTATGTTATTCAAGTATTCAAACATTCAAATAAGGCATATTAGGATGTAAAATATGGCTGAAAAGTACTTCTGCTGAGACGCAATCTTTTCTACAAGCAAAACTTAACCTATCTTGTTTTCTCCTGTGTTCATCTTCTACCAAGAAAAAAAAGTCACTTTTATTTTAACATTGAATGCTTAATTTTTTTTTTTACACTGTATAGTGTCATACCTTTCTGATAACTGAGGAAGAAGTATTGAAGTGACCTTGTTTCCGGGTAGATTTACGGCATGTTTTCCAGATAAAGAGAAATGAGAGTTAAAAATACAATTGCAGCTATCCATACTAGGACTCGGTGCCGTGAATGAAGTGATGCACATTTTTGACAGGAAAAAAAGAATTGAATTTATTTTAAAAATTACTAAATTAATTAAGTTCAATGGTAAATATCACAGCAATCTAACAAGATTCAATGGCAAGGATTTGTGAGACTTAATTAGGACTTGTTTTGAAAACAGTTTTCAGATATGTAGTTCAGCTTCAGATATGTCTATATATCTATAGCTGAAACAGCTGAGTGTGTATATACCTATAGCTGAAAGAGTCATAGAAGAAACTTAGGTGGTGGAGTTTGTGAATTTGACATAGTATAATAATTTTAAGCTCTTGTATTGACCTATTAAGTATCAGGTCAATCAGGTGTCACAGTATCCCTATTACAATATGTATCCTCATCATTAGTATATACATGTTTATCCATTTTAAAAAAAGTACTGATTTCCTGCTCTTCTTGCACTTTCCACTATGTAAGGACTATATTTTACCATTCCAAACATCATATTGCTCACAGACGTGAGAATAATTCCCTAAAAGAAAGTGACAACATTAAAAAAAATTATAAACTTTAAAAATTATCTTTAACAAAGCTATTTTTCATCAATTGCGGCCAGTTCAAAGTTTAAGTAGTTGAATCCTAGACAACAAAAGCAAACTTCTGCATTTTACTGATAATAAAGATCCCCAGGGAAAGGTTGACTTGATGATCACTACTGCATTTTAATGTTTGAAAATGATAAGGAAATGTCAACACAGCCAGGAGAGAACTGCCTCTGTTTGCGATTCCTCATCTCCGCAGAGTTTTCTTGACAGCACAGGAAGCTTCTACTAGAAGTATGATGAAGCACTGTAAAAGCTGCCCTAAATTTAAATTACCTTAATAGTTTAATAGTCACCAGATCACCAAAACAACATGCAGTCACATACAAAATGACTGCCTAGGAAATAGAAGCAAGAGTTTGTTGTCTCATTGAGTGCATTTTGGAAGAGTTTTTAATCTGCTCATGCCCATGTTGTCGACTCTTATTTGTAGGAATCAAATTATTGTATTACTTTTACTCCTTTTGGTTTTTTTCTTCTCTGCTTCAAAATGTTATGGACAATATAGTAAACTCTAGATCCTTTCTTTCCGGCTGATCTTAGTATCTTAGTATTGTTCAGCCAAGTTGAAAAACTTCAGTATCCCCTTCTAGAAGAGCTGAATATTAAAGGTAGAGAAAGCAAGTTTTGGGTTATGAAGAAGGTTCAGTGATGCAATGGTAAAAATCTTATTAATCAAATTGTAGATCTGAACTTGAATATATGCTGAAATCTACTTAATTTGAATTGAGTACTGCTAATACCTGCAACTTTTTTGGTAATTTCTTGTTCTACCACAAGTATGCATGTGGCCTTTATGAAGTAGTTAAAGACTTTTAACACTTATGTTCTTTTTGCCTAAAATTCTGCAATTCATCAAAATTCTGAAGACTCTATGTAATTTAATGAACATAACTACACCAAAGACTATCATTGAGGCATTTGAAGCATGTAAGAACATTCTGTTGTGTGTGATGTGTATCTGTGAAGGGGAGCAAACTATTTGCATAATCCTGCCAGGAGAAATAATTCTGTGGGTGTTTGACTATCTGTTTGCCTGAATTAGCATAGGGAGAAAAAAAGTCTTAGTAAGAAAAGCCTCCTATGGTAATTCAAGGAAAAAAAAATCTAAACGAGAAACAACATCTTGCTAGTAGAGTAGAATAATCTAACTGTTATTTGCCGCTTTTAAGGTTGACTAGTTGTGACCTGTGACTCGTCTAGCTAAAATAGTACATGGGAATCACATTGAATCATATTTATAGCACACCGAATATAGTCTGAAACTCTAGATAAAGACAAAAGTCTTCTAGACTGCTTTAGGAAGCTAAAATGAGATACAGGAAAAATCTCCATGTACTGTTGACAAACATATACATTTCCTGATTACAATCAAGGTGTTCACCAACAGAGACACTATCCTGTTTCACTGACATCAATTACAGTACACGTTAAAGATCAAGATTAGCAATTCATTCAGGAGGCACATAATGAATGAAAAATAAGGAGAAATCTATAATCATACTAAAATAGTCAATAGAAGATCTAATATAACTTGTGTAATGTGGGGTTGTATGTGTTTTTAAACAAGATTCACAATCACAGATGTATTGAAAGAATTCCAGTCTTTTTTCAGTGTACTTACTAACAAATTCTTGGCAAAGTCTTTTCAGCTCTATTCACCAAATCAAGGCATGATATGGAAGTACAGTCTTAATATGACAGGTTTATTTAAAGTTGCTTGTTAATGGATTGTTGCAGGGGTTTTTCCCAGGTGGTTAAATATCTCCTAAAATATATCCATATTTATAAGTTGTTTTATGTTGCTCATGAATTTTAATTAACGTTACTGAGAATAAGATTATATTACTTAGGTTAGTATTACAGAAAGAAAACTTTTATCTATATAATATATTTTTTTCATATGTGGTTAGGAATTCTGGAAGCTAATATTGTAGTTCTTTTGGTAAATGTAATAATTCATTAAAAGGAAAAAAAGAAAAAAGCTTTCTCTAATTTTCAGATAATTGGAATTTTAGCAGCCTGCAATATCCAGAGCTATTTGCTACCTTCTAGTATCTTTCCTTGCCATTTTGTTGTTTTACTGAATGGTAATGCACATGCCTGAGTAATAATGCCATGTGCTATATTGATTCAATGTACTATAACTGCCAAGATGATTGAAATGCGGTCTCCAATGGTCCCTGACAGCTCATATATTGGGATTATGATTTGCATTTATTCCCATGGGATTCGGTGATTGTCTGTATCTGTATGCCCTTTGAGAGTGATGTACTTTAAATCTCTAAGCAGAAGAAATCTGTGTGGGTGATGAACCATTTTATTCATAGCCCTGTGGGAATCCATAAACGTAATTTGTCCTCTCTTGTCAGTTCATTGGCTCCTAAGTACAATTTTCTATGGCTTCCTTCCAGGTCACAACATATTTTGTGAGAAAATTAAAAAGCAAAAGCAATGAAGTTTGAAACATCAGTTTAAAAATCACAGTGTGAATCAGGGGTGAAAATAATGATCTGAAGTCCTCTACAGAATGGATGTACTGAAAAGAAGGAAAACTTTTGTCTTTTTTTCTTCTGCTGCAGTCATCTGGAAATGATACAAGTGTTTGATGAGGCAGTAAATTCAGGTTCACATGACATAAAAGTTTTCTCTTTCATATTTTTAATTATTTTCTGTTTTGCTGTGTTTCTATCAATTAATACATACATCTAGTTTCTGCTCCTCGTAGATGATTAAACTAAGTTGATCAGTAAATGTCCTGTGTCAGTGGAGATTTGTTGATACCTTCAAAAGCAGATGCTTATGTACATGTACATAGACATGACTGTCTGTCCTTATGTGTATGCGTGTGTATATATATATATATATACACACATATACCCTTTCTTTGACATAACTGTACCACCTATTTCCTTATTTTAGCTAGAAAACGAATGGAATTGGAGTACCAGTAGAACCATGGCTTTACTCAAGACTAGCAGAATTTTCTCAGTGGTCATTATTGAGAAAGCGTGCAATATTTTGAGTATTCCCTATATGATTTTAGATCAAATTGTGTTACTGTTGGTGATTTCTGATTTATTATAAGCACAGTCTTCCCAGAAATACTTGTGTAACTTTGATCTTGAAAAGATGCCCTGGTATTCCTTCATGGATAAAATCCCTCATTTTCATTTCCTAAATAGATTGGTTTTTTTAAAACTTGTTATAATGTATCATAATCTTACAAGACCTATAGCTAACAAAAATTTTTCTAAATAGGGATGAAATGATTGCATAAACCAAAACTATCCAACAAAATCAGACTTTGTGAATTATTCTTACATTATAATTCTATTTGTGTAAAAATGTAGATGCCTGTTAGAATGTTGGAAGCCATATGGATCCCTATGATGCATAACGTTGAAAAATGTGCTTGTGTATGGGAACTTTGCTTAGAGGGCAGATTTTGTTTTTATTGTCTAGCACAGCAAAATTTAACTGACTTTGGTACTTCGCTGACTTTGGTGCATACAAGATCAAGTGTTGTGAATTTATGAGAAAAATGTTTTCTTTTCCTAGAGAAAAATATTTCAGATTTAGCTATAGAAGAATGGACAGAGACCTGTATCAATTTGAATGATGTTTGTGCTGCTGGTCTTGAACCACTTCATTTCAAACCCTTAACAGTTTTCCACAGTATCAACCACAAGTGTTCTATAGAGGTTTTTTTTTTCCTTCTGTGGTAACATATTGTTTACATCCTCATTGCATATCATGTTTGTTCTTCAGAAACAATTTAATAACCACCTTCTGAAACATGGTTACATTTATCATATTTATAAAGGATTAATAACTGTGTTTTCTAGATAGGAAAATTATTTTATTGCAGCATCTGCTGCTGTATAATAAGATATTGCAGGTTGTTAATAATCTTAATAACTGTAAAACTGAGATTAGATTTCATAGACTGTATCAGGCATCACTGTCCTGTTCACATGGAAACTCCTTCTGTGGGACTCTAAAAGTTACGGAGACATTCATAAATGATTGCAGATGTTCATTGTAGAGTATTGTTGTTCCAAGAAAATATTTTTGGTCAGTCTCTTAAAACTTGGGTGAAATTTGCCAGTTTTATCAGTGAATTCAAAGCATTCATAAGGAAACTTGTGGTGTTCTTATGGGGGTTATTTTCTGCAAAATTCAGTTATTCCCTCATTAGAAACAGTCTTTGAAGGTTCTCACTTCCACGGGAAAATATTTATTTATTTATTTTTAATAATAAGAAGCTGAAGCTGAAAAATTTAGGGTGCTATCAACATTTTTTTTTGTCCCCATTTCATAAATGTAAGGGTCAAGCAAGACTTGTCAAAATAAAATTCATCATTATTACTCTACCACTTTTTGTCTGGACTCATTGAGTCAAACATGGTCCTAAAACTAGGACAGATTCATATTATGAGTTCTAACTTTTATTTCCCAACTCCAGTTTATATTACATCAAGTATGATTTTGGCATTAAACGGTGTGTCACACAATACTGAGAGTAATTAAAAAGATTCACCCTGCACATTTTTTAATTATTTTTTTCTAATTCATCTTTGGAAATTCAGGATGCAGAATGACTACTACTCATAGTGCCTATTGGGGTCAATTGCTTTTTCACTTTGGGGCAGACCTTGTATTAATAAATTTGAAAAAGTGTCTAAGAATTACAGCTTGACTCCTGCTTCATATCAATGGTGTTGGTCATAATATGAGTTGCTACACAGTTAACCAGAAGTATCTATGAAAACTTAATATTGAAATGGATTTTTCAACCTTTACTCTGGCTGCTGGGGGATAAAACTATCCCTAATTTTGTTAGAAAGATAAATACTACTGAAAATTACAGATAATACTGAGCTAGGCAAAGCTTAGAGAGAAAATGATATTAATAATAACCTTGGATCAAACTAGACTAAGTTGATTTCAGTCTAAATTAAATTAAATGGATGAACTAACAAAAGTAAGTCTAATTATCACACTGAATTTCAAAAGACAAAAAGTTACAAACCAGGATATGGAGATAGGAGAATGCATTAAGCTGCTTCTCAAAAATATGAATGTGGCAGAGATCTTTATGCCTCTAGAACAAGACGTATCAAAATGAATGCCCTAAAAAGGGGTTTTGTTCAGAAATTTGTAGAAACAGACTGAGATCAGTGCAAAGTTCTATTTAGTATGCTGTGGTCCCAGTCTGGAAATTTGATTTAGAAGACAGATATACTAATACTGAAATATCTTTCTGACTGTCTAAATTAGTATTATACAGGGCTAAAGAAATTTTTCATCCTCATTTGTTGCATTTATGAGTTCATAAAGGGAAATTCTTCCAGTTTCTGAGCACTTAATTCACATTGTTTACAGCTTCTTGCTTACCTAAGGTGTGGGACTGGGGTGATGGAGGGAAACATTATTTTCCGGACAGGGAAAATTAGAAGGAACAGGCAACTTTGTAAAATATGGTCTAATATCAAATATTAAGGGTTTTTTTTATAATTATGTGTATTACCTCACCTAAAAGACAACTTTGGTTTGCATTATTATGTGCAGCTTCTAAACTCATCAACATATTATGGATTTTCATTCTCCAGTGCTCCTGCAGCTAAGACTACAAGGAGAGTCAGGGGAGGAATCAATTTCTATCTGCAGCAATGAGTTTGTTTTAAAATACACTCCAGAGTAACTTGAGGAGTTCCAGAGTCAAACCATATTTTCAAAATATTTTGTCTTCTGACTCAATTTCCCAAAATTCAAAAAGTAGCAATCCAATATGCTTTTCTTCTTGGTTGTAATTTTATCTGCTTGTTTACTTTTGGGGCCTTTTAGTTTATGTAAAGGCAAAGCACTGAGAAATAATGCTTTCCTTCACATTTTGTATGCATAGCTGTATTTTGCGTAGTGATTCTGGGTATTTTAATTCAAAGCAATTGTACCCTTCAGTCTCTTTCATCTGTCATGGTGTTTAGTTAGAGGTACTGTAACTCCTTTTGTTGAAGACTTCTCCTGGATTTTTCTGCACTCTTGAGTGTAGGCAGGATTGTTCCCACTGAGCTCCTTCATACACTGGATGGTAGTGTGCTCAGAGACAGCTGCCTCTTTTATGTATTTTATTTTCTTTCTGTTTGAATTAACTTCCCCTTTAAGTAAACACTTCAAGCTGTGAGACACCTTCTCGACTGTTTCTCCTGACATTGTATTTAAAGCTCCTTTTACTTTCTGGCTAGTAAACAGTTACTGTGGCTCCGTGTAATTTTCCCTCAGGCCAGGTTCTAGTGTGAGACTATAGGCTTACTTGCATCCTCTGTAAGTTTATGTTCCTCGGTAGTGTTCAGCAATACAAAGATTGTATGAAGGAATTGATTTCACTGAGAGACAGTTAGGAAGCCTAAATTTTTCAGCAATATACTCCTCCCCCTGTGGAGTGTCGATCCCAGTCAACAGCTAACCCAGCCAACCTGTCTAGTTGCCTATCCACTCTTCCTGAAGAACAAGGGAGAGAATTAAAGAAGACAGTGCTGTCCAGTGGTGGAGGGGAGGGATAGAGCGGCTTTGGTGAGTACGTGACATCCAGTTAGGGTCACCCACCACAGAGGATCTCATTCACTTTACTGATCATTGTAGGAAATCCTCTAATAGACTAGTCAGCCTTGTTTTGCTCACTTTCAAAATGAAGTCAAGGTCAGGCATAATGCAGTTATATTGAACAAATTATAGTAGCATATTTGTCACTGAAACCTCAATGCTGAATTTAATGAGCCAGTATTTGTTATCAGAACTGATTCTTATCACATTTTTTGGTGTTAAAATTCAGAACTGTAAAAAAGTGTCCTTCTTCAGGCAGGCCTTCTCAACAACGTAAAATTATTTCAAGCAGATAGTATTGCTTATGATACTAGAAAGATTCTGCAAACTCAAGCCTAACACAGAGGATTAATCCAGAAGTACTCTAGTATGTAAAGAGGGACCTATGTTATCTTTTTAAGTCTTACTTTGAGTCTGATTTAGAAGCAAATTTCTTGGTTGTCCCTACTGACATCTCATGTCATGGAGAAGCTCTGAGTCAGCTGAATTGAGTTCCTTTCAGATGAAGCTGAAGCAGAAGATATACTCAAGAAGGACAGGTCATACACACAGCTGATACCAGACACTGGGACTGCAGGACCTAACTGGATCTGCAGAGCAAAACTGCCTCTAATAGAGATGGTACAAACACTGTGGCCCCAGCAACAGCTGTCAGGCTCTACTCTTGCTGTTCCACACTACTTGCTAATTTCAGCATAAGATACAATAAAATGCAAGAAAACATTATCTTCAGCAAAATGTACTGTTAAAATTACCTAAGATAGTATAGAAATCCAGGTGCTCTTTCCCAGAATAGTCCAAACAGGCATATCAAATTGTATCTGGGAAAATAAATAGTTGTCTCAATGGGATGCTGCATCCCAGATAATTAGTGGTATTTCTCAATGCCACACAGATGCAGATTCAAACTGCTTCACATTCAAAAAGTAGTGTAGTTTCAGCTTAGGTATTACAGGATGGTTCTGTGCTTTGCATGAAAAACCAGCCCCTCAGTTTGCAAATGGTGCTAATGAAAACACAAAAGAAAACTTTTGGTCTGTTCTTCCCTGCCAGATCAAGACTTCCAGGAGCCCTAGGTTTTTAACGTAGTCATAATTTTTTATGTTTCTATTTGTACTTCTTATTAGCTACTAGCAGAACTCAGGCATCTAATCCTTCCACAGATTCTAGAAGGACAGCAAGAGCTTTCCTGGGCTTTATCAGTTTGTCTGTTTTAAACTGCATTGTGGTTGGTTTCTGATTGCTTCTTGGTTCTGTCAGTTGCTTCTTGCTCTCCTCTCATCTACTATCTGTCCTCCCTTGACAAACCTAAGGGAGCCTTTCCCTCTCATCATCTGTCTTACAAAGTACCACTTACACCCTTTTCCCACACAAGCTGCTTCCAGTAGCCTTGAATTGCTCTGCTACCTGCACTTTGCCACCCCTTTCTGCCATCTCAGGCAGCTTTGTTAGCACTTTTTATTTTCCACCCATTGGAAAACTGCATGTCACACTGAACACAAAACACCACCTTCTAAAGCACAGGAGGTCCTTCAACAGCTTCTCTTGTTCTCCCTTTATGTGATGAGACACCTTTTGTTGTTAGCTGTTGTTTTACTCCAGTCTAAATCAAGCTCCATTAATCCAGAGCTGGAAAACATTGCTTTAACTCAGCATGACATCTCTAGGCAGATTCAGATGGTGTTGGCCTACACTTCTGTACACTATTGCAAATGTAATATTTCCTCTGTAAGTGCAAATTCACTCAAATGTAGTAAAACAGTGCGTGCAAACCAAAACTAATTCCAGACTAGCAACTGGCAATTTTATCTTCTAATCTTCAGACACCATTCAAGCACACCTGGTGTAGGTCCCTATCACTTCTGGAGTTATTGGAGGAAACTAGAAATTAGACATCTGCTTTGAACATGTACACACAGCATAAAACAAAACTATCTATATTCCCATCTGCAAAATTCAGATGCTCAATTTTAAAAGCAAATTTTGTTCTCCTCCCACCTCAACTAAATTCTTCTAAACTGTATTGGTATTATTAAGTAGGAAATTAATTTTCTGAAGGAAATACTGTAAGAAGGGTGTAGTGATATAAAGACAAGGACCTCCTTCTTCACCTTCTGCATATCACAGAAACAATCTCCTTAAACAATGAGAACATGATTAAGCTATAAGGTCAACAGACTGAAACATTTAATTCTAGAAAATGAGACAAAGATGTCCAGCAAATACAACACCTACATTTCTTCTTTTGTCTCCATGGTAAAACTTTATAAAGACTGGAACATATTCATTTAAAATTCAACACTTGAAATGATACCACTGGAAAAAAGGAATCAAGCTCATAGGAAAAAAAAGCATACCTGAGTTGAAGCTGAGGAGCCAGTGTGCCAGGTGCACTTCATGAAGATGCTAAAGGGGGAGCATTGGGGAGAGCTGCAAGAATTTAAGTTAAGTATTACTTCCACTGTTAATCATAAATTTAGTTATATTATTATCATGGTCTTACCAATGCCTTGATGAAATACCTATTTTAAAAGTGTATTCTTAAACTTATTTATGAAGTATTGCATGACTTTGAGACTTCCTATGGTCTCAGTACATCTGCTCTTAAAGTCTGAGTGGTCCATTAGATTCCTTTATAGAACTGAACAAAATTAAGAGAATAAACCCAGCATTCTTAGTGTGGATAAAATGTGCAATGCTTTTTATCTTGGCTTCATTTATGGGTGGTGTATTGTTTAGGATTTTATTTTAACTTTAACATAGTCCGTATTAATAGTGTACAAATTAATTTTAAAAATGTGTTAAGTGATGGATTGACACCACGTTCCATTTACATCTTATGCACTTAAATAAAACCTGTTATTCACAAAAGCTTAGGCCAATGTGTAGATTGATTTAAATCGGCCAAAGTTACTTGGCTTTGCAGTCACCCTGACATAGTCTAATTCTTTTATTGTAATAGTCAAAAGTCAAATCTCTGTAATACCGTGGCTTTTCCTCCAAATATTTCAGTTTTTCAGTGTTAATGAAACTTTCTATATGAGAAGAAATATTCTCATGATCCTCAGAAGACCTATTTGTCATAAATATTTCCATGCTGTTTCCATGTCACTCATTCTCCTGCAAAAACATAGCTCTAATAATTTCTCCAAGTTACCTGAAGTAATTTTCTTGTGGGTGGAATGAAAGAGGGCAGTACTGGGGCAAAAACTGATAAAGTACATGGTGGAGCTGGATGGGCAGTAGGACTCAAGTTTTCCCAGTAAGAGATGACTCATAAAAATTTTAATTGTTCCTATCTTTGCTCTGAAGATATTTGCCAAAATTGCATTAAAAGAATTTTTTCCTGTATGCATTTTGTATAATGTGCCTTGATTTTCTGATGTCTGAGCTAATTTACATCCATTTTGATTAAACTTTAGTGCTCATGGCAGAAAAGTACAATTGGAATTGCCATTACAGGTCAAACCACTAATCTGCTAATCCAATGTGCTATTTCTGTCAGCAGTCAATACCAGCTGCTTCAGGGAATGAGCACACATAATAAACAATTATGGAATAACCTGCCCAGATGCAAATCATCTTCCTAATCTTATCTATTTTTGTGTATATCATTAATTGTAGAACTTAAAATGTAGAGAAACTGAGAAAGAAAGCTGAAAAAGCAGGAAATTGCCAATTATTTCAATAAGGGATCAGTAAAACTAGAGTCTTTGACATATGTTGAAGAACCATTATGTAAGAGTTTTCACAGTAATAATTGTAAACCTGATCTTATCTTTGCAATATCTACCTCAGTATGAAAACTGGTCTCTAAAATCAAAAGAATGGTTGCATATCCTACTTTTATCACCTTTGTATGCATTTAGGATATTCTAGCTTTCGAGATCAGAATTTTGCTGGAGGGTAGGGGAAGATTCTTTCCTGCCCACTTGAATGACATAAGAAAAACCCAGTGTTTCGATTCATCTTGCATTGTTTGAAAGAAAATGAGCATTCCAGATTTGATTTTGTAATTGGGTTTTGAAAAAAAAATATTTTTCCCTGACTACACTCATTTTGAATAAATATATAGAACAAGATTATGTCTATATATGGACATACATTTTGTTCTGTACTAGCATTCTGCAGAGACATCTTTAAACCCTCTGTACCTTAGTATTATGAACTTCATGGGTTAGAGAGAGAGCAAACTCTGGTGCAAAAAAGGCTGCTACATAAAAGCAGTTTCAGCTTGAATAACCCAAATTATTTTAATGGCCTCCAGATAGAGATCATCTGAATTTAATGAACCCTCTTTTTTAGAAACAATACAAAATCTAAACTTTTGTTTCTTTTATATAATATAATAGAAACCAAGATGCCTGATTAATTTTAGCGTGTCCTGCAGAGACAACATATGGTTCATACTTGCAAGTGTCTTTGTACATTGACAGCTCTTTGTTTTTGCTGCTAAGTTGTGACTTTCAAAGCTGCCTAGTAGATTTAATTTTAACAGGGACTGGGGCATCTGAATCTCTCAGGTGGCTTTGGAAAAAACTTCAGGTAAAAAAAATTCTTTTCTTGCTACATCATAAATAAATGCAAAGTCTGAAAAATGTATTTTAATCATTGTGGTTGCCTTCCAGACAATAAATAGTATGAGATACCTTCCTCTTCTATTAGTGGAATGTAATTAACGTTGCAATGCATTTTGTAAATTTGGAAGAGACCTGTTGGTCATACAGGACACCCTTAGTGCGAGTCTGCTTTCCTGTGTGTTCAGAGAATTCCTGCAATTAAGACCTTAGTATGCAATGAAGATTTATCCATGGCTATCATTCTCATTAGCAACAATCCGTTTCTCATATTCTGTCCCTGTTTTGCCATCTTAATTTACTCTACTTTTCCTGCTTGTCCTAATTGCTAAACCATAATTGCCTCCTCTGTCACTAAGCTTTAATTTCATAGCAGCCATGCTGTGAATGTTCTACTCCAGATAATACCATGAATATAGTACTGCAGATATATAAACATAGCAAAGGGTGTTTTCTGTTTCAAAGAATTCACAGAAGCACCATTATGAGCACAGTACAGGATCTCAGAAGGATTATGTACTTTGTCTAAATAAGATAGGAAATTGGTAAGAGCACTTAGAAATAAAATGAGGTCTTCTGAATGCTATCCCATTGTTTGCAACCGCTTTTGTCTGCTCCCTTATCCTTCTGTTAGCTAAGAAACATACAGTTGGCAGTGAAACAACAGGTGTAGCAGGGCTTCACAGAAATTCCTGGCATTATAATGGTGTTGCAGACATCTCAGATTAGGCTCATTGCTTAAAGCTTTCATTCTTTCTGTGCAATTTAGTAATTTGAGCTCTCTGAGGTGTGCTGTTTTACATGGAACTTGCAAAATGTCTTTATTGGAGTGATAGTCTGATACTCAAAATACAACAATATATCTGCAGTATACACTTTAGAAAGAGTATCTCTGAAATATTTTTGTGTTTAATTTCTGCACTTGTATTGGACTATTCCTAGAGAATAGTAGTGTCCAAAAATAATGAATAATATGAAATTCATTACCACCTCTTCATCCATCTGCCTTTTATTTTCTATAAATTTAGAGAATGGATTAACATGAACGGTTGTTCAGGTAGGGATGGAGTATACCATGCAAATTAAAACTAGGTAAACTGCTTATTTCAATTTATTCTTTGTTAAAAACTATTCTAAAAAAAGATTAGTGTTTATTTTCATAGGTGTATGATTACACATACACATATCCCTTAATCCAAGCTGAATATAATTTTGCCTTAATTTTCTACTCTTTTCAAGTCGATGGCAATACATCTTTGTTCCAAGTGTTTTCTGCCGTTCCTTTGTCTAGGGAGTTTTCTTTTGAAATATTTCATTGAAGCCCAATCATTGCAATTTCCACTTTTCCTTTAGGGAGCTGATTCTCCATTTTTCTTACCTAATCTTGTCCAAGTGTCTTCATTATTCCCTCTGCCTATCTTATTGGTACACTGGCAGTTATTTCCATACAGAGGTAAGCCAGTATCATGGCTTAACATTCACAAAGAAGATTTTTGTTGCAAAACGAGCAACTGGCACTAGCAAGGTTCAGCTTTGAGGATACACTTCTCACCTGTGAGAATATCTCCAGAATATCTCTTTGTAGCTTGAAATATGATGGGTTTGTTCTGGATCTTACAGCAATAGTCTTGAAAAAGAATGGCAGCCCCTCACCTAGATATCAGTAAGAGATTTCAGAAAACATTAATGAATGGATGCATGAGAGGTCAGATCAGTGCAGGAAAATGGAACCTGCTGCACTAGTGATCACGACAGCTTTTTCCAGGTGAAAAAAGTGGTGGATAACCCTGTATGAAAAAAAATATTTGGAGATTTCTGACAAAAAAGAAAGTTTTTTCATTGACAGAAAGTATAATTGGGTCTAAAACAAAAAACTCAAAAAAAAAAAAAATCCAGCACATAACCTGAAGGACACTTTAGAAATACACTGAAAATTCTAATATGCAAGTAATTGAATATTTGAAAACTCAGATAAATGAAAGCACTAAACTTAAATGTGAGCTTTAAACATAAAAGTGCTAATAACAGAAACAATTAATTAGAGGAGTTCCATATCTTGGACTATATGTTGGATATCCAAATGTGAACCCTTTTGAATTGTGTCTCTGATTGCACTCTACTTTAATGATTATACACAAAGAAAAATATTTGAAGTAATTAATTTTCTGGATAAATATATATTTTTTACTGGAGTGGCAGACCTATGATGTCAGAATTGTAATAACTCACTTTAGCTTGACATACACTTCATTTATATCTGTCAATTTGAAATTGTGTCAGTTCTTTGATTTATATTATCTAAAGAAAACAGAAACATATACAATTAATAGTGTTGAAAGGTCTTAAGGCCTGAAGTTGAATAGCAGTAGAACCAAAGTCAATATTAAGCATTTTGTCAGAGAAAGCATTTATATCTGGAAGACCTTTTAATATTTCCTTAGATCTGAATTTTCCAAATGACTACAAAGGCATTAAAAAGATAGAAATAAGAATTATGGACCACCAGGGGAAAAGTGAGTAACCATAGTTGAAGTTAAATGAATTATTTCTTCAGAGAGTGTGTTGCCAGTCTTTGAATGTGCTATCAGAGAAGATAGTAAGCTTGAATGCAGAAGTGTGGATGGATTTATAAAAGCAATGAATGAATTTTTTATCTGTAGCAACACTGAATATTGTGCATGTAAGAAAGTGATAATGAAATTTCATAGTTGAGAATTTAGGCTGGCCACTCCATCTGCCAGATTGGACAGTTTCCTACTATGGAAAATTTTCTGAGTCCTCCTCATCTTCCTTCCTACCTCATGTTTTGAAGTATCAGCTTAACCATACTTTCAAGTCCATACTGAACTTGAAATTTTTTCAGAGATGGAAAAATCTGTATTTTCCTGATAGCAACATATACCAAAATCCTTATAATTGGGGAAATTTATATATTTATATCAAAAGAGGCATAATGCAGTAGAGAGGACAATGCAAATCTGAAAATCATGACAAATTTCCAAGCCTTTGACTGGATAGACTACACATGAGATTTGTTTACTGATCAGACTGGGAAATTATGACAAAATAACAAGGGTATTCTTCAGCTGTACAGTGATCCCTTGTATGGCATTGGAGATATCGGAAGAGAGGAACACTAGCTAAGTTGCACTGTGTTTGTTACTTTGCCTATTCATGGAGCTTTTTCTTTTAATGTTATAGTATTTCCTAGACATTTGTCTCTTATAAATTATGAATGAACTTCTGCCACTTTTAAGCACAGAATGTCCTACCTTTGAAGAAAGGTACATATAACCAAGCCAAGTGTTTCACTGGTGTTGGATTTTGCAGGATTAAGCAGAAGGCATGGACTACATACAAGATAAGAACATGCAAAGACCTTCATTGCGCCATGAAAATCCCTTATATACCACCACACAAACAGGGTATACCATCACATAAACAGAAGTGGTTCACCACAGTGTTTCCCAATCCCCTGGGCTATTCAACAGTTTTTGCCTTTTATGGTAGAAGGTAATCAATGCCTTATAAGGTCAAAAACAGTAATCCTCACCTCAAATAGGCCCAGCAATCCACAAACACACAATGCTTTTCTAGTCCTTCCCTGATGGCCTGGATGCATTACATGGAGGTCACTCTAGCCTTCAAGGCCTACTCCTCTATCACAGACATAGTGTAATCTGACAGGATTTAATTCTGCCTTCTGCTGTATTCAATTCTGCTTTGTTTGGGAGAATTTTGGAACATACTTACTGTGAATATGACATATATTGCTAAGATTTATATCAATTCTTTTTCAAGATTCAATTCACTTCTGGGATAGATTTGTTTCTGTGGTACCAGTTCAGTGTACCTTCCAGGCAGAAACTAAAGTTCTTGTTAATTCAAGTGAAACTCACATTTAAATGCATTGTCTTCATTTTTTTTCCACACTTCGTAACTGTTATTCAAATAGGTAGAGCATAGACTCCACACACTTTCTCACACATCCCATTTCAGCTCTCAATAACAAAGTATGACCTGTATCTGCTCCTGATTACATAGCCAGCCACAGTCCTCTGTTGAGGCCCTCTGAATGGCACACCCTTTTTTTCTTTTGTGGTGTGCCCCTCTGAATGGTGTACCTTCCACCACCACCCATAGTCCCAAAATACACGAGGTACTGCTAGCATGCACACTGTTGAGAGAAACTGAGGCGAAGGACATTACTAACTGAAAATCAGAGATGAAGACTTGGTATATCCCTGGATTATTGCAGGATTATTACTCTGAAGTATTTATAAGTGTGATTCTTTCATAAGGGACATGCAGATGCCCCACAGTAAACATTGCTTTGATCTTTCAGTCTTTTTCTTTCTTTTCTTTTCCAAATTCATTAACAAAACAAAAAACTACCTTAATTTTCCATCTTTGATAACAGTAATTTTTTTGAGACTGAAGTGTGGTGAGCTGTCAAAAGTTAATGTATTCTGTTCTAGTTAAGCTCTTTCTGCCCTCAACAGTTTCCTGTAGTGACAGTAGGTTAAGTTTCCTGTCAGCGAATTTCTCTACAATTCAGCTGGTGAGTTCCCCTCCACTCTAAGTGTCATCAGGTAAAGTGAGTGGAACATGAATCAAAGACAATGTATGTGGCAGGCATGGGGAATCCCACGTTTCAGTTTGCAGAGGAGAACAGTGATTGTAGGTGCATCTGCAACACAGCCAAAGTATGGCTAAACAGGCCTGGATGAGGCTGAACTTCAGACCCTTTATTGAGGCCCTTCTCCCAGAGGTGTGAAAATAAATTTTTAGTTTCAGGATATTTAACTAGGTCTGACCTATCTTTTTTTCAACCAAGAACGGTATAAATTTTTTTACACTTTAAAAGTCATAGAGACTCAAATAAAAGAAAGAATTTTGTATTATTCATGGGCATCCTGAATAGATTGCAACTATCCTATGATCTCACTTTTCATTCCTTGGAATGAAAATAATTCTTTAAAATTTTAGTCAATAAGATTGAACTTTCACTTATTTACCTTTGAAAATTCAGAACAAGTTGAGTAACCCACTGCCTTCAGACTGCAAAGAGACCTCTTTTTCATCTTTACTCTGTTCCGCATAAATAACTTCCCTTAAGCAACAACAGTTAACAGAAAACTGGTGATGGTGAGTTGTCTTGAAAATTTAGGGGTTGTTTAAGGCTAGGAAAAGGAAATTGAAGTGCCTGTCTGTCCTGCTTTAGGGCAAATATTTAGGAGGAAACCTCTGGGGGGGTCTCCTCTAGGAAGAGCCGATTCCAATCACCCCTCCCTCTACAGGTCCAGGAAGAATTTCCTTAGAGAAAGCGGGGGGGGGGGGGGGTTAGGGTTAGGGTGTCTTGGGCCCACGCGATGCCAGCCAGTCCCAGGAGGAGGAAAAAGGAAAAAATACACAGCAAAAGAAACAAAGTCTCTCCCTGCAAAAAGCTGAGAAAGTTCCGAGGAAAACCCTCCGCTGGGTGCCGTTCCCGCACAACCCGAGAGAGAGAAAAAAAACCGCAGTCCCGCTGGAATGTAGCCTCTCCGCTCTCTCAAGGCCTTCCTAAGTGATAAGATGTGACTCCTGCAGACAAACGGCGATTGTTTTTTTTTTTCCTCCACTTTCAATCTCTCTGTCTCTCTGGGCCTAACTTAAAGCTGTAGAACTTAATGTCCAGCATAAGCAAGAGGACGATTGGGGATACAAACAGGTCATTTGGCCAACCCAGGACACTGTCAGACACAAAATGAGGGGACACAGAAGTGCCTATATGTAAAGAAATGTTTATATATTAGAAAGAAGGTTGGAGGGAAACAAAGCAAGTCTCAATAAACAAATTGGAGTTTTATTATAAGTTGTGTAGTGTATTCTTTCTCATTTGTAACAGATTTTTTAGGTTATTCACAGTACATATTCACACGGCTGAAGAGAAGATCTAGCTCAGGCTTGAAGCATGAATGAGTTCAGCTCTGAAATATCTCATTCATTCTTGTTCTTTTGCATAATTCTGCATTCAGTTTTTGCATATTAGTTCTGTTGCAGAATATGCTACTTCCTCAGCTGCAAGGCATCCTCTGTAGTATAAGATAGATATAGAGAAGCGGGAGATTTGGTTTCTTTAAAATTCTACATTTATTCATTGGAAAATGACTGCAAATTGTCAGTTTTCATCGTTGATCATGTTCTTGCTCATGCTGTAGCAAACAGTTGGCTAGAGTATTTTTGGTGGTTGGAATACATCAGGACCTACAGAGAGGCTCACGTCTCTCAGGGTGATAAAGCATGCCAAGTTTCTGTCTTGCTGCAACTGGGTTGTGATTTGTCAAGCTACAGTGCAATGGACAGGATGACTGGGACCTGTACACGCTGTTTTTCAGATATTCTGCAGAAAGGTCAGCTAAAAATCAGCAGGTGATATTTGAAGATAACAAGTGCAGCCTTGCTGTCCACAGAGCTGTAGTCCAACAAGAACTACATGCACTTCTAAAGTCAGGTAATTTGTTTTACTCATCTTTGTCTGTGCAGCAAAGTAGTAGTCCAAGCTCAGGTCCCTGGGACTAACATAAATCAAATATTATTTATAATGTACTATGTCAGTGTGGAGTCCCCTCAGAGGAACATGGTTTACAGAGAGTAACCATTTGTAAAGATAGTGGTTAAGAATAGTCCCTAATATACATAAATTATAAGAAAGAAGCCTAATATGCCTAAAGCCTTAAAGAGGAAAAGCAAAAGAATACTGATCTTATGAATGAATGAACTCTCCATGCATTGTACATGAATATATTTCATAAAAACTCTAGGGCCATCACAAATGAATACCTATTTAAAGAGTAGATATATTTAAAAAATACAATCCATTGCTACATAAGTATTAACTTGACAGGTTTTTGTAGATTTGGAGACAAAACAGAAGCAGTTCTGAAGAAGAACCTAAATGCTTTTGAATTCCATTACCTTTAGTCGATTATGCAAGCTTGTTAGACTTAAACCAAAGCAGAATCACTAAAACTCTTCTTTAAGTTGCACAACTGTAATTTGGAATAATGCACATCTAATGGTATTCTTTTTATTAATTTACTTACCCAGAGATCCTCATTAAGTTCAGAGACTACTTAGAACAACTAATGGATAAATATATAAATGTTGTGAGACACTCCTTGTCCCAAAGATTTGCAGTTCAAATAGAATATCCAGGAAAACATGCTCTGAATTGAGTTTGTATAGCAGTGCAGAGATTTCTCACCTCCACACTTCTAGTCCAGTCACCTAAATATTGGTGCATGTGGTGTTTTCAAAGGCAAGAAAACCTTGTCTCTTGCGTGGTACTGAACTCCAGTCAAGGAAAATATTCAGACCTAAGATCAGAAGTAAGGGGCTAAAAAATGTCATGTTTCCAATTCATGGGAGCATGGGTTTGAGGACAGCTCTTTCAGATCAGGACCACTAGGCTTTACCCTTAATGCAAATAAATCAATGCAGGCTGCACAGAGAAGCCTCCAAATTCTGATCAACTTAGACCTCTTTTCAGTTAGATATTTCCCTTATTGACTAGATAAAATTTATTTATGATGTTTTTATTCTTTTCTTAATTAAGATAAAGTGGGTTTTAATAATTATGTTCTCCATTGCTTATTGTTTCCTGTTACTTCAAGTGATACTTCAGTGGTAGATGCAGAGTGAAAACAATCAATTTTCTTTCTTGATAAATGTAAACAACTCCTACACTACCCTGCTAATATTCATTTCATTGTTATGTTGCCTGAAGACACACATAACTGGCTCATAAAATCAGTGCTGCCAGAAAATACTTGCTGTCTCTCTTGCAAAAAAACCCAAAAAACAACAATGCCAGTGATTTTCCTACATGGCTCATCTACCTTTCTCTCCTTAGACTGTTTTTGGTATTATTTTTAAATCTAAATCTAAAACATTCCCTGTTTCTTGCATCCCATCCTACTATTTTTATACAACAGACTCAATAATGCTTATCTATCTCTTCTAAGTTATTAACATATTTGTCATTTAAAGCCTATTCCCAATTATTTAGTTTATCTGGTGAGCAAAACCTTTTTTATTATTCCTGAACTGTGAAGAAAGGAGAATCAAGAAACGCATGGTAAAAATCCCACTGCAAGAAATAAGGTCAAGTTAAATGGATGATGTTCAAAAAAACCTGAATTTTTGCATAGTTATTCATCATTCACAAATTATTGGAGGCATTATATATATAAATGTCATTTAGTATGTAAATAATTATCCTAGTTTTGCCTGGACAGAGCTAATTTTTTAAAGTAGCTGAGGGAGCACGGCTTTGGGTGGACCTAGGAGTTTATTTATGTCATGGCCAGGGGCAGGAGAAAGGAACTGTGAAGTTTTGATTTAAGGATGATAAACTACTGTAACCATGAGGAGACAAAACTTTCCCAAGTGTACTCTCAATAAAACGTCACCTTGTCCACAGTGACAAGCTACCATGGTTTGACAGTAAAGCCAAGAGGAGGAATATGGGAAGGGTGTTCATTCAGTGGAAAGATTTTCTGCAGGACTGGGTCATCTTGCAGTGAATCTGCAGAGATCAGTGATGTAGTGAAATAGAGAGACTCATATCAGGCTCTGTTACATGGCTGCAAGTTTATGACCATGTAGTCCTGTGTAAATGTTAGAAGCAAGGCTAGCAATACAATTCTTTGCATTTTGGACTGTGCCAGACCTGGGAAATGAATGGGCACAAAAGGGAAGGGCTCACTCTAAACTATTCTTGCTGTTTGACAACTGACAACACTGATAGGAAAACTGAGGAAAAGCAAACATTAATAAATGTCTTGTAGATAACTCATCTTGGTTCAGTTAATTAATATTTGGGGTGTGCAGATGAGGAAACATGTCCTGTCAAAGGAAACAGGGGTTTTGTTTTTTTAATTTCATTTAGGGTCTTCAGCATACCTGTGCAAGTAAACCGGTTTTGTGTCTGTTGTTGGCCCCATAAAATCCCACTCTGAATTGATCTCTACTATTGCCACAGTTTTAATTGAGACACAGGGATATACCAGGAAACCTGCTCCAGCACAAAACATATTTAAAGCCTTCTCTCAAGCATCCCCTTGCTCTTGCATGGGACCCTCGGCATCCCTGTGGCCCTCTGTGTGCTTCGCCATGGGCGTCACCATGGGCTGCAGGGGAATCTCAGCTCTGACTCCTGGACCATATTTTCCCCCTCTTTCTTCACTGACCTTGGTGTCTGCAAGAGTTGTTTCTCTCACATATTCTCACTCCACTCTTCTCTGGCCACAATAAATCTGTGCAAAACTTTTTTCCCCTTCTCCTTAAATATGTTATCACAGAGGACTTATCATTATTTCTGACTGGCCCAGCCTTGGGCAGTGCAACACCCATCTTAGAGCCACCTGGGATTGGCTTCCAGCAGCTTCTCACCTCTGTAGATCCCTGCTACCAAAACCTGGCCATACAAACCTAATATACCAAGGGAAGAAAAATAGTTTATAGTCTCAAATACTTTTCATTAAGACATCATCTCTTGTGTTTAAAATCTGCTCAAAATGTTCAAAAAAGTTCATTACACAAACAGTTATGAATGAAGCACAGATAATTTCCTGGGGATTTATGAGAGAATCTGAAGGTATGATCTGCAGTGCCATTAAATCCACTTAGTCATTAAACTCCTTGAAATGCCCTATGCTTCAGTTGGCATTTGAGAAAAAGAAGAAAACAAGGTTCTGCTTTATTCTGGCATAAATTTTGGATCCTTCTATTGACTTTGAATTTGCTTTGATTTATCAGGCAGTAAAAATTGATTTTCTTCATTATGAGATTCAGCTATTTAATTTATCTTGCCTTTTGTCTTACCTTGCAATGTACAGTACTGCTACATGAAGAAGTCATTGTGGTCTGTTATTTAGATTATTGAAGCAAATAATATGAAATAAGTTACTCATATAAATTACTAACATGCTAAAACGTTAGTCTTCCTGCTTTCCCTGGAAGAGGAATTCATGATAATAAAAAACTACCTAATGCTTGATCTAAGAAAGCCTTTGAACCATATTAAAAATGTATAACAAAACCTAAATGTTGTATGCAATTTGTTTTAATTAATGGGCTTTTGTGTGTGATCAGTCACCTGTAGTTTCATTGTTTAATGTATTGCTGTCAGCTCTAATTTTCAATTTTATTTTACTATTTGACTCTTCATCCAGCAGTGTGCTTTGTTATTTTATTATGACAGTAGGCCAGAATGAGAAATTTAATTGCAGACCTACCCATTGTTTCAAAATGCAGTTTAAATATCAGTAAATTAGAAAAGTAGTCTCTAACTAGGAATCCCATATACTCCTACCCTTTACCCCTTCCCCCTTCCATAATCTAAAGGATGACTTGGTAGAGTTGAGAAAAATATCACCTTGGATTTTTCTAGGATCCCAATAAAGTAATTTACAATAATTTAATACAACAGAAATAAATTATCTTTTCATATATTTTTAATTCATAAATATGCCAGTGTTTAGATGACAAGACAAGATCCTTACCTTGAGAAGGTTTCAAAAGTGTGTAATTCCTGGATTATTTGTAAACACAGGAAAAAATGGGAAATATGTGAGCCACTTCAATTATTTTGCCACATGTTTTGTTGAGGGCAAAATGAGCCAAGCCATAAAATACAGAAAACCTGATGGTCAGAGGAATAGAAAGAAATAACATCACCACTACAATGATATGCTAACTGAAGTGATTGAGAACAGGAATAGATTTTCCACATACAGTGGGAAAGAAAAGGAAACAGAAGGATGAAGACACTTCAGGTTATGGAGAATTTAATTAGTTAAGTTCAGAAAATAAATTCAAACAGCTAGCAACTTTTGTTAAAAATAGTAAAAAGAAAAATTCACATAATTTATTTTACACAGAAAATATAACCTATTAAATATAATGAGGGACCAACAATTAAAAATTTTGAGTCACAGAACTAAAAAAGAAAATTGAAAAGGTGAGGAAATACGTGTTTATAATAAATGCAGAAGCTAGAATAATCACAAATTAGGCTGTTAAAATGTAGCAACATTGCTTCTAGAAAGGGAATATTTTTCCTTTTTAAGACACTTTGAAGTTATATGCGATGATTTTATACTACTTGATTCAATTCACGTAAAAATTTTTTAGAGCTGTAAATTTTTTTCAGTGAACACAAATATCAGCAGATCATGCTGAATTCATTTTTAGCTTATTTATCAGTAACAATTAATAAAAGATTAGATTTTAAAATCTTTGTAGTGGTCAACTGCTGCAGCAGAAATAAACATGAATAAATTAATAGACTTTAACAGGAGTATTAGGTAGAAATAACAAAGTATCCTTTAGCCAAAAGCATTGAGATCACAAATAATTTCTCATGGTTAGATTTGAAATGCCAAGAACTGGTGGAAGAAAACAAAGGGTTTAAAAATGAAGGACAGCTTGAAATACAGGTGTGAACACACACAGCTTGTCATAAGACATCTGGACCTCTGGCCCCATCACACAAGAGGGATTTTACCAAGGTGCTGTGCAGTGTTGCAGACTTCATGATGTTTCCATGACCCACCACTGAGCCCCTTTGTTGTAGCAGGAAAATCAAATGTGCTAATGCCTAGCTCACACAACAGTGAAACAGCAGAAACTGCTGAGGAATGAGTTTTCAGGCAACACATTTACTTCTGTTATAGTTCACTGTGCACAGCACTAGCTTAAACTGACAAAGAGCATGGCTCAGGTGAATGTACTTACTGCAAGATGCAGCAGCTGAAAAGCCAACACAGTTTGAGTCCACCAACACTGCTGTGCTAAATTTCCAAAGTAGAGGAAGGGCAGACACCAAGAGCGACAGTGTTATAAATCAATGAAGCTGCACATGCCAGAACTTGTGAGAAAATATAAACCTCTAGACTTATATCTGGATAGTTCATAATGAAAAAGGGAATCCAGTCATCTTTGAAAACATTAATTATGGCTGCTGTAGATGGTTTCCTTAGCACATTTTTCCAAATAGTAGTGTTCCCTCAATTGACTAAAAAATTTTCATGTTCTCTGATTTTCTCCCACCCCTCAGTTCTGTGGATAAAAAAAAGCTCTTGATAGTTACAGGCACCTATTAATTTGGGTAGCAGCTCTACTGAAGTTAATCTGATAGCTCTTAAATATTTTGGTCAGACATCCTTTCAGTGGCCTTTATTACCCTTATTATTATGTATTCTCCTTGTCTTATTTTGGGGGTCAGTTTCTGCCTTTCAAAGCATATGACATATTCATAGTAGATCAACTGTTGTACTTTCCAGCAGTTTGCAAGACAAGTTCATTATAGATTTTCTGCTACTCTGTCACTCTGTTTTCTCCTTCAAGAGAACAATAAACACAGTGTTTCATTGATACTTAAATTCATTTTGTGGCCACAGCTGAAAGCCCTGTAGTGGAAAGAATCATATTTACACATAGGTTGTACTCAAGATTTCAGAATAAGTTATAGTTTCACAGAGATCAAATTTTCCAAAATATACCTGGTCTTTTTATCTGATTTTTTTTTCCTACCTAGGTTAACCGCTTTGGAGATAAGTCAATGCTCTTACAAAAAAATAACTGTCAGCCTTTTAACAGAGATTCCCATAGCCTTTCTATTAATTGGTCATAAAGCCAGAGAGCCCAGGAAATATTTCAACTTTATTCTGAATTCTTTGCAGAAATTTATGAAATGGCAAGTATTAAGCAGAATGACATAAATTAAGATGATTTTGCTAGCTCTCTCTTGAGTTAATATGAAGACCAATATCAGATAGAGC
The DNA here is from genome assembly GCA_025920805.1 of Petroica traversi. Classification (NCBI taxonomy): domain Eukaryota; kingdom Metazoa; phylum Chordata; class Aves; order Passeriformes; family Petroicidae; genus Petroica; species Petroica traversi. The sequence goes on along the minus strand of JAHLSL010000006.1, from coordinate 17,909,487 downwards.
AAATATCCTGGCTGTCCTTAAGTGGCTTATCTTGCTGGCATTTTGTGCTATTGCAATACTAACTGAAATCAAGGGTGAACATTTCCTCTGCTGTACAGTAAAAGCTTCCTTTAAATATTGCAATGCCTGCTTGAGAATTAAAGTAGCAATATTAAGAAGTCTGGTCTGGGAAAACCAATGCCAATAGATATAAATCCAGCTGTAGAATACAAAATAGAGGAAATATCAGGTGCTACACACAGAGATCACTCAGAATGAGTTTCCATATAGCCTGCACTATTAAGTATCAGCTCTGGGGGACCAATTGTGCAGAGCAGGAAGCCGTGTCTGTAGAAGGTGTGTTCACGTATGACAGGAGAATGATAATTTTTTTGAGAAGGATGCACTTCTCTAAATGATACAATGTACACTGAATAAAACATGTTTGTCAGGTGCCTGTTTTCTTGCTTTAACAAATTGAAAATGCTGAATGCTATTTGGATGCTGAATCAGAGAGATCATTTATGGGCATAGAGAGACCAGCTTAGCATCACCTTCTACACATGACAGCACCAATATTTCATTTCCTCTGATTTACCTCAATGTGAGACATCCCTTTGGACTCCAAACAGTGGAAGCTCATGAGTCTTCTGTGGGTACAATGTGGCATGAAGAGTTACTATGGCATTCACTGAGAAAGCAGACAAATGAATATTTGAGCAGACAAATATTCATTTGCTCACTGCCATTCTTAGTGCAGTGAGCAAATGAATATTTTTCCCTCATTGCCTCACCTGCGGCAACAGGAAAGGACTGATGGAGTAAACACAGTCTGGTAAGAGCTCAGAAAAAAATAGGTATGGGGAGCCCAACTGATGAGACCTTAGCAGCAATATTGTAGTTTACCTTTGACTTTCACAAATCCAGCTTTTTGATATGCAGAGTGCATCCACCCTGTGTTGTTCTCACTGACTGGAAGCTGATCCTAGCATTTCTCTGTTCTTCTCATGCAGTCAATGCATACCAAAATTGTGAACACATGCAAATGCAGGATAATTATGACTACTGACTTTACCTTTCATAAATCAATAAAACTTGGCTGCTTCAGGGACCATAGAATTTGTCTATAATAGCAAATTTTTAAGAGTGCCTAGGGAGGTCTGGGAGAGTGATAAGTGGCATGAACTGTAACTGTGCCTGAAAGCAGGCTTACAATAGAGCAGTGATGCAGTTGCAGACAGATAATTATCAGACCCTTCTGAGCTTCTGGTGCAGCACCAATATGAAAGTGTTCTCTTTGCTATATTGTGTTTTCCTTGAATTTTTAGTAGTTTCCACTCTCCCCTTTTCACTACAAAACTTATGGGAAACCGCTCAACAAATTCAAAACACCAAAAATGCTTTTGTATGGATTGAAATCTCTACATAGGTTTAATAAGGACACAAAATACGCAAATTAAAAATAAATTGATTTTGTCCCTTAACGTTTCAGTTAGCTTTAAAAATCTATTTTGTCATATAAACATTGAATTGAAATATAATAAATGCTTCACAGTCTTTGTAAGAAAAAAAAATAGGTTCTTTTGCAGCCATTAGTCATCAGATTTTCTTCACACAATTGAGCTGAGGCTTGGAGGGGAGCTCATTTTGCATTGGACTCTGTAATCCTCTTCAGATTGAGACAATGATTGGAAAGGAATAAGAAGAGAGGGTATAATTTCACAGCCACTCTTTAAAAAGCATTTAAAAAATGCAGTCCATGGCTACAACTTTTTACCCATGCTTTATTTAAAAGCCCAAGAAAAAAAAACTGAATAATGCTGAAGTGATGATATGCTTGAGGTGTGCTGGTGCTCCTGACTCTAAGTAATACTCTTTAGTATATTTACTTCTCTTATATAAAAGACTGCAGAGTGAAAGTATGAGATCTCAGGTTCTTCAAATAAAACCTCTCAGGAATGGGAGGGAGAGGGGAGGACACAATACAGGATGGTGGGGGAGCTGATAGTGGGGGTGGAGACGATAGATAGAAGCACAGGGTTTTCAGTGGATTTTTACTCCCATTTTTCTTTTTCTCTGCAGTGACCTCCTACTCTTTAATGGCCAGGTCACTGCTTTATTTCACTGCAGAAATCTTTCTCAGTACCTTTTTCTCAGAAAGAGAGGAAAGTTATATCTGTTAAAGTGGTCATTTAGTATCTAGCTTGGTGAAAGGCACTGCCCATCTCTCTGATGAGTATTTTACTTCCATTTAAATTTTTGCTGATGTGGCACTCGCTGAAATACCTGTGGAAACTGAAAGCCCAGTCCTTGACACAGCATTCTGTGACTGCTTGCAACTATCTGATGCTAGGAGGGATTTTAAAAATACTCCTTTCAGAGGGCATATGGAACACACTTTTCTTCTGGAATCTAAAAGTGTATTTAGGTCTTTTATAGATGACATGTCACATCTGATCAGATATTTAGTGCATGAGGCATTAAATAAATTCTCATCAGAATAATAACCCTGTAATTCTGAAAGAAACATATCCTCATGTTTCCTTTACATAGTGAGGGGTCTTAAAAAAAAAAATCAAGAATTTTGGCAGTGTGGAGCAAGCATTAATGCACCCATTGTTGTAAGCTTTCTTCTTCTTTCAGCACTAGCCTGTGCTGACTGGTGTTGGTTTGTCTATGAAATGCAACCCGAAATTCTTTGCTTTGTATAAAAGTGAAATTCTGCAATGCCTAGTAATGTAAAATCAGCATAATGAGTCAAAATTCTGATTTAATTTTTTTGGAAGAATATTTGTTAGATTATTTATAGCCTCAAAGAATAAGTGAAGCAATTAAGTTGTTCTGTTAAGTATATTCAAATGATATTAATTTACCAATATACTATAGTAAGGAAATGAAATATTACTTCCCATTTTTTTTCTTTTTTCTTTTTTTTTTCTTATAACAGGAAGTTGTGCATATTAATTTTTACTTTAGTTTGAGTGATAGGCTACCATTTGCTGAAAGAGATAAACCTGGAATAACACAGGGATCATACTTGAAACTTCCACCATTTTATCAAAAAACCTGACTGTACAACATTTTCATCACAGACAAGGAGAAATTAACAATCAGCTTATCCTGGGATCTTCAAAGTCCTCTAATATGCACAGTTTGGGGTAGTGAAGTTTCTTTCATGAGGTTTCTCTGGTGGTTTTGAGGTTTTTATATTTCCAAATGTCAAAGCAACACAGCTATGCCCACCTGATATGCTCCAGCTGCCAAAGTAATGGCAAGTCCTAATTATGAGATTTTTTGGTTTATCCCATGTGACTGGATTTTCAAAACAGAGCAGAGGTGATGAAGTACTGAAGATCAGCAAGTCATTTTCTAATGGTCAGAAAGCAGCAACACAAATGTACATTGTTGGAATATAATCTAAATATGAAGTATTTTCCTGCCATCAAACATTCAGGGTGTGTGCTGCATACTCCAGACCATAACACTTAATTCAAAACTTCAAAGAATGCTATTTGCATAATTTATTCTATTTTGCATAACTTCCTGTATGATCCATGCATACTTTGGGAAAAAAATCCTTGCATGTAAATGAAAAGTTATAGTGCTAGAGCAGGTTAGAATTATAATACCAGTGTATTAGTAAATGTTTCCTGTAACCATCTAATACAGTCGTGTCTATAGACAAATATATGTTTTTCTGCATTATATATTCATAAAAGGAATGCAGAATATGCCCAGGATTTGTGCTTTACTTAGCTGACCAGGAGGAGGAAGGTAAGCCAACTCATGTGTACCTTAAGCAAACAAATCAATTTTGAAGGTTCCTGCCTCTCTCTTCTGACTTGAGGATGGCATTTTGGACATCTCAAATTCTTAAAATTAATTGTGAAGAATTTGGGCCTGTATTGTGGGCTTTGCAGCAATGATTTTGTTGAATTTGATGAATTTTGAATGTCACATTCCCCAGCAGCCACATAGATCTTTTTTGTTATGTGAGCGTGTGTGAACCTCACCTCCTAGAACTGCACCTGCTCAGGAAGATTCTACCTCAAAACAGGCAAATAAACTGTATTCTGCACATTGGTACCTATGTTGGCTTGGGAATTCATGGATATCATCCTAATGCCGTTAAGGCAAGAAAGCTACTATCTCAAGAAATACACTCTTCGCAGTCACAGTTTTATCTATTTGTGAATCAATAGCACTGATTTAAGCTTTTATTCACACATCTTAAGGCAGAGTGCAGAGAAAGCTGCTCTCATTCTCATTTTACAAAGCCAGAGGTACACGAAACAGTGGCTTCTCTTGCTGAGATGCACAAAACTGGCAGAGCCAGGAGGGCTCTGAACAGGTCACTCTTTCATGCTTTGCTTGGGGTTTTCCTTCTTAAAACACAAGGCCTCTGCCCTGAAAAGGAGCATAATGAACTATGGTAACTGTTATCACTTATGCTAAAGAGAGTTGAATAGCGTGTCCTACAGATTTGGTTATGGAATCGATTATTTTAAGTGTGATCACATGACATATACAGGACAATGAGGACATTAAGCTCAGTCATCATGGATTTAGGAAAGGCAGATCTTGCTTAATCTGATCTCTTTTTATGACCAGGTGGCCCACTTAGTGGATGTTGTCTACCTGGACTTCAGTAAAGTTTTTAATACTGTCTCCAGGCTGGGGGAAGAATGACTGGAAATCTGACCAGAGGAAAAGGACCTGGGACTGCTGGGTGACAGCAGCAGAACATGGTTCAGCTGTGCCCAGGTGGCCAAGAAGACCAAGGGCATCCTGGCCTGTATCAGCAATGGTATGGCCAGCACGACCGGGGCAGTGATTGTCCTCCTGTACTTGGCACTGGAGAGGCCACACATGGAGTCAAGCATTCAGTTCTGGGCCCTCACTCCAAGAAAGGCATTGAGGTGCTGCAGTATGTCCAGAGAAGGGCAGTGAAGATGATAAAGGGTCCAGAGAGTGAGTCTTATGAGGAGTGGAGGAGAGAACCCGAGTTTTTTAGTCTGAAGAAGTGAAGGTTCAGAGGATGACCTTATTGGTGTCTACAACTGCCTGAAAGTAGGTTACATTCAGGTGGGAATCAGCCTCTTCTCCCAGTGAGAGGACAAGAGAAAACAGCCTCAAATTGCAGCAGAAGAGGTTCAGGTAGGACATCAGGAAGAATTTCCACACTGAAAGGGTGGTCAGGCATTGAAACATGCTGCCCAGGAAAGTGATGGCATCACTGTCCCTTTAGGTGTTCAAAAATGGCTGGATGTGGCAATCCTTGCTAAGGTCTAATTGACATGCTGGTGTTGGGTCAAACATTCTCAGTGAAAATAACTGAGAATTTTCAAGACATCTGTGGTTTTTAATTGTTTAAATTAAAAGTCCTCATATTCCTTTGATTTAAATATATATTTTTAAATGCCTCAGATTTTGGCAAGCCATGAAATACCTTATCTCCAATGCAAAAAACTTTAAAAACAATAGAACCTATGAAATACCATGTGAAGAGGAAAGTATTATCCCTATTTGACCAGAAAGTTAGTTATGCTCCAGTTATCCTATCTCCAAAAATTTTAGGACTGAGGATTTTTTTTTCCTTGCTGTTTTTCTTATTTACTGATCTTGATTTTGTCTATCAGATTACAGTGGAAGGAAATATGAACTACTTGACAACTTCACAAAATTAGTTTAAAGTTCAATACTGTGCTGTTCAGCTCTTTCTTCAGTACTTGTTAATACAAGGCAGACTACAGGGAAAAGAGCCACTGTCCTTTGAAGTCTCTTTAATGGAGGAAGTGGGTACTGGTGGCAGCCTCAAAAACCCTCTACTACTAACCTCCAGACCTTAGCTGCCACTCAGCAATATTTTGTGACCTTTGGTCCCTCAAATTCATTCCATCATTACTTCTGTGATAAGGAATGAATGTCCTTCAGTCCACAAGTTACATCTCAGAGGACAGACAGGCTTATAAACTGATAAAACACATTCTAAATCCAATCTTCAAACATCAAAATCTTTTAAGATATAAAGTTGTGTTTGGTGGTTTTTTTTGTTTGGTTAATTGGGGTTTTTTGTTTGTTTTGTTGTGGTTTTTTTTCTTTTTGGTTTTTTGTTTTGTTTTGTTTAATAAAGTACATTCAGAATAATTGGGAAATAGTTCATAATTCCATTACTTGATACATTGCAATAATTCTCTGATAAAGAATATATTCTAAAATATTGTAGTCTTTTTTTCTTTAAACTGTTGGAAAAGCAGTTGTTCCATTTGTGTCTATCATTCTGTAGAGAGTGAGGTCCTGTGTCTGATTCAGGAGATTCTGCTTACACAGAATGGTGCCATAATAGCTCCACTCCTTAATGTGCAAAGGGCAGGCATTCAGTGAGGCTGAAAACAATAAAATGACTAAACAGAAATGATCATAGGTGGCAACAATCCTTCATTTAATGGGAAGTTCATGCATTTTATGCTCTCATGACAGTCATCTGAGTAAGGAGCTGAATGATAAATGTAGAGAGCATAAAAATCAAGAATAGTAATTCAAATCAAAAAAGGCAAAGCATCAAGAAACTAGAACTAAACAATCCAACAAGCTTTTTTCCAGCTTGATATGAAGAACAAAATACAAATGAGTTGAAACTATTGGATACAGAACCTCAGTTTGGCTTTTTCCAGTTATTTGCTCATTATTTGCCAGCCAAATTGTCCATGTTGCTTTAGTAGAACAACAGTAACACCTATTGCAAGCCTTTAAAATGAAAGTCACACTGTCTTTAGGGTACAAGGGATAAGGGACACCATCACTTTGACTCACAAGATTCAGAGTAACACACACACACACACACACACACACACACCCCCTTGCTTTTGAAACTCCATCCTGGCTGTAATCTGAGTTAGTTACTGAAATGATTCAAAAGGACAGTATCAATGGTACCATTCCACTGGTGTTACAAGTCAAGGCTGTCAGGTGATTAGATTTTCCCCTTCTTGATATGTCAACAGGTCTCCCCGGTGTGTGGTCACTGTGCTCACACCTAAGCCATGCAGGGGTTCCTGGTATGGCCAGGGACCACTCACCTGCCAGTCCCATACATGAAGATCAGGGCCTGCTTTGGGTTACTGAGGTCACTGGGAACAAAGCCAGTGTGGTGGGATGCGCCACCACACCCGGGGGAGATGTCAGTCTGGAGTGTTTAGCACACAGCTCCACTTCTGGGGGCAGCTGCTTTGATCCCCACACATTGTTTCCATCCTTTATGTGAAAACCAAAAATAAATCAAACAGATTTCACCACAGAATATGGATCTGCCCAGTCCTGATGCTTACCCATCATTTACTATCCATGTAGCACCATAACCTAATTTTTGTTGTAAGTACTGGTGAAGATGAAAAGTTTTAAAATAAGGGTTATAATGATAGCTTTTTAATAAATATGTCAAGATATCTGAATTGTGAGCCACCTCTTACAGCTCTTCAGTTTTATTCAAACTGCATTCTGTTCTCAGTCCTGGTGTTATCTTCATGGCCCTCCATGGAACAGAGCTAAAAAAAAACCAGTTTGAAAGGAAAAAAAAAAATTTTTACAGTCTCTTTCCACTGTGTTAATAATTTTTTTCAATTTCAGTGAAACTCTATTCTAATTAAATGATTTTTTTTTCTCAATTACAGGTTGTAGGTATTAACCTTGCCAAGCAAAATATTTTTGCTGTTGTGTCCTCATCTGTACCCAGTATTATTGATAGTAAGGAAGAATAAAGCATATATTAGGATAAACATTAAACAAAAGGCAAGACACAATAAATAATACAAGTGAAAAGGAGCTTTGTCCTCTAAGGGATGTAATATTTGTAAAATTAATGCAGTTTTGCACAGGATTCTAATCCATGCATCAATGGTTTGGCTACAGTTTAGTGAGTGTAAATGATCAGGACATCTTTAGAAATAATATTTTCAAAATTCATTTCATGAAGCTTCTCACTAATAAAGAAACACAAGAGGCAGAGGAAATAGAAATTTGAGATAAGAGTGTTGCTTGCTTTGCCTGTTCTTTCCCTCAGCCTCCTCCAACACAGTCGGGGGAATGTAGCACTGAGACCTGGTTCTTAAGAAGGTCTTAAGGTGCAGCAATCTCAGTGCAATAAAACTATTTCAAGGTAAAGAAGTAGAAAGGGTAAACTAGTAATTGTACCCACATGTAAAAATATTTGTAGTCTAAAAATATAGCAAGCTTTATGAAGAATAACAAGTAAAGCTATCAAAATGGCATATTAGACAGAAATAGGGTTTTAGGGTATAATGAAAATTAAATAGCTGAAGTCTTGAAATTGCTGTATTGCATATTTTCAGGGTCAGGCCCAATGTAAGTATCTGTCAGTATTAAAAAAGGGAGAGAGGTATGTATTTATATATTTTAAAAAGCCCCAAACTAAGACCAAAAAACAAACAAAAAAACCCAAACAAATACAAACCAAACAAAACAACAAAATGAACAAACAATAAATCCCATAAACAAGCACAGGTGTTCCAGAAGGAAACTTGCTTCTAGATTAGGTTATAGAAGGTGCAACATACCATCAAGATGTGCATGTTAAAGTTGTTTTTTCTTGATATACTGCCAGACTATGATGTTCTTATTTCCATGATTACTAGAAATGGAATATTGTGTGAATCAGCAGAACTATTTTACTGAGTCTGAGAAACAGTACATAAACTTGTTCAAAAACATTTTTTGGAAATCTATTTCTAGTGGCTATTTTTAAAAAGATGATTACTATAAATAAATATCAATATTCTACAGTAGAAAGCAGTTATGCAGATTAGACAGATTAATGATTAATTAAATTATTAGTTTGTTTTTAATTACTATTTTACACAGGAACTGGTGGTATTGTAGATGTACTCCAGTTTCTAACTTATTTTAACATTTGTCTTGCTGTTCTCTTTGATTAAGCTGTTCTTTGTTTTTATTGTTCTATTAACAATGGAACAATATTATTTTTAAGATAACAGGTGACTGCCTCTTCACTGTTTTCTTGATTTTGTGCAATAAGGGTTTTTTAATATTAAAAATTAAATTCTAATTTTAAATAACAGTTTAGACACAGTTTTCTGGACTAGTGCATGTAATTTCTAGAGCATAAAAACAATTGCTTGAATATGTTTTATTTTTTTATAACCTTTCATTCTGAAGTCAATGTTTTCAGAAAACAAAGAAAAAAGAATCTGTAAAATCATACAGTTGCTCTTTTCTCTTTTTGAAAACCTTTAAAAGTTTTCAGGCTAATATTGAAAGTTTATTTTATTACTTATATTCCCTTCATTTTCTCTGAATCATTCAGTGCTACCACAGAGAAAGGCTGGTGTGTTCCCAGCCCTCAGCACTGCAGGGCTGCTCAGAGGTCAGGGCCTCCCAGGTACCAAGAGGTGCATGAACCTTGCACCATGCAAGGATTGTATCTCACAGTTATTTGAGTCAGGACATTCAATTTCTCTTTGCTCATATTCTGTTGTTAAAACATGACCCTTTACTTCAACAGAAGAAAAAGTCAAGAAACACTCCAAAATCTAGTTCAAGAGTACTATTCCTGGCAAGGAAAATCTATTTTTTTCCCAGTTTAGTGTGAACTGTCCCTGAGATTCAAAACCATTTGCTTCACTATGAAAGGTTTCCTCTTCTGTTTCCTGTGCTAACCCTGAGTCCTGTGCAAAGGGGGCTTCTACTCCCTCAGGTGTCACCATCATGACTGGTTTCTATTCCCTCGTTTGTCACCAGGTGGAGATGGAGCCACTGGAGCTCTCTGTGTCAGGTGAAGCTCAGTCCCTGATGCTCCACACATGGATCCGCCCTGGCAGGACACTCTGTGCTGTGTCTGCAGCTGCTGCCACCAGCACCAGGGCACCCGGATCTGGGAAAAAAAGGAATGAGATAAGTCCTTCAGCATGGCCTCAGATTCCAGCACTGGCAAAGTTCTCCCAGATCCTCCCAGTCCAACCACCTTCCTGAGGGTAAATCTCTCATGCTTTATGAAGTGAGCTCAGTGTGCAGAAGATGATAGGAAGTGGGTTGAAATCTTTTGTCCTGTTGCAGTGGGTTTCAGTAAATGATGAAACTTCTGGTACAATCCTGTGTCGGTGAATGAAATCTGTATGTTTTTATGTGTTTCCTACAAGTTCCACAGAATATCATGTCTTGCTGAAGAGTGCTTAGTGTTAATTTTTTACTCCCACTACTTTTCACAGCTGCTTCACTGGAACACCATGTGAATCTTCATCTTTGAAACTGACTGGTGATATGACTGAAATACAGGTTTTTTACCTCATTGATTCACTTGGAAATTTTTTTTTAACTTCTCTTTGAAAATGTGTGCTAATGAATGTGTTTTGCCTACACAGGACTGACCTTCATTACTGAGACATTCCCGTTAGTACTTCAAGCTTTCTTCCCAGGAATCACAAGCTTTTGCTCATTTACTTCCTGGAGAGAGTTAAAATGGCTTTTAATCATCTCTGAAATGGTTTCCAAAGCCAGCTCTCTCCATGGACCTGCAGGAAAACACATCAGGCAAAACTGTCACATCCCTGGAGTTTTTTCTTGTGGAAGTGCTCGGTAATGGTGCACAACAGGGAAAAGCTGACATTGTCATGAGTTTTCTCTAACATATGAAGAACAGACAAGATTATCAAATAAGTAAATATAATTTAAAAAAAGCAAACAAAAAACCCATTTGAATTACATAATAATTGTCTCTCTCAAACATTGCCCTACTTGACACCTTACTTTTTCATTCCTATTGCAATGTTACAAACCAGGGTATCAGTACACTTGGTTACATGCAAAGGTCCCTGCTCTCAACCATGGTCTCACACCTTCAAAGTTCCCAAAAATCTGCAGGACCTCCAGCCCTTCTGCAGAAGTCGGAATTCAAACAATTGGGAATTATTATTCTCCTGATGTTATTATTTTTTTACCTAATTTTGAAGGGTATGTCATCCACCTTTACCAACTCTAGGTCTGTTTGTTTTTAACACTTAAGCACATCCCTTAATTCTTGTATTCTGAAATCAAGTCTGGACACAGTGGACTGAATGCAAAATGATGAAAGGAAACACAGTTCTTATTAAATTTATCAGGAACAAACCTGACTTAAACAAAGCTAAAAAAGACATGTGGAGTCTAAAATACAATGGTCTAAAATGCAACCATATTAATTTTAATTGCTCAGAAGGTATACAAATAACCAGACCACTTTGACTTGATGTTCACACTCAGACCACAAAATAAATGCATTTTTGTTCATGCTACTGTGATAAATGATATTGTAAGAGGCTAGAAAAAAATAATTAACTGTAGTTCCAATGAAAATGGCTCAAAATCAATCGTCTCTTATTTTTCAGTATACTTTTTTGAAGTTTTGAAGGCAAACTCCTTGCAGAATGGCACTACCTAAGCACATTCACTGTGTCAAAGTAACGTTGAGAAACTGTAGCCTCTGCTGTATACGCAGAAAATATTTTCCTGATTTCAGTTTATTCAATAATTAAAACAAATTGCCAAGTCATTCACAGCTGAAAAAAGTAGGAAAACCTTTATTTTTTTGCTTCTATGAGAAATATATAAGTGAGATAAAATCTACTAGTCTGAAAATCTTATAGATACTTCTACCTAGGAGTAATCAATTTAATCCACTCACTAAAAGAACTACTTTGCTTAATATCAGTTTGAATTAAATTCAAAATATTTTATGATGAATGTAAGATTATTATTTACTTGCACACTTGAGGTAATTGTTTTTCATTTGTATATGTTAATGTCATCAGTTAGACATTAGTCTCTCAGAGTAGAAATTGCCGTCTGATAAATTTTTTAATTGTATTTTCTGACTATGTTTCCCTTTATTTTATCTACAAACTAAAATTACTTAAGTCAACACTTTCACTGCCCTCCTCTGAGCTTCTTAATGCTCATTTCTGCTTCTGCTCTATATAGGACTTTGTGCTGCCTCAGCAATAAACAAAGTTGTGGTGTGATTAGTTCTAAAATCGACTTATAAATGTATATACATTTATAAATCTATACACACAGAGAAGGATTAGACATAAATATTTTTTGATTTTTCTAGATCATCATAAATTCACTGTTTGACCATAAAACTATAGTTAGAGACTCCAGAAAAAGAGCTGCAGCTACGTGAAGACATGGATTATTTCTTTTTGTGGTGATAGCAGGCTTCCTGATATAAAAAATGTGTTAAATTGTAACCTTACATTTTCTCTCCACAGTAAACACGTGCGTTGTTTTCCCAAGGAAAAGAAAAAAATAATAAAAATCTGCTATATAAAAAGTGGTGTATGGTTTTTGCTTCTGTACCTAGTAACTGCCAATAAGATGCATTCTGACTTGGAGCTTACCTAGAGTTGCTAATATAAGCAGAAGCTAGTGACTCATTTCCCATAAAATGCTTACTTAGAAGAACGTGCACTCAATAATTGATTAATTTTAATGAGATAATTCAGCTGATTTTACTTAAAGTAGAACTATCTGGTTTTGTTCTGTTTATTCCTAAGGGTGTAGAAAGCTGACCTGGAATTTTCTAACTATAGTTTTGTAAAATAAATAAAAAAAATAATAAGAAATCCACTCCCTATTGTTTCTAGACAATATTACAAAATTTTTAAAGTATCCTTTTTCTGTTTAAAAAATCTTTTAAATTTTAGATATTTTCAAGATATTACTTTTTGTTATCAAATTGAATAAGAATGTTTTGAAAAATTCACACTCTTATAATATGGAAATTTCTTTGCATGTTTATGGAAGAAGGTGAATATTGCTGAAGAAGCATTTATCAGACACTCAGAATATTGAGATATTGTGTCTTTTAGAGGTAATTTGAAAGCAGACTGTTATATTTGGTTTTTATTGTCTCTGTAGAAAATAGTGCAATAATGCTCTGCACTGTATATTTCAAAGCAATGGATATCTCTGAGGTGGATAATGAATTGTACTCCCTGTTACACATACTAGTGAATATGCAAACAGGGAGCTCAGCTGCCCATGGCATTTTTAGAGCACGACTCTGCACATTTGGGCTTTTTAGCAGCAAGCAGATTTGTGTAGCTACCACTGATTCTGCTTGTTCCCACATCCACAATTGCATGGGTGCTTTAGAGCAGACACCAGCACGAATTATTCTTTTACATGATCTGTGAAATGTCTAAACTTACCACTAAACAAACCTCACAAGTTCCAATACTGCTTTCTAATTTCACTAAACCTTAAGTTCCCTACAACTTTAAAAATGCAGCTGGAAAACAAAACCCCATCATATACTGATTCACTGACCTCCACTTTTTCAATCCTTTCTTAATAAGTTTTTCCCTGAGCTGCTCAAAGCAATTCAGAAAGGGTGTATCAAGGGCCCAACAGATGCCTATTCAACTTTCAGAGTATAATTGTTGGTAGTTGTGTGTTACTCGGTTGCATTACTGTGATTATATGCACCTGCACTCTCGCTGATTTTTGTGGCTACAGCTGACAGTTTATTTGATGGTCACCCCACAATGCTGATTCACTGCTTTTCTGGGGACTGTGGCCATTTGCTACTTGTTTTATTCACTGGGGTAAAGATAAAAAAAAATAGATGCCCTGAAGTGCTATAAAATCATTACGTTGCTCTTCCAGCATTTATAAATAAGGGACCTAATATTTCAGGCAGCTGTAGTCCTTAGGATTTCTATATTTGAAACAAACCAATGAGCTTAAGTTTCATACAGGGAATTACATCATGCAGTAGATGAGCAGCTAAAACTTCTATATAATGAACATTACTCTAAGAGTTCAAAGCATTTAGATTAATTTCTTCTTACATTGAATTCTAATTATAAATGCTACTTCAGAATATCTTTCAAAAGCTTTTTAAAAATCACTGGTTTTGCACAACTCCCAGTTTATGGACATAAAATTACTGAAGGTATGCATTATAAAATCATACTAAGGAAAAAGATAACTTCTTATAAGCTTTTGATTCCTCAAAGCACCGAGGTACACAGTTGACTTAACTGAGGGGAAATTTTGTACTTATGTAAGAACTGAGCTGTCTCAAGACAAAGACATGAATTGACCCTCAGTATAGACACACACATTTTATGGAGTAAGTCAAAGTTCTTTTCCCAGTTGGCATCTAACAGAGTGGAACTTCTTGTAAGGAGGGCAGGATTTATAATTATAATTCTATATTGATGTTTTCAAAGCTAGGGACATCAGAAAGAAATTTAACTTTATATAAATTGTTTCATATTTCATAGCAATATAACAACTTTTCCCGCCTCAGAATCAAAGAATTTTCCTTTCTTCACCCATTCATTTTACTAGATCTCACTACAGGACATTTTTAATACATATAGTAAGAACTTGCAGAAATGAATCATCATCTTCTGTTTCTATCCATTTCCAGTGTGTCAGTGCCCTTAAAATACACATGCTGACAGAATAAATCCCATTGAATTGCCCATGTTGGATATGACTTTTTTTTTATGCTCTGGTCATACTGCAGGAACTGGTAATGATATTTTGTTGGATGTTAATCTTTGTTATAGAACCAATAAAAGTTTTCATCTATCCTTTATATACCAACTTGGAAAAAAAAAAACGGACAGCAAAATAAATTTCAAGTGTCTAGCCCAAAGGAAACTTAAGTTTCATTCAGAGTTCTGAATGAGTTTAGTTATATTTGTGTTATATCACTACATCAATTTTCTATTGGATTTCCTTTTAAATGGCAGCTTTGAAATTGAGTTGTAGTTTATTGTGAGGTCCTCTTGTAACATCCAAGAGAAACTTGTAAGTTAAAGCCTGTATTAATTCACAGTTGAGAAGAAAACTAGAGATATAACTGTGAAAAAAAAAATAAGTGAGTTTTAAATTTGTTTCACTTCCTTTAGGGAAAACCATGGCAAAGATATAGATGGCCACTTAAAAAGTCTTTTGTTATCTACCTAATATATGTGTACAACTGTTTGTATGCATTACCTTAGTTTAGCTGGCAGCTCCAGTTTTGTATTATTTACTTTAACACATACATTATCTTGCTAAATCTAAAGTAATACAAGTTTTCTTCTGATATACTCTACAGATTGTATAAAAATGAAATCTTTTGGAGAATTGTTCTTGAAGATAACTGCTTCAAATTGCAAACTTGAGGTTGTCATTTAACAACCCACACCAGAGCAGCCTGTTCCTGAAGGGCCGCACCCTGTGGAAGGGTCCCACTATGCAAAAATTTGTGAAGAAATTCACCTGTGGGAAGGACCCATGCTGAAGATCCTGGAGGACTGCCTCGTGTGGATGGACCCCAAGCTGGAGCAGGGAAAGGGTGTGAGGAGGAAGGAGCAGCAGGGACAATGTTTGGCAAATCACAGAATCACAGAATATCCTGGATTAGAAAGGACCCACAAGGTTCACTGAGTCCAACTTTCAGCCCTGCACAGCCCAATCCCCAAGAGTCACATCCCAGTGCAGCCCCCATACCCTGTGCTCTGCTGCAGTCAGAGAGAGGAGGCAGAAACATTGGGAGTGAAATTGAGCCCAGGAAGAAGGGAGGGGTGGGGGAAGGTACTTTAAGATTTCTTTTATTTCTCATTACAATATTCTGATTTGATTGGCAATAAATTCCTATAATTTTGCTAAATCAGGTCTTTTTTAACCACGACAATATTTTCTGAATGATCTCTCCCTGTTCTTATCTCAACCCACGAGCATTTGACTGTATTTTTTTCTCCCCTAGCCAGCTGAGGAGGGAGAGTGGTAGAGCAGCTTGGTGGGCACCTGAAACACATCCAGGATAAACCCGCTATGAATAGTTTTCAGACAGTTTTTTATTTTTCTGTTTCTATTTCTAGTCATATTTAACCATATGTGTGATTACTTTCAATTCAGGGCACCTGCAGCCTCTTTTGAAATAAATGAAAGCTACAAGTATACAACAGTTCTGAAAACCTTGCTAGTTTTTTTATGCATTGAAATAGGCTGTTGTAGCTAACTTTAGGACAACTTCATAGGATAAGACTGCTTTTTAAAGAGCAATCGCTGAATCTAATCTGTGTAGCCACTGCTGTGAATTGTGTGGACAGCTTCTTAAATGAGGAGCACTCAAGACACGTTACTTCCCAAGAAAATTATATTAAGAGCCAAATACAGTTGCTCTTTTTGGCAATGTATAAAAACATGAAGTTAGCTGGTGTTTGGAAGAACTTCATAGCAAAATAGAATCCATTATAAACACAGCTAGACATTTCAAATTCTGAATACAAAAAAAAAAAAATCTTAAATAAATAAAAAGAAGAAATTGGATTATGGTTATTACTTAATCTATTTTCATTTTCATTATTACATTTGCTTGCTACTTCTAAATATTTTTTTTCAAAAGCTGATACTTAACTTACTTTCCCAATATATTTACAATAACTGTATACATAATACCCCTCTGATAGTATTTTTTTTCTTTTTTTGCCTAGATTTTCTGTACAGCACGTCAAAAACCCTAAAGAAAAAAAACAGATTCAGGAAAGGTATTGCTCTATTATTACAGAAAGGCTCAGAAACACTTCATGTTTATATATAATCAGACTCTGAAAACTGGACAGAATAGGACTGTATAGCATGGTCTCCCACTCGATAGATCATATGGTGTCTCATCCAGAGATACAATTTAGCCCAGTGGTAAATTAATAAGATATTCAAAGAGAATAGGGTTAAACAGAACTCTTTCTGTATATGGCTAATACTAGTACTACTACTACTAATAATAATGAAAAACATTTTCAATTAATTACTCATTAATTAATGTAAAATTTAAATAAACACCTGTAATAATCTGCTTATTTTCAGTAATGTATTTCATAAACTCGATTACCTTCACTAATTTCTCTGGTCATTATTAATTTCATTTTTATTTCAACAAACTCCTTTGTATTTCTATATATTTGACTTTTACCAAGAACAGAAAAAAAAGTGTTGCCTCAGGTTTTATCAACCAGATTTTTTTATATGAGTAGCAATAACAATTTGTTATTAAATGACATTACCTGATCCGTTTTGTCCATCTCAAGAGCTAAGGAAATACACACAAATCTAATATTGAAGCAAAGCAAATAACAGAGTTAGCTTTAATATGTGCCGACTGTTGCACACATTCCATATGTACCAATTACATTTTTGCTGCTCCCATCCCTGCAAATCCCAGGGCTGTCTTCTAATGGTTTAATATCAAAACATCTTTATGACAAACTGTATAGCTAAAAGACCACTGACCTTTAGCTATAATAGAAATTTCTAGAGAATAGATGAAAAGATGTTTTTGTAGCTAAGACAGAGTAGAATCAAAGAGCTGGGCTTGTGCTACTAAAGAAATCTGGGTGGTTGTGCTGCTGACCAGTGGCTTCTACAGCCAGTTCCTGGATCAATGACACATGTTCTCATCCCAGCACAGTATATATATTCTCTCAGGACTGAAATTCACCTTTATGACACTCTTTAACTTGTCTCTAAATTAGTGACAGGGACATTGGTGTACAGGCTAGTCTGGGACAGCCCAGAAAATTAAAAAGTCTAAACTATGTCCTCCTTCTTTCTTTACAGACACTAACATATTATTTATTTATTCTTTAACACTACATCAGGTATGGATGGCTACACAAATTTGTTTTAAAGATGGCCTGAATTGACATGTATTTCTGTGTGTGAGGGACTGATTTTTGTTCTTTTTAGTCCATCAGCCTCTTTTTGTTATTCTTCTTTTACAATGTTAGTGACTGTTTTCTCTTATATCACCTAAACCATCCTTCAGACAAAGTTAAGCACTGATAGTGGAAATGAATGAATGGAACACGTGCTGCCAAGAAGAGGGAACTATACTCTCCAAAAAAATAAACAAGCCTGCAAGCAACCAACTTTGTTTATCCAATCCTCTTGGTTCCTGGGGAGTTAAAGGTGTGTTAGTATCATGAAAAGAAATAAGAAATAAAAATTATTATTTAAATATTGAAGAATCAAAAGAATACCCAAATTACCTAGTCGGCAACAGACAAAAAGGAAAGTAGTTTGAACTTATTTTGTGAATAGATACACTTCTGGTATTGCTGCTCACAGAAAATAATTCAGAAACTATCGCCATATTACATATATAGCAGCTATAACAAGATTAGAAATAAAAAAGGTTTATATCTGGAGTTTAACAACAGCGTGGATTCTCATTTGCCTTAATGCACTGAACATTTTCTTTCAAGCAAGATACATATGTGATGGTAGATCCAGTGGCCTCAGTCAGGAGTGAGCTGGGTTACACACCAGGCACAGTAGAGTTTCAGCCCTGGAAGATTCAGTAATCTAACCTCTCACTCATGCAGAGACCTCTGTGGATGCCTGGGTGAAGAATTGATGCACAGAATTGTTATGAATGCAGAAAAGACAGCAAAAGATGACTAAAGGAAACATGTTACCCTCAGTAAGTTACACTGGCTAAATAATGTGCACATTACTCATTTCAGGTTTGTTTAAAAGGTATAAGAAGAGAGTTTTGTCTTCCCCTTTTTATTAATTTATTTATTTTTTTTTAGTTGTGACTCTGGCTTACTTCTATAAATGGTTTTATTTTATTTACTTTGCTTCTTTTTCCAAATTCTTTCTTCTGCTTCCCCCCCCCCACAATTTACATAAATATGCATAAATTTCAACTATTGTCTAAGATGATGGACATGAAATACAGTGATGGTCTACAGTACAATGATTTTTTCCTGCTTGAGTCAAGATTCTCATTTGAAATTTGGCAGTGTAAAGGGCCTGTAATTGAGATACAGGTTTCTATTATGTTTAGTAAAAAGATATTTCTCTTTAGAATAACGAGAACATTTAAATTCTAATTTGTCTTTTATGTTGACCGTATGTGTCATAAAATGCTATTTAAGAATAGTGTAATGGTGATGATCCTTGAGAAGGGAATAACATGGAGACAGTTGTTTTAGGCACCCTATTGTGTTTCAGACAGCATCTAATTCTTTTGAACTACTGCTGTTTCTCTTCCTTCCAAGACAATAAATTAATTTTATAACTTTTAGGTCTACAGTGAAAAGGATTGAAAACACAATCACTACCACAAATAGAAATCACTAATTACAATTAAAACTCCTTTCATGAGAAGAGACTCTTGCAACTCCATAATTCAGTTTGCATGGTAAGAAACTAAAATGATTTCAAACACTGAGGGACATAAATGGATTTCCTAGATTCAAAATACAAATCTCAGCCAGTTATGAGTGAATGTGATCATTTTGTGTTGCTACCTAGAAGCAGTGACTAAGAGTATTCTCTTTTTTCAGCTGTCAATGTAAATACTCTCAAGCATTAACAAAAGCACGCTTTTACACTCTTGATATCTGCCACCTTTATAGACTTGCTTGAAAGACTATGCTATCTGCAAGGTACCACATGTGGCACTGCCAGGCAGCAATTCAGAGTATGGCAGACAGCCAGTAAATCATTCAGTAGAGTTTTCTGTCCTTCCAGCCATATCTTACAGAATCCACAATTTCGGCCTTTGCAGTATACTTCAGTGTCAGAGGTTATATGCTTCTTAAACTTTTATTCGTGAAAGTGGCAAAAAAGTTACACATTCTCCTGCTAATTGATTTTTCTCTCCTTTCAGAGCTTAAGTGCATAAATCCCAGCATGTGCTAACAAGTCTCTCTCACAGTTTTTTCAAGTAATCTGAGTAAAAGGAGTGGGTTTTTTCCTTCTCCAGGGCTGGGGAAAGAAAAAATTGCTTTTGAGGCATTCATAGTATTAGCAGTTTGATAAAAACCTGTGAAAAATATTCATACCTGAAATTAAATTTTCAGTACTTACCTGATTATAAACTGGTATGAAAAACCTTGTCTATTTCTTGTTCATTCATTTTTTTTCCCGCTGGTTCCAGCAATGAACCAACTCTTCTAAGAAAAACTGCTACAAAGACTGCATTACATACCCTACCTAGTAAAGCCTCTGTGTGTATTAGAATTGTAATAAATCACAACTTGTCCTGCCTGTTCTGTCAAAGGGTCTGCCTAGTCTAGAAATTTCCTCCAGCAATGGCATGAACATCCAAGAAAGAGTAAGGAAAGGACAAGCACATGTGACGCCTACTTCATGAATGTGTATATTATTACCACATTAATTAGTCTCATTAAACACTGTTGCCACAAGTTAACAGTGATTATGACTTCACATGCTGTGGTAAAATCTGTTTTCAAAAAACCATGAATCTCTAGCCCTCTGAAATTACAATTGTCTGTGGGATGGCTCAGATTTACTAGATACATCCCCCATTTTCAGAGGGTTTGAATATTTATCCCACAATTTTATATTTAGATCTCAGGAATGCAAATATATTATTACAACAATATGAATGCATCTGAAACAGAAATGTGGTCTATAAGCTATGGAAAAATTTGGACTGTGGCTGAGTGAGAGACTGACAAGACTGAACTCTCGAGACATTTTGGGGCGAGAGTATGAGGAGAAGGGGCAGGTCAAGCCTTACCCTGGCAAGGCAGTATCCTGCTCCACATCTCCCACCACTAAAGCCTATATTTCAACCATGCAGTGGCTATTAATTCCCGCCACACCAGAGGCAATGCTCTACACCTGCCTTTGGAGCCCCTAACCTGGCTCCTGAGTAGATAAATGATGGGAATTCCCATCTGGGGGAGGTGCCCAGGAAGGCCAAGGGGTGTTTAAGGCCAAACATGTAGTGATCACATGTCGTGACCCTACCTCTTCTTGGTATTTCTGATCACTTCCACAGCAGGAATGGTAATTGTATTTTCTCATTTCTATGTCTTTTCTGTCTGTCTCTCTTCTAATTCCCTCTTCTCAGAATTTTTGTGTAAATTAAAATTGGACTGTCTTAGCTTTTGTGAAGTTCAATGGGCCAAGTCAAAGCTTTGGAAAGTGTTTTATATTGACTGAATGTAACTTAATACCCTTTACCAAAGATCCTTGATTTTCTAAAGTTGCTAATAAAGCTCTTTTTGTTGTTTTGGACTATTGAGAATATCTTGTCAGTATTTTTCCTGTGGGATTAACTCTGAGTACACAAACAACTTATAAGTCTTCTTGTGCAAGATTTTGAGGACCTTACAGACTCTTACAGAGTTTTTGTGTATTCTTTAATTGCTTCAGGAACTCTGATCTGGCTGTAACGTAAGGGGTAACACAGTATCTGTTCTTCCTTCATTTTATATAAAATAGTACCAGTACATGACAAAATAGAAATTCATAAGTAGATTTTGTTTTGCACAGCTGTTTCCAGTGGATGTTCTGATCTCAAAAGGGCTCTGTTTTTTTCTTGCCCTTGTCTCAGGTATAGACACCTTTAGTAAATATCTCTATTAAACTCAAAGTTGTCACAGAGATTTGTTAATCCTCTTGCTTTCTTTGTTACCTCAGGCACACAAAGCATATTTGCTGCCTGGCATGAACCAAGGGTATGTGGAGTTCCTAAGGCATCTTGCTCAAGGGTCCTGCACAGGGCCAGCCAGCAGTCACTGGAAATGCACACACCCCATGTGCTCTGACCCCCAAACCAGATTTTGACCTAGTGGGATTTGTTTTGCCTTCGCTGTAGGAAAGGCATCAGCCATAGGGTGTTGGAAAGGGCTGTGGATGTGCTCCTGCCTGAGAGTCCCAGCCTGGGTGCCACCACAGAGTGTGGCCAGGCTGGGCTGTGTTAGGGGAATCACGGCTCAGAGCCCCAGGCAGGGAGGGGTCCTGGGACCCTGACAGTTGAGATCCCTTTTTATTTTGATAAAAATGGTTTAGTTAAAAGCCGGAGTCGACAATTCATTTTTTTTCCAGAGTCAGCTGTGGAGTTTTAACAGTTCCTGACTGCATGTATATGAAGTGTAACCACTCCCATACATTTTTATGTATAAACACTACAGGTGAAGGACTGGAAGTCCTTGTAAAAATAAAGAAATTAATTGTCTTAATAACTGTGACAATTTCAGATCAAACTAAGCCAAATTTTAATACATCTTCCATGGCTTGTAAGGAGATAGAGTCTCATGGGGTGGTTCCATTTTACTTTGTGGAAGGACTAAAACATTTTCAGGGAAGATGAAAATCAAACAGCATGATAGCTTCTACCACTTGTAGCAGACCTTCAAGGAAAAAAAGAAAGAGATAAGAGAACTAAAACTACAGAAAAAAACCCTAATCAAACCCATTATCATCTAAGTTATATTCAAGTGCTACCACTTGAAATATTATGGACTCTTTAGCAGTCCCATTCTCTTTATGGTTTAATCAGTGGTGTGTTGCACTATGGCAGCAGGTTTCAACAGCTTTTACCTGTAACTGTGACCTGGGAAATCTGGATGTATTGCATTCAGTAATTAATTGCCAAGCATATTGCCTGGAAGCAGCTAAAGAGTTCTCATGAGCCTTTTCCAGAGATTAAATTGTCTCCAGCAATTTCTTCTTCTGAGACTTCAGACATAAAATGTTAAACCAAATATTCACACGAAAATAAATATCTCTCTGTCTGGCACAAATAGCAGAAATAGTCCCAAGGTGAAATGCAGCAACCCTTAGTAACCGCAAAGAGAGTTACAGCTTCTTTTTTTCAGTTTTATCTGCAACTGTGATTTAATTCTGTTTTGTCATTTTCAGCACTCTTCAGTGTTGGGATTCTGAGGCTAATGGATTTAGATAAAAAGTGGGCTGGATGAAAGAAAGATTTTTAATGGTGTATTTTTAGAAGAACTAAGCTGTAGAGAAGGGAGAATTCTACTAGGAGGCAGGGAATGACTTCTCTAGGGTTTCCCAGCAAGCCACTGGGAAGGACAAGGAATGGAATCTTGGTCTCCTGGGGCTATGCCTGCTGTTCTGTCCAGCAGCCTCCATCGCTGATTTTTAACAGCCACAAAAAGAAGTCACAAAAATGCCTTCATCATAAACCAAGAAGCAAGATGTATTCAAATGCTTGCAGCAATTGTTGAGCTGTTGATCCACAGTCTTCCTTCAAAACATAAAGCATGATGAACAGCAGCTCTTTTCACTCCTGAAGTGCATATCTGCACTGCACAGGCATTAGGCAGAGAAGGAGCTGCCTAATTAGGAGGGCTTGTCCTGGCTTTCGTGCAGCTTAAGAACAGCTGCTTTAAGTTGCATTATTGGCCTATGGATGCCACTAAGATGATTTCTCCCCTTCAAAATGGATCTGTTCTGCGGCCTTTAGAAAATCAATAAATAAATCTACTTAAATTGAATGGAAATACTCTGATTTGATGTCTTGCGTAGGGTGTGCCAGCAAGTTATCAGCTGCCCGCTGTTAACTCCAAATCCAAAAGGAGTCTTCACCATTTAAAATTACATAATGCACTATTTTTAGCATTTTCTAAAAGGCTGCTTAGCCAGGTGCAACTTTGATCCCACGGGGGAAGGAGTCACAGCTGCAAATGGATGAAAAAACGGAATTTTGTAGTGGTAGTGAGAGAGGATCGCCAGATGGGAAATTTAGCAGGAAATCTCCGTGCCATTATGAATCTCACCCTCTGTATTTCCAAGTGAAAACGAATGCTTGAATGCTGAAAATTATGACATATTAAATCATTATTGTGAATTGCAGTTAGCTTGCTCAGATATACCTGAGGTTCTGGAATTACAGATGGCAAATTTAACCAAGCTTTGTGATGTGCTTTTGCTGTGGATATTGGGGAAGCAGGGAAAAATGCACACAGTCTCTAACAATGGCTTCCAATAATATTGACAAACCCAAGCAAAGGCAAAGATGGAATTAATACACAGAAGTTTATTGATGTAGAATAACACAATCTACTACTTCTGCCATCTCCTGTTTAGTAATTAAACTTACCTAGTGAATACTGAAGGTCCGTCCTTTTGCAAAAGGCTTTCAGACAAAGATATAGATGTGGTATTAGATTAGTTAGATAAATAAGATTTTTTAGGACCACTTTTTTGTGTGTGAAGCATACTGTCCTGTAGGCAAGCCGGGAAATGGGAGGTAGGGGTGGATATATCTCTTGGATATTAACTGCATTTACAGTGGGAATAATTTGGGTTTTGAGGAATGATGAATCATTTTTCACAAAATGACAGTTTTCTAAAACTTATCAATGAGAGTAGGTAAATTTGATCATCATAAAAAATTATGTCTAATATTCATTGATAGATGATATCTATCATGAGGCACCGCTGAACAATGGAGATAAAAGGAGATGTAATAGGACTAGAAAGAATAACTCTATCTTTTTCCATGTACTTCTTAATCTATTCTCAAATATCTGGAGCTTCATTTTATTCTTAGAGCAAAGAATACAGAAATTTTTTGGACATTGAATATTCTTGAGGACTTTATAAATATCAAATTGCATTAGAAGTCTTGTCAGGTTTTATAGTTAACTTTGCAAATAAATTACTCAGGAGTTAATGTATCAGTTAAGAGATATTCCCAGTCTAGTTCCTCTAGACTGTTTTACTTGACAGCCTCTCTTTGTTTTTGTAGCATGCCTCACCTCAGGTATGACATTCTCCAACCTCTTTTTCACATGGCTCATCACATTGCTGATATATCCTATTATTTTACTTTCTCCATAGCATATAACTTCCCTTTGAGAAGAGATAAAGTTGTGCAGGTTCATTTAGGAAAAAATACATTTTGATTTTTATAAAAGTTCTTTCTTCAGCAAAATAATTTTATTTGCATTTTATTATATGTATCAATATGTAGAATAGTAAAAAGGGAGAACAAACAGGCAAAAAAGAAAGGACTACTCATTTCTTTAGCATGTAAAAGGAGGAGTAA
The DNA here is from genome assembly GCA_025920805.1 of Petroica traversi. Lineage (NCBI taxonomy): Eukaryota > Metazoa > Chordata > Aves > Passeriformes > Petroicidae > Petroica > Petroica traversi. The sequence goes on along the minus strand of JAHLSL010000006.1, from coordinate 17,884,649 downwards.
AAGACAAGTTATGCTTTTGATTGAGACGTATCAGTAACACATAAAGCAAATTCATGTACTTAAAGTATTCTATTTTGTCAAAAGGCAAGACAGGTATTGATACTATATGGCTTTGTTCATCTAGTTGTGGGGACTAAGGGATATAGAAGATAATCTAGAAAAGAGCTGGGTCAAATGTGAGAAACCGCAGGGACTCTCTTCAGTCATTCAGGTGCTCAGCCCTTCTGGGTCCAAACATTTATAAATGGAGAAAAGTCAGACAAGTCATCCTGCTTATCCAAGCACAGACAAGGCAGCTGCCAGAAAAACAAGCTTGAAAAGCATAAAAGGAGTGGTCATTAATTGTTTTAACAGCATTGTGAGAAATTACTATAGCACCTACCTTACTTTCCTGGCTTTGGAACTTTTATTGCTGCACAACAAAGACCATATTCAAGTACCATGAAACTGGGTACAATATTTGAAGGATGTGCTCTGGCCCTGATGGTAATTGTTTGTTCGATATCTGTGTCCTAGCCAAAGACTGCAGAAGGTTATTCTGTCCTCTAAAATTGCTTAATTTGCCTATCACAAAGAGTAGCCTACCTAAAAGAATAGTCTGCAGTCACTAGCAAAGATAAATAGGGATCAACACTTCAGCTTCGAAACCTTAAAATGTCATGCACCTTTATTACCACTATTTATCTTATTTATTATCTGATCAATTTTATTTAAGACCAAGACTCTGAATGAGACACTATCTCTTCAGAATGGCCTTTTCTCAGAAAACACACGTCTAAAAAAGGTTAGGTGAACTGAATCACAAAGAATATGGCCTTCTTCACTACATGACTTAGATGAAAAATAATTAGAAATGGCAACTGTAGATTGCTAGGAAATGGCTCCATTCTGGACACAATCATTTCAAGTGCAAAAAAAATGTTGATAAATCATAAATCCTTTGTCTCAGTTTTGTTCTATCCTTGTGTTAATACTATTTCTTTTTTTTTTCACAGCATTCAGAAACCTAAGATGACTCTTGTGACCATTTCATCTGGCAGGCCACAGAATTTCCTTAACCAATTTCTGCATCAGACCTGTAATTCCTGCCTGAGCAAGGACTAGGTGCCATTCAGCAGACCCTTAACACTGGTTCAAACGTTTCAAATGGTGGAATATCACTCACAGTCATGGTAAATTACTCCAACTGCTAGTAATTCACACTTATTTCTCATTTGAAATTGTCTAGAGTAATTTCCTGTATTTTGCTGTGATTTGCTCTGTTAAAGTTTCAAATCTTTTTTCTTGAATTTGTAGGTTCTCATAGGTGATTGGAAAGTAAATCTTAAACACTTGTTGGATAAAATAGATTGGTTTTGTGTGAGGCCAATTTTCTAGGTAGTCAACTTGTTCCTCTTTGGACTTTTTGTTGCAGTATTCTAGAAAACAGTTTTCCTTTTAATAGCATTATAGATGTTGTAAATAAATCCCCAGAGATGACTGGATTTTTTTTTTTTTCATTTGATCATTATATCTCAAATAATTACTTATTTTACTTCTGTTTACTCAGTAATAGTAAAAATAAAAAATATTACCTTTTTTTTTTTCTTGGTACCTGCCACACTAATACTTCAAGATATTTCAAGTGTCAATAAGGATCCCATATTTTCTTTTGTAATTCTGAAAATTCCAGTAATAGTTTATTTTTAAACTGCCTTAAGGAGCATCAAAGACAGTAATTTTTTAGAAACAGGGTCTACTGAACAACATTAAAAGATATATTTATCTACTACAAAGAAGCCTAACTATGAAATTGTGTCAAACTGCATTAATTTACGCCAGCTCATGGTACGATCTAGAGTTTTTGATCTCAGTGACAAAGCAAATATGTTCAAACTCACTTTTTTCACAGTTATTGGATTCTCCTCCATTTAAAAATCAATAGGATTGTAAACATTTTAAATAGAATTTTAGTTTGAAATAGGAGCTTATTTGTTTTATCAGACTCAAAATTATCAAATACCTTTCTTATTCGTGGTTTTGAAATTAAAGTCACTGTCTAGATCATCAATAATTAAATTTATAAGATTTGATAATACAGCTATGGAATCCATCTTAAAAAGGCAACATGTAAAATATAACCAAAATTACCCCAAAAAAATCTTAACAAATTAAATCAAAAGAAAGCTTGTTTGTAGCATTCATTTTAAAAAAAATGTGTACTTGTACACATATTGCTATGAAACTTTGAATTACAAAATAAAACTGAGTTCCAAAATTATAAAGAACCAATTACTGTCTTTGGTTCGCTGATGGTGTAAGAAGATCCTTCCCTTTTTTTATGTTCTTCTAAAGGCTTTCCTAAGTGCAAATCACTCTTAAAAAATATTTTTAAGTTTTACATAGGGTATGAATATGTATATGTAACATACATGCACGTATTTTATGTATATGTATAAATACATATAATTGTTCTAATGGAAAAGAAAATTTTGAACTCAACTCCTTGATAAATTCTTGAATGAGAATTTTGAAGAATAATCTTGAAGGTTATTACACAAAGGCAAAAAATCTCAGCATCTTCAAGTTGTAATGTTCTCTTCAATTTCATCCTGAAGGTTTGTGCCTTGAAATATAAGACATGAAAATGTAAATGTATTTTAAATTTAGACTTTTTATTTTAAAATTTTGATTGTTTCTCCATATATATTACAAAAAAATTCCCCATTACTCTTTCACCAAGTATTCCTCATTCCAATTTTTCCTCCTTTTTTTATTTTGGTGTTTTTATTTGTTTGTTTGGGTTTTTTTCTTTGTTTTTTTTGTTTTGGTTTGGGTTTTTTATGTAAAGTGCTAGTGAATGCATATTCTGCATGCCTGTAAAAGAAAACCAAACTTCTTCTTGGTCGATATAAATTTTATGAAGAGTGGAGAATGACCTGGAAGATAAGAGGGACTGTTAACATGTATTACCTCCGATAATTTACTGCCACCACCTCATCTTTCAGCTCTGTGGAGCACTGGTGTCTCCTAGTGGACAAGTAGCTGCAAACGGCAGGCAACAACTCTTTCAGAAAATATTCAACTCTATTTCAGTTGGTATTTGCAAAAGTAATATTCTAATAAAGCTAAGATTTGTGTCAATTGTTTCTGTTGAAAGTGGTTTTATTGAAAATTCATTCATATACTTCATATACGTGGATTTAAATTCTTTGGAAATAAACAGCTTCTTTTGGAAAAAAGTGCATTAATAACAACAAATTTTGTGCCTGTGGTCTTACTCTTCTTTGATTATAACTTAAATGATCTTCCCTTCCCTGGCCATTGAGGTATTGATTGGATTAATTAAAAACAAATAAAAAACAAACAAAGAAAAACAACAATAAAAACCCAAAAATCAAACAAACAAACAAAAAGATAAAAGCAAAGAAGAAATTTAGCTGTGCTGAGTCTTTAAACATTTTTATATGCCTTGCTTGCAGTTAATGGGAAATCTCATCCCCTTATGCAAAACAGTGCTTTATAAATCATTCTAATTCCTTCCATTGTGTTTTCTCTTTTGCACAAAAAAAAGGGAACAGGGTAAATGTCTCCCAGTCTTCAAATTCAATTTGAGGCATTTTACTTGATGAAATGTATATTTGCATAAACATTTCTCACTGGGGATGGCATCTAAATTTGCACTGTGGAACTTGACAGCAGAGCTTATAATCTTAAATTCTACTCATGGGTCTACAGCTCCTGTGTACTAAGTAATTTCCTATTCCTATTTAGGTTAAATTTTAAACAAAATAAGGTCTTTAGCTTTGTATACAAAGATACATTTTGTATGAAAATACTGAGGACCAGATGTTGTTACCTGTCAATGTGTCTGACAAGCAGAGTTGAATGACATAGACATTTCTTTCATGGCAAGGTTACAGAATAAAATAAGGTTTTCTTTAGCAACAAATTATTTTGTTATGTTATAAGAAAATAATAAAATGCTCAAATGCTTGTATAAAATTTTAGTAAATATTAAGCTGGTGAGATTCTGGTCCCTGTGAAAAATCTTATACTGAGCAGGGAGAAAAAGAGGTGCAGATAAACACATCAATTGCCATCAATATTGATTGACAGGAATAGTTAGAAAAGAAGGGTTCAGAGGTCTGAACTAATTTACCAGGAGTTTTTAAATTATTGTGTCCTTCTCTTTTTTTTGTGACTAACTACAGCTATGAAGTCGTGAGTCCCAGTTCTATCACTGCAAGCAGATAGAGACATGCTTACTCAGAAGCCTTAAAGTGGACAGAGAATGACATGAAACCAACTATTACTCAGCTTAAATCAGTTTTGTTGAGTTGACAAACTAGAAAGTATTGCCAAGGAACAGGGTTAAAATACATTTCAGACTTGCTGAATTCAATGAAAGGTGGCAGTTGTATTTGTTCTAGGAAATGTCATGCACTTGAAGACTTTTACTCTCAACAGGAAAAAATTTTAATTAAAATTAAATTGAATTGATACATGGACATTTAAAACTGTCTGAGTTCTTTAAATTTTTATGTTTTTCCTCACTAAAGCTGCTGTTCCTACTACATCCAAGCTCCCTGTTGGTTCCCATATATGACAATTGGTAGAAAGTCATAAAAGGTCTATGAACATACTGAGCTAAATGTGAAGATTTGCATAGGCTACTTATTATATAGACGGCATATTATCTAATTTTATTTGCATTTCAGATCCTGTGGTTTTTCAGTTGTTTGAAATATTTCTGTGCTAAAACTCTGGTACATTTTGTACAGGAGTTCCACACTGAAAATTCAGATGCTGTAAAGCACAAATTTGGAGATGCTCAGAGCATGAAGTTTTCTATTAATTCCATTTCGACCAGAGTTGAGATCATAACACCACTTTGTTCTTGTTATTTAAGGCCTTGTATGATGCTTTACATCTTTCAATGGTGAGGTGCATTCCAAAGGCTTCAGTTCTCACAAATTCTTCTCTAAAAGGTATCCCTTCTAATGTCTTTGGCAGCACAGCACCTTTATAGCTCCTTCAATCCTTGCTTGTGAAAAGATGCAAAATAACTGTCCAAGTTAACCTGTTGATAAAGCAGAGATTACTCAGTGTCTCCAATTTAATTTTTGCAAACAGAATGGGTTACTTTAGTAAGAGCCATTTAACTGCTTCAACAGAAATGAGTGGAATTGTAGTCATTATCTCTGTGTTTCAGCCATTAAAGGAATCTCAGATATGGCTCATGATTTTCTTTTCAGCAGAAGCTTTTATTCCATGAAGGGAATACTGAGTTGGCTGGGTTTTTCTAACTCAATCACTGCCTTTAGAATTTTTCAAGACGTTCAGAAAAAATTACTAATTTACAGATAGTGTAAACTAGATTTTCAGGAAAATTGCAAATGAACACAGCTTTCACTTGTACATAAGACTGGCCCATTTCTAATTTCACTCTTTGATAGTACTGATCAAAGCTGTTGCACAGATAGATATTCACTGTCATTCCAATTTTGCCAATTTTAGTTGCAAACAGGCAAAGTGCTTATCAATAAAACCCTCAAGATTTAAGAGTCTGTATTTTGGGCATTCAAATTGCCAAAGAGTATTATTGCTTATAAGTTAAGATCGCCTTTTTAAAAAACGTTACTGACTTGCAAAAATATCTAAAATCAACTAAACTCAAGTGGATGGATTTGCCAGAGGTTTACTTATAAGCATGTAGATAAAAACTGGGCTGTTTACTTCAATTTGGGAAATCTAAGAAAGGTTTTTTATTGATTGCCTTCTATCTTTAGCTGCATGCTGGACCAATGAGCAAAAAAAGTGATGCTAAATTTATGTGCAATGCAGAAGGGTGTGTGAGAATAAACACAAACCAGCAAATAAGGGATATCTGTAGTTCCCAAAAGAGAAGAGAACAAAGGAGAAAAAGGAAAATATTCAAAATAATTATGATTATTTATTTTAGGAGATACAAATAAACTATTTGTATTTTATCACTACTGAATGTTGTATTGAATTTTATCACTATTTCTAGCATTTGGCCAGAAAAAACAAAAAGTCTGAATCAAAGTCCTTGAAACAAATGCACTCACAGAACTAAAGTTATTATAGAATGAATTATAGTAATTGCTCAGATAGTGCACAGCTGCCATTTTAAGTGTTTCATTTTTTCTTCAGTACATATAAAGTTCATCTTTCTGGTCCAGAAAGAAAGACAGTGGTAAGTTACATGTGAATGCTCTTAGAGAAGACACAGTGACAATTTGTCATCAAATTTACTTTTTCTGTGACACTGTGAACCTGAACTGTGTTATCTATTACAGCTAGTGTATGGGCCAGACTTCCAATAAAAATCCCAACACTTTAGAAGGTCTCTGTTTCTGAGACACCGATGTAAGTGGCCGGTTGTCTTTGAAAAATATCTCACCATGGGCGTTTTACTGACAGACTGCAACATGATCACACCTGACACTAAACTGTTATCTTCAAATAACCAGACATATTAAACTCACCTAAAATTCTTTTACTATGAGTCTGGAGCCTGCAGATGCAAGCTGTCTTGCATCTGATCAGACTGGAGAGGGGTACAGTATGTGTGTGGTTCTACCAGATAGGATACCTGATATGAGAAACGGAGAACAAATAATGGTATCCAGGTCTGTCTATATAGCCACTGCTCATGTCCAACCCTGGGTTAGGGTACAACTACCTCTGTAGCTTGCAGGTGCTCTCCCCTACACTGATCCACCACTGGTCTATATTAACAAACACACAGTGGTTTTTGTGGATGTATGTGAGTTGATTTCATCTGAAAGACCAATACGAAACTTTCTTAAGAAAAGGTGGCTTGCAATTTTTCAACCGGTTTAATTGAATCCAAAATTCAATTTTTTCATGTTATCTGCAACCTTTAAACAATCAATGGCTATACAATTTCAGCAATGACTCTTTAAAATTAGAATTATTGAAAAGGCTTACAAGTAGTGATAAACAGAGTGAGGTGGTATTGATTTGCTAGTGGAAGACATTGATTTGAACTGTAAACAAGTATTAAGCTAGAAGAATTGCATTACAGCATTTCTTTTGCCACTTTTATTCTGAGTCACCTGTAAACATATTCATGCCATTTATTTGATTATGATTTTAATATGCTTTTATTTGCTTGAGGAGATTTATGGTTAAGGAATCAGGAAAGTCTGGAAAACAACATGTAAAATGGATTGAAAACACAACTTTCAGAGTCTTTTCTTATTTAATAGATTGTGAATGTTTATGATTTACTAAACAAATACACTTACCATATAAATGTATTTATACTGTGCTTGCAAATTAGTTTACTCAGTAGAGTTGTGTACATTCTTTTTCATCTAGATATGTTCCATCCTTACTTTAGCCAAAAAAGAAATTTTTTTACCGACATTTGTGAAACTTATAAGGTATGTATGCCTCTTCACATGCCTTGTGTGTGTATTATTTCAGAAGAATAAACTTGAAAATTACTAGAAATCTTCAATTTTCAGTCAGAGAAAATGGCATATTTGATCTAAGCTACAATTAAATATATTGTTATTATATCAAACAACACACAACAACAAAAGTAACTAAGAGATCGGAAATAGAATCATAATAGGCACTGTTTAAACTCAAAAGATGGTACTCTACTCATCAATGGGCTTTTAATCCAAATGTGAAGGCACAGAATGACTAATCTAGCGGCAGAAAATGTGTTGATATATTCTTATTCTAGTTTAATTGGTAGGTAAACAACAAAACTGGAAAGAAAAAAGGAAAGTTACAGCAAGAAGGTTACACATAACAGTTAAAACCATGGAGAGAATAAAAAGAGAATTAAAAGAGATAAGAGATGAACAAACAGCATGTCTGTACTGGTTAGAGAAAATTCGGTGAAACTTAAGTTTTGCAAAAATAAGATCAAAAGTTCCTGGCAGACTTAGAATCTTACCCTTCACATCTGCTACAGGAGTCTTGGATTTGGCTGTTGTTTTTCATCCCTTCTTTCATCAGCAGGGATCCATGTTGTTAATTCTGTACTTGCTCTGCGTGCAAGTCTCTTATCCATGTCAGTGGAAATGTCAAGCATGAAATGTGTTTAGTATATGAAACAGATTTGTACCAAGAGAAAAATTTTGCCCCAGTTTTGTCTTCGGGCTTAACTCAGATCTGACCTTAGAAAAGAATACACAAATCTGAGCACTTGGAACAAAGTTTGAGTCACATCTTTTAAGGAGCTGATTGTCACCTCATACTGACTGTATACCCACCAATTCTGGTGAATTCAGTGCAATGACACCCACTGGACACTTTTCTGAGATGTAGTTTAAGCCCTCAAAGTCTGTCCCTATGTGTCACTTTCATAGATATAGGCTCTAAAACAGTTAAAAGGCATCACAGTTCTTCTATTTTTTACTGGCCTCAGCAGGAGCTGAAAACTGCAAAATCCAGAAATGGGATGTAAATATCTAAACGACAGCTGGTGGTTTTGTGAAATGAGGTTACTTATTCAACTTACATAAATTCTGATGGCAAAAAATCTGTTTAAATCTAAGCCCAAAGTTTAGGAAAACTGTATTTATAGCCTCTAGCAGCTCTAAATTTTTCTTTCTTTATACATCCTTTTTTAAGAGATCCTAGGGCTTTTTACTTTTTTTCCCATTTTGCTGTTCGCTGAATGTACGCCACTGTAATGCAGCATAACTTCATAATTTATCTGCATTTTTCCACATATCCACTATAAGAAATTCCCTTCTATTACATTTGAAAACCAGAATGATTTGTCTTTTACAGGTTTTCTTCACCTGTGTTTATGGAAAGTGTAGTGAAGAATTTGCCTTTTGCTGAAGTCATTAGATGTCAAATTTTTAAACTTATGCTCACCACAACATGACATGGAAGAGACTAAAGTGTCAAAAGAAAATGTTTTTAATTTGGTGTGAAGACTTGACTTGCCTTAAAAAGCTTCGAAGTTTATTGATTATCTGCTTCTTTTTGCCCATTCACACACATTTCATGTAAACATACAAAAGAACTAGGACAGTAGGCTGTCAAGATCTTGATTTTTTTTTTGCAAATATGTTTCTGTATTTCTAATTTGAGACCATCCTTAAAAAAAAAAAAAAAGTGTACTCCCTCAAAATCCAAGGCGTGAGAGCAAAGCATGCTGAACAATAACACTTTCTATACTGTCGGGTAGTGGCAGTGGTTGGACATGCTGGTGAGACATAAGCTTTCTCTCTTTTAGAAACACAAAGAACAACTCATTCTAGGAACACCAGCAACCACGAAAACTTGAGGACAGAAAGTACCAGGTACCTCAAAAAAGAGACAAGATGTATCTTAGATGAGTGATAGCGGTTCAGAAGCTGCAAACAAAATTCTCTTAGGGTAGCTGAAGGGCATGGACCTGGCTGGCCTGCAGGCTGCTGCTGGGCTATGGCACATGGTGCATGCTGGCCCCTTCATATTTTCTGCCAAAATGCATCTGAATTTCAAAATTTACCTGAATACTGTAAAAAATAATTATTCAACTGAACACTTACTTTTAAAATGCTTTTATTAATATTCAGCATGCGTACTTTATTACTGTCCTGCTTCAAAAGCTCGAGTCATCTAATCAGCATGTAGATTGCCCTGATCATCTGGGCAATCAATAATACAGGACTCTTAAGCCAAGACAGGTTAACATCTGAAATTGAAAGCAAATTTTAATTCTGCACATATTATACATAGAGAAGTTCGAATTTCAGAGACAAAATCAGTTGTTGCAGTTTTTAAGCTTGCTGAAGTGCTACCCGACATTGGGGTTTGATTGCAATTTTGTCATGGGAAGCTGCTGTTTCCGTGATTTTTTTTTTTTTTTGCCAGAATCTAGTCTTTATTTAAATCAAAAATGTTGATATTTATTTTGTTTGGATACCTACATGCCTAGAGATTTCATCTGCATTAGTAGGCTTTTTTTCTCATAAGCAATACAGATGCAAACAGCAAAAGATACACTCTTCTATTGCCAAAACATCCAAATGCCAACTGCACAGGAACAGATGCAGTGCTCTATTCTGCAAATAGTTTGAAAAAACGGCTCTGGAAGGTATAATGTGACCCTTTATAGCAATGGTATATTAAGTGTGAAATGGAAAGATGCAATCAAGAAAACCATAAAAAATTGACTACTGCTTGTGCAATTCAGATCATAAACCCAGGGTACTGTCATGTTACTGAATGCAGACAAATATACCACACGCTGCTGTCCAAATGCAAAAAACTGCACTTAAAGGTAGTCAGGAGAGCAGATTAACAGTCTCTATGTGATTCTGTAGCACACTGAGATGTATGGAAAACAGGAAATAAATTGAAATTAATACCATGTAATAACATATGAATGCAAACTTATTTACATTTGTTTGAAATAAATCCCTTAGAGATTTGCAAAGCATGTTATAGAATGATAGATTTTGTTAAGTTTCCTTCTATAAGTTTTCCTTCAGTTAAGAAAATGCTGGGTACTCACAGTGGAGTAAACCACAATATGAAGGAAGTCCCTTTCTTCATCCCTCATTCTACATCTAAATTATACAGTGGGGAGAGACAAACTCCTGAGCTACACTCTATGGCTGTTACACATAGCCTAGGTTCCAGGGTCCTGGTGCCAAAACTAGGAGTAGGCTGTGGAAGTAATTCAGCTCTGAAGCTTGGTCTATGTGACTAAAGAGTTCACACAGGTCAGTGTGAACTTGTGGGTCACATGGCACAAAATGTCCATGTCTGGAGTGTGAATTCAGAGTGGACAACATCAAGATTGAATGGATTATTTTCAGCCCAAGTGAGGTCTATGCCATATCTTGGTTCAGACTGAAACACCTGAGGTTTTATGTTAACTGATTGAAGCTATGACTGGATTTGGAAAGAAGGATTAATCTCCCTTCAACTCTAGCAAATGTCTTTGTTACTGGGGAGTGCTATCTATTTTTGTAAAGATCACAGATTTAAACAGGAACAACAAAACCCAAGCTGTTTTACCGCTGAAGAAATATGTAACCACCCTGAAGAAATATGTAACAATGCTTAATGTAGTTCCACGGTTGTTGAGAAGTCTTTCATGTTCTTGGATGATTTTCCTAGCCATTTTGTTGTTGTTGCCAGTGCCCTGAGGACACTAATAGGTCATAATAACCCAGCCCAGCCCTGTTTTATGGTTAGATCTCTCAGACTTGTGTTGTAGCTCTAGTCCTGCCTCTGGCCCCATCAAATCTTGCTCCTTACTTCCCCCACTGAACTGACCCCAGGGAGTTGCTTGCTGTGCTCTTGATGCCCTCCAGTACTTACACCTGACTGCCTTACATGATTAGGGATGTCATTGACTGGTGAGGGATGATGCCTGTGTCGGGTCTCCTGTCACTCCTAGCTCCTCCTCCATCTGGAATGGTCCAACTCTTTCTGTTCCCTGAAAACTGTAGGAAATGGGGGCACAGCTGCTGTGTTTTTGTCAGGAGTGTCTAGGGCATAGTGTGTGCACCAAGATGCACTGGAAGAAGTAGTTATAAGAGCCTTATCAGGCTGAGGAATGGAGTGCTGAGTGTCCAGCCCCACTAATGTGGTGGCAGGTCTGTTCTGTGTGCTGACAAACATGCCCCTTGAAGGAGAAAACAAATGCATTTCCCACAGGAAGGCCCACATTAGAGCTCACTCTTGGCATACTCTTAAGTCTCCCTAGTCCTCTAGGGGATCTGTGTTTCCACAGGGCTCATAGCAGCAGTAATTATGCAGTGTAGAGTCTATTTCTCACCATGTTTCTATTATGATATCAGTCATTTCACTAGAACACCTAAATCAGTGTTTTGTGAGTTTTCTGTATTTTTACTACTCCTTTCTAAATTGTAGTTTTGGAGTAGCCATGAACACTGGCAACCAACACTTTGTCTCTGACTACCAACTATCTGCATAACCTACCTTGCAGGCAGCCTGCCCAGATTTGCTGGGCAAAATAACAGCAGACAAAAGTATTGAAATTTCCCCTGCACATGGGATGGTCCAGCAGGACTGGAGACTGCTGGCAGATCAGAAAGAAAAATTGCTGTTATGGGCAGACTCAGACTACTCTTTCTAGCATTCCCAGGAGATAAATACCTTTGACATTTTAACATAATTAACAAACAAAAAAAAATCCTTGCATTTCTTTTGCAGTTTTGTCACCATGCTACCTTAAGTGCTAAAACCAAACATGAGGTAATTTAACCTCAAGTCACTGGAAAATTTTCCTCCTAAAATCATTTCAAAATAATTTTTATGCTGAGTTTCATGGATGAGATATTTCAGTGTGATGATTTCCATCTTAATGGCTTAATCAAACTATTTTTAAGGTTTATGTAATTTCTTATTTTTCTGAACTACTTACTGAGTATAAAATATCTGTGCAGTTTATTATTCCTTTTATAATCCTGAAAAAAGATGGCTGTTTGGTATGACTGGGAGTTTTTTAGGACAGTTCTTTGCTGGAACAGTGAATAGTGTTTTTAAATTCCAGATATAGGATTTAAACTTCAAAGTCTTTTTTTGTTCTTTTATTGCTTTGTCCTCCAATACCAGACTATTTTGTGTGTGTCTGTGTATATATATATATATATGTCTGTACAGAAACAACCTTCAAAGATCACAGGAAATTATTTTAGCAATCTCTCAGAAGGTGGCCTCAAACAGCAATTTTTATTACTGCAAGGGATGCTATAAGATAGCTTGTGTCTGTCCCCACATTGAATTCAGACCCTTCTCTGTCAGGGACTATGATATTATTACTTCTTTATCCTCTAACCTACTCCTCACTGTTTCCTTCCTATCTCACAGGTTACATAAGACTTTGGGACAGAGTCTTCTAACAAAATTTAACGGTAAATCTGCCATTTTTTATGAGCTCTAGTTCACTGTGTTATAAAGAATGGAAAAGATAAACTATTATTTTTCGTTCTGAAAGTACAACCAAAATAAGCTCAGGATTAATTCTGCTAAATGATTTAGCTCCACTAATGGAGATTTTTCACAGAAGTAAAACTGGTCATGTAGGTAACAAGCCTGTTGAGACCTGATGGAGGAAAAAAAAGAGTAGTGCTGTCTTCGTTTGGGAAATTGAAGGTTAAAAGTCTTGATTCAGTAAAGTATTTTAGGACTTTAGGCCTATCTTTAAGCTATTTGCTTCACTGTATGTCTTATTGTTATGAAAAATGTTGTGGCTAAGTCTGGGAATACAATCCCAAATCTCTGAAATAAATGGCTTTATCACAGTCTCACAGGAAGCCTGTTGCAGCCTTAGGAACTGGATTTCTGCCTCTGTATTATGAATCCAACACCATGACCTTAAATTAATTTCTTTTATGGCTGTTTGGATAGGAAAATTTTGGCCTCTGTACATGCATTCTGGCTTCTTAGCTCTGTACTGATGGCAGGATTACAGATTCCAGCAGACAGCTCTTTTTTTCTTTTTGTCTCTACTGCCCTTCAGCATTTTTACCAGAGTCAGTTTATTTTCTGTTTCTGACTGAGGGCAAATGATTGTACTAATCAGATAAAATACATCTCAAGTAAACAGAATGGATATAGGCTCTCTTAAGCCTATTGAGACACAACAGAGGAACCAAGGAGCAGTAAGAAGATCTTCTTTGTTAACAAATAGTCTGATATGCTAGTGAATAGGGAGAAAATTCCTGCTAAATTGTATCTGAGGTTGATCTGGGTGTACACAGATATCTTAATGATGCCATTTAACCTTTGTTGCAGATTGCTAAATAAATCTGTGGGAGTTTAGGGTTTGTGTTTGAGGATTTTGCAACCTGAAAATGAAAAGTGGGAGATGAATTAAAAGAAATTCATCTGTGCTGAGAAGGAAACAGTGTTACTCCTAGTGAGCTCAATCTGGGTGAGACATATTTACCTCATGCTGTTGGTGGCAGAAATAAGGGGGTCAGTGAAAGTTAACCAAGCACTTCACTGGGACAAGTAAATCTCTTCCTCCAGAATGATCATATCCCTTATTCTAGCAATATAAAGACCCCACCTGAACACATCTGTCAAAAAACAAAAGAGCACTTTTTAATATTACCACAAGCTAACCTGCTCCTATTTTGATTTTGTTGCAGTTTGCAACTGATTCATTTTGGGATAATGGTGATAGCATACCAGATGGCTGTTTAGAGTAAAAAAATACAATTAGAAATATATTGGAAATCATGAGTACAGCTTCTGTTTCAGACTTAAAATGACTCTTTCAAAATGTTTATATTGTACATTCTTGTAAGATGTATTCACCTTGTCTTTAACAGTGGTTAGTAGATTTTTGCAATACAACATATTTTTTCATCTTAGTAAAAGTGATTAAACCAGAAGTGTTTAAAAATAGTGGAAATTCTGGAATATTCTTCACAATTAAAAATAATTTTTTTGTAATTTTTTGGGGGGTTTTTTGGGGTTTTTTTGGTTTGTTTGTTTTTTGGGGCTTTTTTGGGTTTTTTTTTAGTTTCACAGGTGATTACTGGAACGAGAGACTTTTCACTGTTTTGTGTCTGGAAAGGTACTTATTACAAGTGAAGAAAAAATATCTGTACTGAGAAAATATATTTGTCGAAGGAGATATATTTTATATTTAATATTTTATCAAACCATTAAAACACCCTGGTTATTAAGCTTTATTAGAGCATTTCCTTTGCAAATACAATATAATGCAAAAATAATGATTCTTACTTGAAATCATAGCATCTTAATTTAAAATCTCTTATGTTCCTAATCTCTCTTAATTGTATTCCCATCTTATTCTGACAATCCTGGGGACAAAGCATGTCCTTGAGAATGCCCATGGAAGATCATCCTTGCGCCTTGTTCCCCATGCCTGTATCTCCTCTGGCTGCCACCTATTTCTGATTCACTTTCTCAGTGTCCTTGCTGATTACTAAAATTGCATCTGTAGGGATGTGGGAAGTGCTAAATCACGCCTCCTGTTGAGGAGAGAGATGGTTTCCTAACACAGCTCTGTCTGCAGTGTCTGAGCAGTCAGAGTGAGCTGGCAGTGGTAACCCAGCCCCTGCAGCCTCGGCATACCTTCTCCAGGTGGTGAGCTCTTTCTTACTCTGCTAAGGCTCAGCAGGAGCCACCTCTGGAGAATCCCTGAGTTTCTGAGTTTGAGAGTAGCACAATGTTGTTCCTGTATGAAGGAAGCTCCCCAGACATCCCCCAAGGCCCACCAGAGATTGTGCTGTGGTGCTGCTGCCCTGCCAGGTGTCTCCTGTGGCACTTGTGACCCTGATGCCACTTATCCATGTCCTTGGCTTGCTGACTTGCAGCATCACAGCTACCTGGAAAAGGAACACAGGGCCATGGAATAGCGATTTATCTTCAGGACAGTGCAGCTGGGTAACAGCGTATTTATTTCTAGTTCAGCATCTCATAGGTTGTGAATTTTTTACTAGTACAGGGACTTCTGTCTAGAAAGTAGTAGAAATCATTTTCTTTAAGTGGCTGTTTTCTTACATTTGGAAGGCAATCATCACTTCAGGTATGCCTGATGGATAAAATGTAGTAAATATATAGTATAAATAAGGCCTGAAAAGTTATTAAAGGAATATAGAAATACCCTAAAGGCGTTGTTGCAATAACTTACATTGAAATATATTTTCCAAGGCTAATTGATGATTCAGAATGCAATTTATAAGAATATTTTAACACAGAAAATGAAAGCTAACTTATCATTTTAATTAACATAACTAATTAAAATAGAAATAATTTGATAGAGCTTCCAAAAAGACAACCTAATATCTTTCTCTTTAAGACATATATTTTTTAAACTTACTGCCTTGTTTTTTGTTTTTTTAATTGAAGGCTGCTAATTTTCTTAGTGTTTGTACTCTATCATGGCTAAATTAAACAAATAAATTTTTTATGCACACATTTTCTGACAAGTATAATTAAAACATTGCCTATTTTTCAAATTTCACATGCTTAAATGTCAAAGATCTTCCATTCAAAAACAAACCAGTCATTCTGAAAGCATGTACAGAGTCATAGTTATTCTGAAACCTTTTAACATCATGGAATAGTAATATTAGGGCCATACATTTTAAAGAAATAGAGAAATGCTGCTTGGTATTTTTCAATATAAAATTAAAATACAAACCTTAATTATTTAAGTTTAAAAACTACAGGTTTCTTGAAGATAAACTGAGAGTTCCTTTATAGTAGTTTCAAATATATTTGAGTTAGGAGTCATGATTTAAAATAAGATTAAAATTTTAAAAAATGAATTTTGGATTCAAGTGATGGCTCATTACTTTATATATTTTATAAGTATTTTTATTAGTAATTACTTCACCAACTATTAATTGAAACTAATTCCTTTAGATAAGATGTAGAAAAGAGTTAAAACTGGATAAAAATAAGAAACCAGGGAAAATTTTAAGGTTTTTTGTCAGTCAGTGTGAACTTTGTTATAAGACAAGAGACAATATAAGCAAAGTTATAGCACCATTCCCTATGGAAATCTACTTAAAAAATTAGAAAATACTGAATATAAACAACATAAAATAGAAAATGTATTCATAAATAAATAACTTTACATTATCAACAATTTCATTATATAAGCTACATGTATACAAAGCATGGTATGTAACTTTAACATAATTTAAAAGAACATTAGAAATACTTTCTATACAAATGTTTTTAAACTTCATTGACAACCACCCTCAGAATTATTAAGTAAAATTCCATTAGATATTCACAGCATTTTGACCATATAAACATAAAATCCTATAAAGTCCATGTATCTAAAATAGATTAACATTTTCTAGAGTCAAGAGGGGATAACTTTGCAGCTCTTGGAGCAGTCAGGTAGAAGAAGTATGGTACTAACTTTATCTCAGTTTAAAGAACTTTCATTGGGGGGAAAGATCAGCTTCATTCAAGAATGTCAAGTTATATGAAGCACATCTTAGTTATAAGCCAGCAAATGTTCTGCATGAGAAGGTTTTTTGCAACTTGTATAAACAGGGTGTTCAAGAAGCCTTGTATGAAATTGTTAGTTTTCTTTATCCATAAGTCAGTAGTTCTATTGATTTGATAAAGCCTGAAATACCATTAATTACCCTCTCTAGTCAAAGAATGATGTCAGAAGGGAACTTGAGAGTAAGTGTGAATGAATGCTGATTTAAACTTGCTTGCTTGTGCTGTCTTAATTTCCATTGTTGGACACTTACCAAAATACATTTTGAGATGCAAATGCAGAGTGGGAAAGTCTAATACATCATGTACAAAGGACTGCATGTGAAGGAATATATGTTTAATCTAAGTGTCCCTTTATGAAAATGGTATTCTGAGGCACACAGATAAGGATTATTGAACCTGGATATTACACAAACTCAAGTTTGAATGTTGGATCATTAATGTGAGCCATACTGCATTAGTGATTGTATTGATTAGTTGTTATTATTGAAGTTAATTTTGTTGTCTGATAATAACTGGGTAATTACCTTAGGGTCAATGAAATCACATTAATCAAATGCTGACTGTGGAAATGACCATGGGAAACGTGTAAAGATTTCCTGGCTGACTACTACTGATTATTATTAATATTTCTAGTTATTAAAATTTCTCAAAGGCAGGCCAATAAATTTACTCTAGTCTAGCTATTTGCCTACTCAGTGCCTTCAGCATTGTACTTAGGAAGTCAAATCCAATGGTCTTAATACAGGTAACATTGAAATGATTTGACCTAGTTCTTACAGAAAGGATTTTATCATTTGGGAGTGAGGGAGAACATTGTTCAGACTGAGACACCTGTACCTTAGGAAATTTCGGTCTTAAAACAAATTTCTAGAAGAAGATCCTTTTCAGTCTCCAGTTGAGAAAGAATATTAGAACAGAGGAAAATAAGATAAAACTTAGGTGAAAGAGCAACATTCTAATAAAAATAAAAGCCTAAATCATAGTATCTTGGGAGCTCATTTTGGGCCTCCTGGAAGTTTTCCATTTATCTTCCTTATTAGTAATTATCAGTCTTGTCCAATCACCCTCCTCAAGCCGTGCTGACTAGAACAGTTTGTCCCAGACAATATCTAGTCAAGGGCTGAATATTGCCGGGGTGAAAACTGCACAACCTAGCTGATAAACCTGTTCCAATACTTGACCCCCCCAAAGTATTAAAAAAAAAACCCAAACATTTTTTAATACATAATTTCCTATATTTCTCTTTGTGGCCCTTTGTGCTGGTTTTGGTAAAGTTAATTTTCCCTACCTTTATTTTCTATTGCAACCAATTTATGTGAGAAAAAGGTGTCTATGCTAACCAGCATCATAACTTATGTCTTTAACATTCTTAGTCTGAGAATTCCCACTAGCTGACTTTTTAGGCATGCATGCCTCCATGCTTTTTTTCACACTCTAAATTACCTTGCTAATGTAATGGTGTTTGTCTTGACAGTTTCATGCTGGAATGTCAACACAAGTGAAAGTCTACCTTTTTATGAATAAGGTTTATAAATTGAAATTATATTATTTTTTAGGATAGACTAAGGATATTTCCCTGTATATATGTATCTATGTATCATCTATGTCTTTATCTACACCTAAATATATTGCACAGAAACACTTTTTTTCTTTAAGCATGGAGAATTCTTCATGGACACTATTGTTTCCCTTACTCCACCAGACCAGTGCATATAGCTGGTTCAGCACCTCAACTTTGTGCGCAGCTCTGGCTTAAATTAAAAAAACCTGTCACATCCAGAGGCAAAGCTGTGCATGTGCAGCTCCATGGTGTGTTCAAAGCCAGGCCAGGCTTGCAGCTCTTATGGGGTGAAAGCAAAGGCAGCACTGTGCCCCACACCTCCACAGCAAGGCAGTCATGAGTAGACTCCGTGCAGAGACACTAAACGAGTTCTGAAATACACTCCCAGCAAAAATTAACCCAACTGCAAGAGGATAATTAGAGTAATTTGGTGACTTGAATTTTGAGGTTGAGGGAAGCTCAGGCCCAACAGTATTTAAGATTTTATGAATTCAATTTGCCTAATGAGGTGCAGCAGAGGTGACAGCATCCTGAGTGCAAAGTGTGTATTTAATTTTGACAAGTTATGCATGGCCAGAAACAACAGCAATTTCCTTTTGACAAGCATTATTACTTATAAATCACACAAGTGGCACAGCAGCATTAATGCAAAAGGATGTGCAGATTAAGCAAAAGCTACCTGATCCTATTCCCAGCTCTCATCCATCAGGTACTACAGACAGCCCTTTATCTTTACAGACAGTCCTGTGGCAGGTGACTCACATTTTAGTCTCCTCTTAGAGGATCCTGAATCCTTCCCTTTAGTGCTGTAACAGGTCTGGCCAGGCTGTGTGAGGGCCCATGGCACCAAGGGAGGCTCAGGGAGCTCAGAGTCATTGAGCGCAAAGGTCTTTGAGGTCAATATTCAGCATTTGAGGAGGCTTTGCTGGGGAGGAGCCCGTGCTCTTGAGAAAGAGAAAGCAGGACTGTGGGAGTACCCAAGGATCAGCTTCCAGACAGCATCAATAACAATGTACAGGTCAGAGACTAAAAGTACAGGGCATAACTATGCCCTCAGTGATAAAATGACTAGGTAGCCTTTTGGTTTGGGTATCACACTTTTACAACATGCCAAAAAAAGCCTTAAAACTTTTTCTCCCTTCATGTGATTTAGCAAAAATGAAGTTCAGTTTAGTTTTTTAAGACAATATTTGAAATTTATTTCAGCTATAAAACTATTGTTACTGGATGAAGCTGTTTAAGGATATTTTTTATCTTGAGGAATGAAGCTGCAATTCTAATCACCTCAACAATATGTCTCTTCTCCTTTGTTTATCTATATCTGTAAAGGCCAATCTATATATGTGGCACATATCTGTATCTAAATCTGTGTCTATCTATACCTATCTATATCTCTCTATCTCTATCCCTAATCTCTAGCTCTAGATCTAGCTCCAGCTCAATCATCTTTGAATAAGTGTGTATATTAATTTATATTGTTACTCTCTGTATTGCTCTTAATTATATTCCTGTATAAAAAGTAATCTTCCAAAATTCTTTGACAATCATAACAATCTTTGCTTTTCTCTGTTGAATCGTGTAATTGAAAGTTCAAATCTTTCTGTTTAATGATAGAATGAACTAGATGTTATTTAAATATTGAAAGAGAAATTTGTTAGCTTAGCGAGCTATGAGGGTTATGAACACAGGAATAAGGTATGTAGCATAAAAAGAATCATGAAGATCCACTGAATTTCTGATGAGGTAAAAATCAACAATACACACTCATCAATAATGATCATTACAGAAGGAAATAGAAATTTAGTCATATGACTCATAATAAAAATGGCAATGAGAATGGTTCATTCATGGAATTGAAGTCATCCAAACATCTGTGTTAAAAAATGTGAGTAGATTAAATGATGAATAGATGAAAAAGCAGTAGACAGAACTAACATATCAAATTATTTTATCTTGTCTTGTGGGGAAAAAAAAAAATATATATAAACTGAAATTTCTCTCCAGCCTTGATAATTTTTGTTTTCATGGTTTGCTAGCAGAAAATCCATTGAAATAAAATTCCACCAAGTTTACTGGTTTTTTTATCCATAATTTCACCTAGAAGCTTCATGCTTTTAAATTTAATTTCATGATGTATAGCAAAGCTAAGTTAAACAAAACCATTAAATCAGACAAAAAGTAGTATGAGAAACAATATTTTCATTAAACTGATGAGAACAAAAAAATGCAACCAGAGCTGTGACAAAGTAGTTAATGACCTGCCATACACTGTGAACATTAGTTTCAGAATACAAAACCAAGAAATAGAAATTAATTCCACAGGTTTCTGGCTTGGGAACTGTAATTCTTCGTTTATACTTGTACATACAAATTTCAATAACAATTATTTATACATTCAGATACTGTGTAAGTTCTTCAGTTTTATGAAGAGTAAATTATCCTGAAAATCCTCATATTGTATAGACCAAATACTTTTTTTTTTTTTTTTAATAGCCACAGAAATTAATCTGGTATGCATTTAAATTCCTTTTTTAAGAAATTTTTTCCAGAAATTATGGGTAAATGAAACAGGTCCTACTATCATTTATTTTGGTCATCACACACTGAAGATAATACTTAAGAAACACCTGAGATTCTGTAGCTGGAAGAATTTGCATCTCTAAGCATAGGTAGTTGGTGTTCACAAAGCATACCTCATACCTTTATCATGCTTCAGCAATGCTTTCAAAACATTGAAAAGGCTTATAAACATAGTTTTTTTTCTTAAATTGGATTCTATAAAAAAAATTCCTATTTTTAGATTGTCACACTTAACAACCTACTTCTTTTCTTTTGCTGCATAAGTTTAGCACAATGCTCGCAAAATAAATTTTTTATTTATGTTTAGGAAATCCAAATCCTAAGGAAAGATATTAGTGATCACACAATCCTCTCTTTCCTCCAGGTCTCAATTTATTATATAGTTATGTCAAATTGTGATACATTTCTATGGCTTACAGGATTTTCTGATATCTGAATGTTGTTGGAAGAGTGGTTTCCAACTTTCTTTGTGGAAGTGTGGTTTGTGAATTATTCTGGGGAGCCTATTGGCTACAGTGGCTGCACATGCCCCTGAATCTTCTCTGTCTACATAATATAAACATGTAAGTACATGGCTTGTTTCTTTTTACAACCAGATGAATTCTGTTGTGCATCAGTTACTCAGATTATGGCACTGTATTTATGTGTTAGGATTCTGTCATTGCAATTGTTTCTTAGGGTACAATTTTGGTATATGAACTCTTTAAATGTAAGTTGAGAATACTGATATAGTACACCGATTCTCAATTAGTCTTTTAATTAATTGCAACTTACTAGTTCAGGTCAGTAATAAATTGGTCCTGTCAGGTTAAGATCCAGAGAAAATCTTTTAGAAATAAATCTGCTTTGAAAAGGGAGTAATAATATGGCTTGTTCAGCTACATTTTCATGACAACATAAGGTGGATTTTTGTTAATTTAAAAGGTTATTTTGTCACCATTCTCTTGGTACAGGGAGCCATTGAGTTGAAAAACCTATTTTGAAATACATTATGTCTCAGATATATTACTTTACATGTCAGAAGGCTGCATTGGAGTTAGCCCCAATGTCATCAGTGCACTGATGTTTACTTAGCCTCTTGTAAGCAGATTCCAGGACACTGCAGTGAGTTGGCAGCTCCTGAGGCCAATGTTAATCTTCCATTTGTTCCCGGCATCAGGGACAACTTTATACACTACAGGATACAACTTACAATTTAGAAGTACAAACTATCCTGAAATTCAAAATTTTTATCCTAAAATTGCAAATAGTCTTTACCTGGTCTAATTTCTTGAGATTCTTGTATCCTAATGAGGCATATGGATCAACTCCGACTGTTGATGTACATGGTAGGCGATTAAAGTTTGGAATTTCTACTTTACATTGCACTTTTTTGCAGACTTCCATTGTAATAGAAAAACTACACAAACACTTTCAAAAACCACACAATCACTTTCAAAAACTACACAAACAGGTTTTTGCTTTAAAGATTTAAAGATTTTTTTAGCATCGGTTTATAGGTAGCTTTAGCAAACTGGCAAACATGCATGAAAATATTAAATATAGTTTTTGTACCCATTTTCATGTAAAAAGCTAAAATAAGTATTTTAGGATTAAGCACAGATAAACCAAACATTTGTAGTAAAACTGCACAGGCCAGCAAAAGGTACACAGAATACAGTATTTAAAGATATCCATGATAAGTGAAGTACTAACAAAATATAAGGTCACAATAAATAAAAATATGGTGCAATGTGAAACAAAGCATTATACTAGTTTGAACTTGGCTGAATGATATATAAAATAATGTATAAATAAAATAATTCTTTAAGATATCTATCTGGAATAAAATTGATTTAGAAGGTCTCACTGTATAAGATACTTAGAGAAATATTTTAAATTGTAGCTGTTGATACATACAATACTCTAAGATCTATTAAAAGATTTTATGGTTTTGCTAAAAGAAAAAAACTACACTTAAAAAGGAACACAGGTCTGTAAATCTTGGATACATTAAAGCTACTGAAGTGTGCAAGAGCATAAAGTACTAAATTCCCCAAAGTTTATTGCTAAATATACCATTTACAAACACTCACTCTAGGTACTTTAAGGAAGAATAATTGACTAAAGGGAAGAGAGAGCGTAATATTAGACACTCATACAGATTGCTGTGTGGGGGCCATTAAAGCTGCAGTGAATATAAATTGACTTTTTGAATACGTACATATATATGCAAATCTCAAACTTCCTTTTACAAACTTTTCAAATAATCTTTTGTCTGAACTACACTGAACAACTTGAGATGGAAGAGTGAGAATATTTTACATTATCATCTTCTTTTTCCCTCCTCAGAGTTTATATGTTTCAAAAATTCATATTTACAGTGCAGAAGTCAAATGGAGTGTGCTGTATCTACTATGAAGGTTACCATATGGTAAATGTTGTAGTCTGAAGAACAGTCACTGGTCCATAGTAGATCTCACCCATGTCAGAGTTTATAAGACTGGGCATTTCTTTGTGCTCTCATATGGTTTTTTTCTGAAAATCAGTTGAAGTTTATGTAAATAATACCATGGTGTGGTTTAGAAATCAGATTGGTTTGCAGTTGGTAGGCTTGTTTCTGTTCACATTTCTGATGATGCTCTTTGATGTTTTCCCTTTAAGTTACATAAATCTAGTCTGCAATTTACTGAGATACTCAAGTTATTTAAGTATCATAATTTCCACAGCAGATTTACAGGTTTCTATGTCACCGTAAAATGAAACAAAATACTGTGATTTCCAGCTGAATGTCAGAGGCTAGGGAGTCTGAAATAGTTGTCATAGCACCTACTGTCTTTGGAGGCAGCCCTACTCGCCTGCCGGGCCTCTGAATCCTTCTAGACATCCTCTCTCTGCTGGGCTTCCTGACACTGTTTTTGTCTTCAGACTTGTGGAAAAAGTTTAACTTCATTGCAGTGCTGTTGTACAGTGAGACTTCCCAACTAATAGTCAAGTAGCTACTCTGCTTTGTAAAACCAAGATAGACTTGTCTGTGACATATTCCCTTTAGTGTGCTTCTTTGATATTTTCTTGCCTAGAAACAGAAGGAAATGTGAAATCAGGATGAATCGGGATTATAAAATTCCTAACTTCTCTCTTTTGCCCTCTTACCATGGATCAGAGATGCAAACATAAAGTAATGACATACCTGGTCATTACTCTCTATTCTCTGTTCTGGTCAAGTCTATTTCTACTCATGAACAGTGTTTGCTATGTTTGAGCCGTTTTGTAGTGCTGTAACTGATTCAGAAAAGCAGCACAGAGAAGTCTTACATCCCTTGTCACACTTTATTAGAAAATATAACCTGATAAAGATTCAGAGGCAGGTTCCTTCTTTATTCAGTACTTCACCAATTCAGCAGGCATGACACATATTTTGACAGTTCTATAGCTTACTCTTTCTCTTTTCAGAGTGAATTAAATGATCAGTGTGTTGTGTGAGAACTGCTAAGTATAATAATCTCATTAATAATAATTCCCTTCATATATTAGGTGCAAAGACATTGCTATACACTGAGTGAAACAATTTGTTGGCTTAGAGTACCTTGCAGCAGGAACTTGATGGATTAAAGAAAGATGAATTGTGTGAACTCTTCTGAAGTATTCCCTCAGTTCTGTTTTGGCAGCAAAAAAGTTTCAGAAGGAAAGGGTCCTCCTTGGTAATCACAGATGCCTTGCTGACAATCTCAACCCAGAGACCATCTATGCCATTATTTTCAGTGAATAACCTGAAACAGGACCATCCCTGAGAGTCACACCATTAGCATGAGAGCATTGTCCAAATTCATCTTGAACTCTGTCAGACTTGGGGCTGTGACCATTTCCCTGGGGAGCCTATTCCACTGCCCAGCCACCTCTGGATGAAGAACCTTTTTCTAATATCCAACCTAAACCTCCCCTGATTTAGGCCATTCTCTCAGGTCCTGTTACTGGACACCACAAAGAAGACAGCAGTGCCCCTCCTCTTCTTCTGATGAGGAAGTTGTAACTGCAATGAGGTCTCCTCTCAGCCTCCTCTTCTCCAGGCTGAAAGGACCAGGAGACTTCAGCCACTCCTCATACAGCTTCCCCTCAAGGCCCTTCACCATCACCATAGCCTTCCTTTGGATGCTCTCCAGTAGCTTAATGTATTTTTTATATTGTGGCACCCAAAACCATACACAGCACTCAAGGTGAGGCCACCCCAGTGCAGAGCAGAGCAGGACAATCCCCTCCCTTGCCTAGCTGGAGATGCTGTGCCTGATGCACCTCAGGACAGCCCTGGCTGCCAGGGCACCCTGCTAATGACAGATTCATAAGATTCTTGGTGCAGTTTACAGTGAAATCTACACAGATTCAAAACAAACTACTTCTCAAACATGTTCTTTTCCCTTTTTTCCCCCATTGAAATACAGATCTTGTTGGAACACAGATGACATGCCCACTTATATTTATAATTAACAAGAAAGTACTGCTTCCTAGACACATTCTTCTGATTTGTAGAAGCCTTTGGTGTAAAGGTATCATAGTACAAGGTTTAATTTTTAAGTGTATCTTACTCTTGAATAACTTTGTTCAAAGGCTAGTTAATTTAATTATGTGATAGAAATGCAATGTAGAGTAATCCCAGTGCTCCTTTCTGTGCATTATGAATTATTTTTCCATTTTAACATTTTTGAAATGGAAACAGTACTTTTTCTTTTTCATTATGAAAAGAAGATATATTGTGTCATTGCTATTCCTTTTGGCACTGAGTTTTGCATTCTAATGAAAAAAAAATCACTACTCAAGAGTTGCAATGTTATGAACATATACTGTTCAGGTCATCAATGAAATTACCAAGCATTTATCTCTACAACCCTTTGGGAAGTGTATATTATTTGAGGAATATAAAGAATCAAAATTACTTTGTGGATAACTTTATTATATCTTTATAATAGTTTTGTCTGTTTGTGGAGGGTTTTTTTTCTTTTCTTTTTTTCAATGCATTATTCCCTGATCTTGCCTCTGCTTTTGCTGTTTAATTGTATATGCTTTCTTAAGAATTCTGTTTATCTTAGCTCTGAGTGTTGTACAGAGAGAAAAGTGAATGGGACACTTTCTCCCTGGGCACTTGCAAAGCATACAATTGGATGATTTTTTTCTTGTCAGGCCAAAGAATGCCAATAGCTTAGAGAGGGATGAGTCACCTTGAGGGGCTGGTTTTCTGCTGCTGGATTTTGCTTCTAGAGCTTTCCAGAGTAAAAGCAGTAAGGCCTGTCTATGCTTACAGTCACTGACAACTGCAAATGAGGACCTGCACTATATAATGCTTTCAAGATAAGTTTATATTATATATATATATATATATATTGGTAGTATTAGGTTGATAGTTGGACTCAAGGAACTTAAAGGTTTTTTTTCTGATCTAAATTACTCTAGGATTCTATCGATAAACAAAGATGTTTTAATTTATGAAATGATGAAGTTTGCCAACTAGCTTCATGATTAAAGATTAATTTGAATCTTGAGAGTGTTTGGAGAGGTGGTGATCTGGAATTTTTTTATTATCTATGTTTTTTCATAAACCACAGACTTTCAAGATTTGTACATTTTTGTTCTATGTGCTGTATGACTTAGAAAAAACTCAGTCTTACCAATGTCTGTCACAATGAGAAATGTTGTTGCTCAGGACCTGATCTTCCTGAAAAGAATTGTTTTCACTCATACACTTGACACTGGTGGGATTCTTGGTAATTCTCTTAATGACCCTTATTCATCAATAAGAAAAGGTTCTGATCTTGAACCTATGAAAATTATATAAATATTTAGCAAAAACACATATTGAAAAATATCACCATACCCTAAAAAAATCTCCTTTGTTTTAAACCACTGCACAATCCTTGGGAAGGGTGGTGGGGTTATCAGATCTATATAGGGAAGAATTTTCATGAACAGTAATGATAATCATATGCTATATTTTTTCCCCTCCAGAAGTAGTTTTCCTGCTAATTTCTTTTATTTCTTATTATTATTATTTACATATTCATTTTAAAAATCAAATTGAGACAGAAATTATGCATTCTGCTGGTCAACTCTTTGACATTTTCAAATTGCATAAATCTTCTGATATCCACATGTCAGGAGATAAAAAATGATGATCTTGTTCTTATAAGAAAAAAAAAACACTCTGAAATCAATTCAGGTCAGTGTGCAATACCTTTTCACTGTTAACAAGAATCAATCTGTCAAACTGTATTTTGTTAGTTTTCTGGAAAATGAGTTTTGATGATCTACAGCTTTAGGCTCTTAATTTTAAATGGAAAATCAGATAGCATCACATACTGTATCAATTTTCTGAGTACACTTAAGTGCAAAGTTACTTCTCCAGTGTTACATAGTTTTACTTTCAGCGTGACTATTACATGTTTTGGAATTTTATTTATTTATTTATTTTAGTTCTTCAACACAGGCTCTGCTGTGCGGGCACTTTCTGTTCTATATGAACAATGGAGGAAACTTATGTATCACTCAGAATAATTAAGAAGACTCACAGATTGATTCATTGTTTATATATTTTGCAAATCTTGAAAATTAATAGTTAGAAGAAAAATGTTAAAATAGTTAAATACAGTAATGGACTGACTTCTTTCCATAGCCCAGTTCCTGGGTTTCTCTAAGGCAATGACTCAGGAAAATCATAGGCAGATTTGCTCATTCCTATGTCAATCAGTAACACAGAACTCCTTTTCATAGTTCTCCCCTCCTTTTCTTTTTTTTTTACTTAAGAAATATTTTAAAGATATCTGGGGGTTCTGCATAGCTCAGATTACATTAGTAAAAAGTCAGTACTTTATGCCCTTTTATGCATATTCTTTTTTAAGTGTAGGTAATTTTAATCTGTGGAGAGAATGGAAATTCCTGTCCACCACTAAGACAACAGCTTTTCAGTTATAGAACATGTCATTATAGAATATAATTTTGTTGAAAATTTTGACAGAAATATTTACCACAGAGTTTTATAGGAAAATTCTGAAAAATTTAATATAAGGGTTGTGAAGTCATGCTTTCACTTATTTCAAGAAAATCTTCCATTCAGGACTACTACAGAAAAAACTTCTTACTCAGGGTTTTTGAGACCTCCAGGGATGGATTTGGTGAGCTCTGACCCTCTCAGACTAAAAATAGCATGATTTTTACTAGGTTTCTTCACTGCTGCTTAGTGCTGACCATCAACAAACTGATAAAACTAAGGTCAGTTTTGGACAGCATCTGTTTATCTTACAAGGAACATGTTTCTGCATCGGTGGGGATTTTGATTCATAGAAAACATGAAAATTTTTATCCTTGGCCTCATTGGCTTGGAGTGCTTTTAAAACTTTGACCTATCTAAAAATGTAAGTCGTTCCACTGGCTGCTGATAAGAGCTAGTTCTTGTCTCAACTTAGTGCATCAGGAGCTTGACAATGTTTCACAAAATTCTAGCTCTTTTTTCCTTTCTAGGATGTATTTTGGAAGCCTTGCTAGATCAATTACTTATACTGTATGAGTGGTGACTGTAATTACAGGAATGCACTAATATGGCCAAGTACAATCAATATTAATTCAGTTGGAAATTATGTGGATTTATAAGTTCCTTCACAAAATAAGAATGTGAATTGCAACTTTGGCAACCATAGTTAGTCAGTAAGAAGTAGTTACCCACTAAGACACTCATTATGATAATTATATATAATTATAATTTTTAATTAATAAACCTCAATATATTTTAAAAAGACGGGGGGGTGTGAATAAAAAAAAGTCTGCTGTTTATGAGTCTTATTTGTGAAAACTATTATTTTCTTTTATAATATTTTTTACTAATTTGTGCAGTTCTGAACATAATTTTTTAGCAAGAGTAAACATGTACCTTATTATCAGTATAGAAATGCCTTGTCTCTTGTGTGATGATAAATTATCACTTGGTGATCATTGTAAGAAAGACAAATGTTTAATGACCAGGAGAGATGTATTATACTCTCAATAAGTAATCATTCTCACTAAGTAGCAATTATAAGTGTGAAATAAATGATGAAAAACACATACATGAATTGGTGGTATTTTTTTTTTTTTTTAAGATTGGTTTAGCCCTCTAGCATGGGCCAAAATAAGAATGACTTTTAGAATGATTACAAATGAGTAAAATCTTAATGGAATCAACTAACCAGTCACTTAGTAATATAAGATTTTAGTCTCCATCTCTCTAATAATGTGTCAAGTATTTAAATATTCATATAAAATATTAACTTTCCCTTGAAATTACTAAAACCTTCTACCATTATGCACTAATACAGAAAGTACAGCACTATTTTACTGAGGGTTAGGTATCACATTTTATTGAACCCCTAAAATTTTATTGGAACATATTCTTCAAGATCTATTAAAACTATAATTTATCATTACGTTTTATTGCCAATCCTATACTTAAATGCCTTAGAGGGGTTACTACAACTTACCTTTCTGTAATAATCTATCTAATGGTCTCACCCTTTCAGTATGCATGTTTGGAAGCAGTAATACATCTAAAAGGCAGTTTGATACAAATTAGCTTAGCCAGTGGATCAAAGCAGATAGGTACCTTGCTTGCTCACACATCACCTCTGTGCAGTCAACCCATAATTCACCAGTGGTTTTCCATTAGTTAGCAGCAACGGACACAAAAAGGCTAAAAGTGCTGAGATAAAGTAAAAGGTAGAGCTGCACAAACCATAAAATCTGAAACTCTTTCCAAATCCTTCCTGAAGGAGTATTTGTGCTTTCTGCAGTAAAGTTTATTCCAAGGCTTGAGAAATCCACTATTATTATCAGTGAATAAGAAGATCTTGTGTTGAATTTTCACAGAAGTAGATGGACTTGTACTATCTGTTCATCAATCCACATAATATATATTAGATCTTTTCATCAGGCAGCTGATGTACTTCTTATTTATAATTAAGTAACCTTAGATGAAGCTATGGGGATTAAAAATAAAGAAAATCAAACCAAACTCATAAGAGACTTGGCAGGTATTTTATGAGTGGCTGCCTCTGAGACAGGCACCTGTACTTGTCCTTGCACAGGTGCCTCATATGCAGGGGCAGCACTTGCATTTGTCCTTCTGAATTTCTTACATTTCCTGTTGACCTGTTCCTCCAGGTAGATTAGATACATATAAACAGTACCCTTCACTCAAGAGTTACTGACCATCTTCCCTGCATTTGGTGTCATCTCTAATCTTTGAGAGTGAGCTCTGACACTTTCTCCAAGGGACTGACAAAATTGTTAAATGTTCATGGTCCTGCAATATTGTCCTCATGGTTCATAAACCAAAATTTGGAGAAAACATATTTTAAGAACTGCATGAGAAATCTCATTTCCAGCACATCCATCCTAGCAGCTCATTCTGCTGGTGTCATGACCTGGGTTCCACCAACAGACCTTCCTTGCCCTGACCAGCCTCACTGGGTTCTCCACCAAGGTGTCCTCTGCCAGGTCCAGGAGTCCTGTTTGGGCTCAGGCTTGTCAGGCTGGGACTCCCCATCACACCTTGTGCTTAGTTGTGGTTGTTCTCGTGTTGAGTCTTAACTTCTGCTCTTTCTGAGCAAACTCTGGGTGGACCCCAGCCCTGACTCCTCCCCTTACCTTGCCTGGGACTGCCATCCAGGGGACTGCCATCCTGCCTGGGTTCCACCAGACTGTACCTGTCAGGGAGAGCATGACTTGTGCTGGTCCTGGTCCAGCAGCCCTTGTGGAGCAGCCTCACTGCTGCTGTTTCATACATGGTTTGCTTAATCATTTCACAGTGAATATATGTGTCAAAATCAGGCATCTGTCATAAAATATATATAGGATCTTTGCTCAATAAGGCTTTCATAGTTCTGATCAAATTCTCCTCCAGCCTCTGAAGTAGGTCAGCGTAGAGGAGGGATAGGTACATGGAGAATTCCAGCCATTATATTCTGGCAGAATAGGATAAGAATAAATAAGAATAAATAAGAATAAAAAGAAAAGTCAGACTTGCTATTATAAAAAATTACTTTCTCTTGGATTAAATAAACAAGTCTCTTACGTAATGGTATTATCATTTTCAGTTATTTAAGTAATCTTAGTGCTTCTACTGCTGCATCTATTGCTAGCACTACAAAAAATATTCTTAGATTGATATATTATTAAAAATTCAGAAGTTTAACTTTATAATTTTCATTTTCAGCCCTGAGGTGCATTTCATGATCTTTCTTCTTTTGATGAAACCTGTAGGAAGAGAAAAAAAACCACCCTAATTTTGTCCAACTTTTTCTGTTCTGTCAAATCACTACTTTCTGAAAAAAATGTGTAAATGAAAGTATAGAAAATTCTTCTTGTAAATGG
This sequence comes from Petroica traversi, assembly GCA_025920805.1. Taxonomy (NCBI): domain Eukaryota; kingdom Metazoa; phylum Chordata; class Aves; order Passeriformes; family Petroicidae; genus Petroica; species Petroica traversi. The sequence goes on along the minus strand of JAHLSL010000006.1, from coordinate 17,853,172 downwards.
GATCATTGCAGTCACTTTTTCAAAGTTTTGATAGTTCTGTCACTTATACATGTTTACGTCCCATTTCATTCAGACCACGCTAAATAAACAATGTCATAAAAACCTGGGAGACCACTCCTTATTTTCAAGAAAGTACTGAAAACTGTGTGAGAGCCACAAGCACTAAGTCCTCTTCTTGATGCTTGCAGCTCAGTTTAGTAAACAAAGCACTTCCAAGATTTTGCACTGTGATTATACCAATTTTCTTTCATCCATAGGACAGAAATGATTTTATTGGATGGTTTTGTCTCCTGAAGCAAAGTAATTTTCTGCATGACCAGCAGTAATGTAATGTGGGAGATTTTAATAAGGGACAATTATTTTTAAAATTAAACTTTAAACAGAGTGCAGATTGTAATAATATAGCAGGGAAATGCTCAAGATTATCGAGCTCCTTTTAAAATTGTTAACATTGAAATGCACTCTTTGATGATCCAAAGCAGCACAGAACTTGCAGAACAACAAAGATTTTTCCACTTTTTCATTCCTTATTTCTTGCAACATCAGAACTTTCCTAAACCTTAAATATAAGAAGAAAAAAATTACAACATTTAAAGAGAGAAATCTAAACATTGTTGGATTTTTGTTTGTTTCTTTTTGCTTTGGGGTGTCTTGGTAAAAAAAGAATAGTGTCAACAATAGTGTAAACATCAGAGAACAAAATGTTCAAGTCAGGAACTGACACATTCCACCCAACTTTCTAAGTAAATTGATAACAATCTTCAAATATACGATCAAAGCCTCATTTCATACCCAGTAGCCAGAGGATGTAGACAACACATTCAGACATTCTGCTGAGATCTTAGTCTGGCCATAAACAGCTTCCCAAAGGCTGGAAAAATGTGTGAGATTTTTGGAATGTGAGAATGGTACAAATGAGCTCCAGTTGGGATTAGGACTCTATTTAATGATCTTTATGACATCTGTGGGTCTTTTATCAGTGCTATCAAAGTTTCTGTTATTTTGTATAGTCAGTAATGTCAAAAATATGTTCAAAAAATGTCCCGTGACTTTTTATTAGAAGTGGGAAAACCAGAAAAAATGTCATGTTTTCTGATTTAGTGAGCTTGTTCTAAAGCATGAATCTGCTGCGGTGCAACCTTCCCTCTTCTGGTTATTTTAGGTTTGGCAACTTTTAACCTATGAAGGAAACTCAGTAAACAAGATACATACAGCTGAAGAGAGCAAGCAATTACATATTGGATACTCATAGAGCTCATGGTCAGAACTAATGAGTTCCTACAGCTTTGCCAGCTTAATGTGCCCATTTACATGCTCATTATGAGTCTTTGATGGCCAGACAGGCTTAGATTAGGAAGAACTGGCCTGTGTTGCTCCCTGGAATGGACCAGTATTCAATGTCAATCAATGCTCAGCATTGTAGTTTCACTGCTTCCATTTCTTTTTGTTTGTTTTACTTACCATTGTCTGCTCTTTCAAACCTGTAGTTTTCCTCCTGAGTCTCTAAGCTGTTACTCATCTCTATTTTACTTTTCTTATCTGGCATGACTCTAGGTTATGCAGTTTCTTATGTGTTCCTTTTCTAAGCCTAAGAGTTTTAGTGGTAAACCTGACCCAAGGTCATGCAGCTTGATACATCAAACCCAGACACTGGAATGAAGACAGCTGAACTGCTGAGCTTATGGATAGAGATTCAGGGAGAAAAAGACAAGAAAATAATATCAGCAGCAATATTTATTTTTTTTGTTCTTTTCTCAAAAAATGTCTAAGATGAAATGGTTGCATATCTCAAAAATACAGCATATGGCAAGAAACTTGATGTAGAATATCCAGGGTTAAATTCTAAAAACATGGTGTGTAATTAACTCTCCTGTCAGGCAGTCCTAATGAACGGTGCTAGAAATAATTAAGGTCTACTTTGGGATTCACCTCGTGATGCATGTTTTCATTTGATTCAGATCTGTGTGACAGCTGCCAGATTGGTCAGTACATTAGTGATTTGGCTGGGAGCACTGGGCGAGGTCCTACTGCTTTAGTGGAAGATCCAGAGTTCTGGGGCCAGTAACAGGCTTTTTTTGATACAGATTTCATACTGGGAAGAAAGCTACAAAATCCACTCCTATCATCATTGACTAACTTAAGGACAGGATTTTTTGCTGCTCATGTTACCTTGAGCTTGTAAATGTGGAAGGGCTGCCACATTTTATGAGTTCTGATTATCCAATCTAATATGCAGAGTAAGTGGAAGTAAAATGAAATTTAACTTTGGATCTGTGAGCACTTATATTGGACAGAAAAATATTTTGCAGAGCAGAGAGAATTAGATCCTGAAAAATTCCCTTAGAGTAGAAGGCTACTGCCATGAGGAAGTTCAATTAAAATTCTGGAGATATGCTTTTAAGGTAGAAGTTGATTGGCCAGATTTTACAATAAGAAACTAATACTTTTTAAAGGCTCTAATCAATTGCTAGATATGACTAGCTCTGCCTGAATAATTTTCCATTATTTACTTTCAGCAGGTAAAACAGGAATTTTAGGGAAAAATAGAATATCTGAGCCACATTTCAAATCCCAAAGCATACTTGACAAATAAGAACATATTTAAAAGGATTTTTTTTGAAACACAGTATAGCAAAACTTCCAGGTGATTTTGTCAAGATGTTAATTTTAGCAGAGACATTAGCCAGTGAATATGTTTTTACACAAGATTCTTTTGCAGAAGTGGATAGATTGTTAGTTACCCAACCAGGAGATGAGAATGTCCAGATCTTCAGACTGAAGCAGGTTAATACCACATAAGTCTTGTATGTGCTAGGTTGGCAGTGTTTTGCAGAAAACTAATCTGTGAATGAAACAAGTTTGAAATGAACACATTTCTAAAACCCAAGTAAGGTTTTTAATTTCTTTTCTTTTATCTTTTTTTTAAGTTACTGGATCGTTAAACATTAGGCAAGCTCTTTTTTTAAAAAAAATATTTCTATTATTCCAGAAATTTCTCATTAATCCAGCTATTGACAAGAATGGATCTATCACCTTGCATAATTGTTTCTAAATCAGGCCCTACTCCATGGAGAATACTGTCAATTAATTATCTCATGTAGCATTGCAAACAGTTAAGAAAGAAACCAAATACTCCCCCCAGCCCCAATGAAAATATTTTTTAATGAAATTGTCAGCCTCAACAAGATTTGTGAGATACTCAAAGATAGAAATGCTGAATTTTTTTTAGAATATATGTACTTATCTCTCAATTACTTTTTCAAATATCTCTCAGTGTCTTTTAAATCTGTCAATAGACTATGTGGAGCAGGAAATCTGTACTGGATTTTATGCTTAGAAAGAAAGTACATTTGAAATATTAATCAGGAATTTAAACTGAACTTTTCCTTCCTCTTCTAGGTTGAATGATGGTGATACAGATAAAAACTAGCATGTTTCTCGGACAAAACCTATGCTAGCCTGTAAAAGGAGAAATTAAAAAACAATTCCCCCATGGTTTCCAGATCACATTAAGTAAAGTGAAAGAATTTCAGACTTTTATGGCAACCTTTTCTGCCATAGAACATCTTGAATTTTCTGATGAAAACTGTCAAAGAAATTTCAGAAAAGACCAGGAAAAATTTGAAGGGTGGAGAAGGGTTTGTTAGGAAAGAATTTAAATGAAATTTCAAGAGTGGATGTTAGATTTGCTAAGATTAGCATTTGATGTTATTCAAAGATGCAGAGAAAAACGATCAGAAGAGTAACAACTGTGATACTATGAGGTGAGTAAGAAATTCAATTACATATATCAGGAAAGGGTCTAAAGATATGAACATTTAGAATAATTTGGTTCAGGGGAAAAAAAAGTTAATTTGCTAATAAAAATATGTGACTGTCAAATATTTTTGCAAAAAAGTAATGGAACAGAAGCTATAAGGAGACTTTAAACTGTAGTAAGTTAGGTGCACATAAATGTCTTCTAGGAAAGCAGATTGTGGCACTGGGAGAAGGAATAGCACGATTGTGAGTGTTTTCTCCCTTTGGTCAGTCTAAAAGATAGGAATGACAGAGTATTTTATTATTACTGAGGAAATACACTGATATTCAAAATATTACAGCTGCAATCCATTACTATTTTAAATTAATTGGTAGCTATATTTGTAAACAGAAAGTTGTTGAAAGTCTTACACTCTATCGGAAAGAGAGGGTCATTCTCCCACGAGGTGAAGTCCTTCAGGTACAGCTGCTGCTGTGCAGGCTCCTCTCTCCACAGGCATCCCACAGGATCACAGCCTCCTCTCAGGCATCCATCTGCTCCCCTGTGGGTCTCCTCCATGGGCTGCAGGTGGATCTCTGCATCCCCAATGTCCTCCATGGGCTGCAGGGGCACAGCTGCTTCACCATGGTCTGTTTTACCCCAGGCTGCAGGGAAATCTCTGCTCTGGTACCTGAAACATCTCCTGCCACTCCTTCTCCACCAACCTTGGTGTCTGCAGAGTTGTTCCTCTCACATGTTCTCATCCTGCTATTTTCTGGTGGGAATTGCAACTGTGCAATAACTCTTTACCTTTTTCTTACTTCTTAAATATGTTATCACAGAGGTTATCACTTTTCTAATTGGCCCAGCCTTGGCCAGCAGCATGCCTGTCTTTGGAGCTGCTAGAGTTTGGCTTTGCCGTGCATGGAGGAAGCTTCTGGCAGCTTCTCACAGAAGCCACCCCTGTAGTTCCCCTTCTGCTTCCAAACTTTGCCCATGCAAACTGAATAGAAAACCATATGACATGCAATTTTAACATTTATTCATCAGAGATTAAATTATTTTAAAAAAAAGTGCAAAAAGGAATAACCTTTTTAGTGGTGTTGTCACCAAGCTGTCTTATAAATTTTGTTATTATTCAGAAAAATCTCCATAAGAACATATTATTTTACTCTTTGCAGCAGTCTCGAAATGACAGTGTTAGGGAGAAGAGATGTTGGAAAAGTTCCTCTTCCAGAACTTAAAACACCAGCATAAAACAGGGGACAGCACTTTCATGCAGCCCCTCTGAACAAAGAAACAGATAATTTATTTCATTTCCACAAGTTCTATACAGAGAGAAAGCCCATTTGAAAGTTTAATGGAAGTCTTAGTACCTAAGCGATAACTTGCAGAAGAAATACATAGAAAGAAAATGGGAAAATCACTTAGTAAGTGTCAAAACTATAATTTGCTCCTTCCTCTTGATACACTGCCCATAGTTTATCTACGCCACTGGTCTTATGCAGTATAAAGAACAGAAGTTCAGGGCGTAACAGATTAATGACATGTTTGTAGCAATATGAACGAGAAGGTTAGGAAATTTACATTACTGTGAGCTACAAGATGGATTAATGTAATTTCTGTTTACAGCCTCACATTTAATTCATCAGTTTTTCCAGGAGAAAATGCATTACTGGTATCATGCTTCGAGAGTGTTTTGGAGTACGGTTATATTAGTAGTGTATAACTGAAGACATTTGTTATAAATACAGAGCTTAATTCCATAAAATGTTGAACAGTTTCCTAATGGAATACAACTTTTCTTTGATAACAGGGTGAAACAGTGTCAGTTCTGTGCCTAGGTCTTGGAATATAAATGATACAAAAGTAAGAAAGTAAAGGTGATAAAAATTGCAGAGCTCTAAAACTACATTTTATTTTCTTCATCATATTAATATCACTACCTGTATTGTTTTTCTGAGACTTTGATTTGAATTTTCTCTTTCTTAATCTTTTCAAAATATAAAACTAAAGTAAATTAAAAACAGACAAAAACTGAAAATATTTTTTCTTGTGGGATACAACAGGATAGTCATGACCCATTGCTGATACTTAGCTATATTATAATACCCAATTTAGAAGAGGATTTCAGAAGAAATTTAAATAAGAGTTTAAATAGGAATTGATTTCACATATGTATGTCACTGTTATTTTTCTCTCTTGATCTTTTAGTGTATTAGACCTTACACCATTTTTACAATCTTTATGATTATTCTCTCCTTTATTTTTTTTAATTTGGTGAAAAATGCCTGGAATGAGGAAAAGCTGCAGTTCTGTACTATAAAAACTATTTTTAAAATATTAAAATCAGTTAAAAATGTAGAAGTGTCCTCATTTGGGGGAATTTGCATTTCTGTAAAAGACAGTAAGCTAAGTAACCCACCTGTGATGAGAAATTGGTCTGCTCTTGGCTGCTTGCTTTCCATTTGTCTCTGCCTACCAAATCACAGCTCTGTGGCAGGCCCTGCTGTAGTAGCTGGCTCTTTAAACCGGCTCTGCCAGTTTAAAACATATTTATATAAATATGTCTTTTGCAGTGAGGGTGATTTGATAATTTTTGTGCTGGTAGGAAACTGCATGGTTAAACAATATAAAATATGAAATATAAGACAGATAAGGATAAAAGTTCAAAGATGGTATTTAACCAAAAATTAATTCATAAATTGGTTATTAGAACTTTTCTCTTTTGTTTCCATGAGAATTTAAGACAAAAGCAGGAGCAGGAGCTTATGATGGGGTAGGGAAACTGAAGGCTCTATGCAAAATTTAGATGCATTTTTTTATCTCTCCTTCCAGTGAGTAGGAAAAAGGAAATACTAAGGAAATGTGGGTTTTATTGTCCAGATCTTGAGGTACTACTACAGTGATGTGCATTTCTTGTATATTAATAAATTAATAGTAATTTACAATTTACTTATCTATGGGTATAGGAAACCAGATGTCTGAATGCCACTGACTGTAGCTCTCATGTACCCTTTCAAAGATCTGAGTTTTGGTCCTTTCCCCTCATGAAAATGATGGTTCACATAGTTACTTTTGGTATGCAGAACCATCTGGAAAGATTTGGAAAAAGACACATGAATATTATTTTTAACAAAAAGCCTAAATGGCCATTAAAGTTGTAGTGTATTTTTTCTAGATAAAATATTAAAAGATTTTCTTCTAAGATTATGTTCAATTAAAACAGTACAAAAACTATTTGGATTATTATGTCTTATATATTTACAACACCTTTTCTTTTGTCCCTTTCCATGTATTGCAAAAATGAACAAACCAAAAAACCACTAAACCACTGTATGTATCCAGGTCTTTTAAAAATCTGATCTTTTATATAAACTAAGTCAAGAGGTTTAATTCTCTAAAATATTGTCTGTGGTCACTTTTTATTGCAAATTTCCAACAAAAAAGGGAGTTGTACAATCTAATATATAAGTCTGTTAATATGTAAGACTTCTTGGTAGAGAGAAGACCGCTTGAGTTATAAGAATTAAATAAAAATAATAGCATTGTGTCATTGCAGAAGTCTTAGCTGTTTTCTTCCTGCCTATTTGCTTTCAAAAGGATGAGAGTTGGATTCAGCAAAGCCTTTGGCAACAGGTATGATACATCTGAGATTTACTACAAATAGAGAAAAAGCTAAGCACAAGGGGTGGGAGAGGTGCGGGCTGATTGTGTGAAGGGACAGATGTTTTGCACCATTTTTGAGTCATACAAGGATGATTAAACATTCTGGGATTGTGATTTCAGTACAGAAAAAGTAACACTGCGTTCCTCCAAAAGGAACTGGTATCAGTCACTGCCTATGTTGGACAACATTGTGGTGGTGTCTTTGAGGTGAAGTAAGAAGATAAGGGACAGTGTATCCCTATCCTTTTATTTTTTAATAAGCCCATTTTGAAGAGACAGGTAGCACTGGGAAAGATCAGGGGATGCCTCCAGGACAACTGTTGTACTCATTCTATACTTCCTTCTGTGGCTATATTTCAGTGTAGAGAAGGTAAGGTTAAACATTGAACAAATGTGAACATACCAGAATAAATTTAGCATAGACAGCTTTGAAATCTTTCATTGACTGTAGTCATCCACATCCTAAGGATATGGATTCTAAGACAACTTCCAGTTACTTGTCCTAGTTTAACTTCTGTTTGTAGTAATTCCATAAAATTATGCTGATGTAAGAAAGATTGTACTGGGTTAATCAAATCTGTTTTCTAACATTTTCAAATAAGGGGGTCACAGTGGAGAGTTAGCAACTGCAAGAGTTTAGCATTCCATTGGTTTTTTTGTAACTTCCCAGTCAGTGGTAGAATTTATATCACCGTATTTATTGCCAGAGATTTAGAAATTTTTGTAGGAATTAATGTTGCACATCATCTGGCAGTTGGAGGTATCAAGATAGAATTTTGAACAAGTTAGTTCAGTGGCTGTGGTGTTTTTCTTGACTTAGAAAGGCCATGAAACACACAATCAGAAGCTTACCAACACAAAGTGGTGTGACCAGGCTGTGGGCAGTTTGGGGGTAGGTGTCCAGATACCCTTTCAGTCATATCTTTTCTTTATACACAAGTATTCTATAATAAAAAAATGAATATTTTTTCTTATCTTCCTTTGAGACTGAGAATCATAACAGCAATATTCAAAACATGGAACATCACAGATATGAATTTATGCACATTACAGTTTTGAATTTATACCTTTTCTAGTAACTTATATAACTCAGATTACATTTTTTTGGCTGAAGCTGAACTTCATTTGATAATCTTAATTCCTAATGTATGGTAATATTGAAATTCTCTCTCTTGAGTCAGCAGTTTCTTTCCTTGGATGTGTGAGAGAATAAGGAATGTGTGACAATTCAGTCTCCCTCCCCTTCTCCTCCACCTTTTCTGTCACCTCTTGAGTTTTGATGACTCTCTGTCAGATAATCTTTTTAAGTTATTTGCACATATTTACATCTCTACCTCTTTAACAGTGACAATTAACAAAACTTAAAATACAGATAGCCTTTTCACTTGGTAGGAATGACCAAAATAAATAGTGCCATTCTACATACTTGTGGAAATGAAGGAAGGAATGAAAGAAGAAGACAAACTAAGACGAGCTTCATTTTAATTATAAGCTGCATAAAAATCTGTAGATGGGGTGTGACTTCTATGGTTTGTTTAAAATGCCATGGTGTTGCTAGATTTCAAGCATGAGCAGCAGAGATTTTGTAAATGTAAAGAGATGCCCTTTGGATGGATTGCTATGTTGCTTATCTCTGCGTGTGCTGACTTCTCCAAAGAATATTGGTAGATAGCTCAGGCAGCCTTTCCCTTTATAAAGGCTCCTCTCATTATTCTCCCTCATATTTCCATTATACTTTATCTTTTACAACTTCTTAGAAATGAAGAGAAACTCAATCCTCTTTTTCACTTGCTAGCTATTTGCATACCGAATCCACATTTTTCTTCATAGATGTCTAATGTTATAGGCTTGTCTACATTAGGAAAATAGGTCATATTTTGAAAAAGCTAAATTATTAATGCTTCAAATAGCATGAAAATCAGAAGGAAAAATGGTAATGAAATCTTCATATGTTTCAATACCAGGAGAAACTAAAGCAAACTCAGCTTAAAGGCATAAATATCACTGGACCCAAAATCATTATAAAAACATGAGTAGAAATTAAAAAATAATTTGAAAAGTCAGGAGATAAAGACAAAAAAACTTCAATTGAGAGGAAATTCTGAAAAATAATAATGTAGCAAAATGTTAGTAATTTGAGTATATGTGTCTGCTTGATTTATGCATGTTTCTCTCTCTTTAATTACAGAGTAAGAGAGCAGCAAAAGCCCCTAGACTTGTGGCTTCTCCTGGAGAAGGTGTTATGGGAAGTGATAATAGCATAGTGGGTAAAGCACACCACACCAGTGTGTTCATCAGTCTTTAAGCAAGCTCCATTTCTGCCTAGATTAGTGCATGCCATGCTGCTGGACCCAGCTGCTCAGGCATGAACAGTCACTGCTTCATGGGGAAATAGCAAGAGGAGAAACAGCCTTTCATGGAGTTTTCCTCTTATGTGAGTCACATTGCGAGAGCAGTGTAATGTGTTTAAAATTAAAAATTTTTGTAAAATTAAAAAACCAAAAGCTACAAGACGGTTTTGAAAAGGGGTAATTAAAAAGAAATTTAAAAAAAAGAAAGAAAGAAAGAAAGAAAGAAAGAAAGAAAGAAAGAAAGAAAGAAAGAAAGAAAGAAAGAAAGAAAGA
>JAHLSL010000006.1:17729627-17837142 GCA_025920805.1 Petroica traversi | reverse complement strand
TTGTCCTGGTTTAGGGCAAATATTTAGGAGGAAACCTCTGGGAGGTCTCCTCTAGGAAGAGCCGATTCCAATCGCCCCTCCCCCTACCGGTCCGGGAAGAATTTCCTTAGAGAAAAGTGGAAAAAACTATTTATTTAACACATAGAATATTTACAAGTATAGGGAAAAAATTGGATAATATGAAAACAATGAAACCTCTCCTTCCTCTGAAGAGATGGTAGATTCAGAGTCCGTCTGAGTCCGGTTCAGTTCTCCAGTGGGGGGACGATTGCCGGGCCCGGCTGTAGCAGTCGGCGAGGGTGGGGGAGGGGCCCCCCGGGCGTTCCCTGGTGTCCTGGGCTCACGCGATGCCAGCCAGTCCCAAGAAGAGGAAAAAAAAGAAAAAAAGAGATAACGCTGTCTGCTGGAATGCAGCCTCTCCGCTCTCTTGACCTTGGTTCGTAGTAATCTGCGGGACGGGGGGCGATGATCCCGGGGAGCTGCGAGTTCCGGCCGCGCTGGAGCCACGCGCTCCCTCCTCTGCTCTTCTCTTCCTGCTTCCTGCTGCCGCTCCGCCTCTTCCTCCACCTTCACTTTCACTGTCTTCCTTAGACCAACTTAAAGCTGCAGAACTTAATGTCCAGCATAAGCCAGGGGACGATTGGGGATACAAACAGGCCATATGGCTAACCCAGGACAACTGTTAACTGAGAATTCGAATGAGGATATTTAATGTTAAATTATGTATTTAAAACAGCTAAAATTGGAATGATTTCTTAAGTGCTTGTCCAATGCTTTTTTAGATATAGACTCTTATTATAGTGCACTATACTCTTCTCTGCACCAAAATGATGCCAGAGTTTAGTAAGAAGGATAAAATTAAAAAGTCATGAACAAAATTCATTATTCAGGTCAGCAGAAGAAATCCCAAATGCAGAATGTCATGTCCTAATAGACATATGTGCTTACTGTGTTTCTATAAAACCAGATGTGGAAGATGGTCAGGGGAATATATAAATAGCCATCTTCATCCTGTTTGCTGTGGCTGTGTGCAGGTGATATTGACCATCACCAACCCTGGTGTTCCTTTTTCTCTTTTTTTTTTTCTTTTCCTTTGCCTAGGCTTCTAAATTGTAACACCAATGAAAATGTTAGCAAAAAATATTTTATTACATATTTCCTTTTTGTCATACTGTGGTCTTTTTTATCACTTCTATTAAAAAAGGTGAATGGCCCTTATGAGAATCAAAGCCATGATCCTGGCATTGTCAGCACCATGCTTGGACCAACTGAGCTAATCTCAGGATCACACTATGAACTATGTTTAAAAATTCAAACCAAATTATAAGCTTTTCAGCAGGTGTATAATGAATAAGTTCTAGTCTTTTAAACTGAAATACTACAAACAGATTTTGCACAATACTATGGCACATTGTAAATATATCATTAAGGTGCTTTGTTTTATAAACTTGAAAGAATAAAGAATTTTAAGATTAAGTATTTGTACATGGACCTAGATGTCAGCATTTTCCCTGGAGAAAATCACAATTTTTCATATTATGGGGTTAATATGAAACCCCATAATATGAGTAACTTTTCACATCCATTTTGTTTCCTTGTGGGTTTTGGGGGATTTGAGTGGCTGGGACCAAAATGTTTCTTGTGAATAATTTTTAGTATATTTATGTTTTTTGAAGTTCTGTGATAGCATTTATAAGTATTAACTGAGGAATAATCTTACATTTATTGAGAGCTATTTGTTCCTGTGTCATGTTCATAGCATTTCAAAATGGTGACCTACATATTCAAATGCATTCCTATTATTGATAATATAGTCAAAGAATTTCCATTTCATTTTTCATATATCTTTTGAAAATTTTAATAACTACAGTCGTATATTCTTACACTGCTCATTATGGGAAGTTATGATTTTAAAAGGCTTTGGCACAATGGACCTGTTAGATGGATCTGAACGTAACCTTCTAGGAATAAAAATGCTTTTAAAATTAAATATTCACTGGCCTCAGTGTCTTGGGAATATTTCTCAGGTACTGGATGAAATCTGAGAAAGTGCTTTAATTGCAGTTTAGGAGAATTCCAAAGGGTTGAAGATGAGTGAAAAATTCAAGAGGAAACACTTAAATCTACATCTAGATTATATAGTTAATAGAGTCTTTTTGTGTTTGTGACTTTGTTTTTTTATCTCAATTTTGTGTGGCAACTGATCAGCCAGTTGCAGTTGACTTCAGTGTGACATTACACTGAATTCATCACCTCTTAGAGTCCTTCTCAACAGTGGAGTATGAGGTTGCTCTGCCTGGGGTTCAGCAGCCAGTTTCTACCATTATTAGAAACGAGGACCTGAAATGAGACTGATTTTTGTCCATTCCACACTGATTTTTGGTCATTACACTACTAGTCTCTAAACAGAAGTGTTTGTTGCAGTGCTCATATATATGGGATAAGGCATTGAGAAGAAAAAGAAACTGACACCTGTTGAATCTGTGCATGGAAAACTCAATAACCTTTTTTAAAGGAAAACGGGAGTACTAATGCTACATTAAATACAGTCCACATTAAACAGGGTTGGGTTTTTTGTTTTTTTATTCCTGGTTGAGTAAGAAATATCTCTACCTTTCCTGTGTTCCAGAACAGTGAGCTATGATCTTCTGTGGACTGAAAAGCTTAGTACTTAAATGAAAATTTACTGTAAAGTTTATTCAGTGAATTACCCTAAAAATGTATAAAATTAACACAGGTGACACCTTCACAAGATGAAACCAAGATGTTTTAAAGCTTTAACAGGAAAGGATAAAATATAACTTCTTTTAAAGAACTGAGAAAAGTTTTTGAGAGGTTTTTTGTATTAATATAAATGTGAACTATTTGGGAGAACCACTGAGAATGTGCCTGAAGAAAATGGTTAAAGAAGGATATGTAATATTAATAGTTATCCAAGAGCACTTTGTGATGACTTCTTTTGGATAATTCATTGCAAGAACTGTGTCAGTAGTGCTGTGTGCTCATCCATGAAGTACTAAAAGCTTTGTAGTTGTGGCAAGGATAAATTCCCATATGTGAAAATGATCAGCAAAGGAAGAATTACTTTGCATTACAGAAAGAATGCTAAGATTCTGAACATAACATTTCAAAAGCATCTGTCTTGGCTTCAATTTACAAATTCTATCTCTGGTAGTCAAGGGTATGACAAGTACCAGCTTGCATTATAAACTTACTCTTGGATGCCAAACCTGTATTTCTTTCTTCAGTCTGTAGTACCTGGTAAAAAAAGTATCACTTCGTCTCAAAGAAGTATTTTGGTTCAGGGAATAATGAAATTGCTGGCCTAGCAATCTCTCAGAATTTTTGACTGCCTCTAATTTGGAACATTTAAGAACTAGAGGCTCAAGCATCTTGAGGCCAAGTCTTGCCAGTATTACCCACTGAGTTATAGAACTAATTGATGCAGGTAATCTCCAGTGGAGACTATTCTTAGAGCAGCTTTGATCTGTCAGCCTGTGGAGGCTCTCATGTAGTGGCAAATCCTGACACTCACATATGACATTGACTGAAGGCTGAATGCTCTGCAAGTGTGTAGCATTTAAAAAGAAAATAAAGAAGGTAGACTTCCAGTAAAAGATGTGTTAATGCACTTATATTGCTACAGATGAAATTCTGGTTTTGAGACTGCATTTTCTGCTGAAACCCTAAATCTGATAATGCTGAATTAGATCATCAGGAAAAATTCATATAACCCTATGAAGCTTCAACATGTGAAACATTTGATTTTGGCCAAAAAAAGTCCTGAAACAACCAAACTCCGTATCACAACTTTATTACTGTAAATTAAAAAATAAAAATCTTATTATCAGAGAATCTGGTGTTCTCTGCATAGCCTGAGCTGCTGGTGCCCCATTCACCCTTACAGCACTAAGCACCTTAAATGACTCGTCTCCTTCATCCTCTAAATTTTATGTTGAACAGTGTTAATAGTTCTCTGAAGGAAGCAGGTCAGACTTATCATGAACATCATTCCCAGAGACTACTGAGATCACTGAAAAGATGTTCACTTAGCCACAGGTAGGCTAAGTAGGTCTGGCAGTTACTTTCTTGAGCCTTTAAAGGATATGTCAGATCTTTGTGAAGAAATAATTTAGTGCTGAAGTGTCCCCAAAGTATTCTAGTTTTTCTTACTGAGTATTGGGATATCTGTGAAATGCCCATCATCAGGGAATTATATCCTCTGTAACAACTGGAAGCAGCAAAATTTTTTCACTTCAGAAACATTTCAGATCAGCAGAAAATCTAGATTACACAAAAGGAGTTAGAAGGTAATGGTGACATTTTTGCATCATACAGAAAGCAAATTGAATATTTTAATGAACACTCCTATAAAAAAATTCTTGCAGTGAACCAATAATGCAATACAGCAGAAAATAAGCTTATATTTGTTGCCATGAATATATGCTTTTATTATTCCTCTTATGTTATGCCCTTGGGGTTATTTTGTGTTCAGGAGTTTTCAACACAGACATTTCTTAAAATTCATCTCTTAAACTGTAATGTCACTTACTCTCTGTCCAATAAATCTGACTTAATCATGGGATAAACCCTGCATCTCTTGCCTGGGATTACTAATAACAGCTCTTCCTTAAAGTAACGCTGGAGTGGTTAAAAAATCTGAATTATTCTGCACATGAACTGCAAGAATAAAAGATGCTGTTTTTCAAGCATTTGTGTTCCCAAACAGATAATGAGATGGCTTTTTGAAGCTAGGGATTACTAGGCATAGAAGTGCCAGCAATCATTAACTGGAAGTGAGCTCATTTTCTTCAACTGAAGAAAATCAAAATGGGAAATATACCTCTTATGCATCATTAAATTAAACTCTGGGGGTGTATGGTGGAGGGAGTGACACACTTCACTCTGAAGAGAGTAGTAGCAATATGTTCATTGATATAAACCAGCAATTTAACCAAGTTTGATAATAAATGTCACAGTAGTTTAACAAGATTTGATAACAAGATGCACTTGACTATTTACTACATAGAGAACAGGATCAGACAAAACTGTCAGGGAAACCCTCCCATAGGGTGCTGAGTTTCAGAAAGGACATCCTTATGTTCTAAACTTGCCCTCAGAGGGGAATTTAGGTAGAGCTGGATCCAGATTTAGTCCCAAACTTGGTCAGCATTTTATATGTAAAATATTTTATATGCACAGTCAATCTTTTATGCCACTTAGCAAAGATTTCAGTATTAATTACTCACCAAGAGTCTGCTGTGTTAAGGAATCTCTCCATTGCAAGAAGTAAATTTGAGAGGCATAATTACTCAAGGGAAGATCATGGCATGCAGCCCACTGCCATACAGGAGAGCTCAGCAGGCCCTGGGCTGTCTAGTACTTATGGGGTAAAATAATTGATTTAAAGTAATATTTGCATACTGACTATAAATATTAATTTCTTTCGAAGTCAGCTTGAATCAGACCATTGACCAGCAGTATTGTTAGGCAGCTGCATTGCTGACATCAGCTCTTGGCTCTTGGGTTGTGTATGTCTCCACCAACTCCACAATGAGTTGGCTACTGCCAAAAGGACCAGACACATCCATGATAGCCACTGACACTGGCGGTTAGCACTTAAGTATACTTATGAGAAATAAAGTTCAGGTTGGGATCATGGCGTGTGGAGTGAAAAGCAAAGCATTAGAGGATGTATGGCACCAGTGGATGTTTTTTGTAGTGCTTTTGTTATAAGAGAAACTTGTCCTAGCATGAGTATTACAGAACTATTTCTCTCGTTGCCTCTTATGACTTCCGTTTTCTATGCACTGTAGGATGCACAGAGAGGAGAAAACAAAAGTGAGTTTATCAAAGAAAAGTTCCTCACAGAATTAAGTCTTAATCTCTGTAAGTGATCCACTTATAAAAACATAAAGGATTTTACAAATGTTTAAATGCTGCAGCTTTTTATTCTTGTGCTGCTTTAGTAGGTAGAAGTGATACTCATGTGCCTAGTTTAAGGAATAGTTGGAGACAATTTCACTTTTATAGTCTTGCTGACCAAGGTTTCCTTCGCAAGCATAGTGAGTAGGAATGTTGAAATAGGACCCAGATCTGAAAATAAAGAAGATATAGTTTCCTTTTATAGCTCATATTCTTGAGAGAAAGTATTTATTACTACACTGTGAAATATGCTACTGTGTGAAGAGGATCAATATGCTGGAGTTCTCAACTAAGCTGGCCTTGTTAGGATTTTAACGAACAAGTTCTGCTAGTGTTCAGTCTGTAAGATTAATTCCAAAATCGTAATGCTTACGGAACTTCAATTTATTAAGTGGTGTATAATTAACATTTTTGATGCTTGTTAATAAATGGATGAATTTATGCCAATTTTCTCTTTTTGAGGTTTACTGAGCTATTGCAACATCTGTTTCCTGGTAAATGAAAGGAATTTTCACTTTTTCTGATTATGTCCCGTTATGCCAGGGAGTTCCCACATAAAATTGTTAGGGTTTTTGTTTTTAGGATTTTTTATTGTATTTTTTTATTGTATTCCTTTATTGATATCCATATATAACTTTTTCCTATAGTTCTGTAATATACCCTTGAATATTTTATCCTTGCCAAACGTATGTCCCTGTCACTATCAGTGTTCTCTTTAACTGAAGCAAAATTTCGTACAAACTGATGTTTTGTTCTGTGTTGCCAATGGAACTTTAGTCCAGGTAGAGTCACACAATCACGGTGGTTTGAAAAGACCCTAAAGATTGTCAAGTCCAACCATTAACTCAATACTGTCAAGTTCACCACTAAACCATGTCCACCCTGAACCCATCTTGTAAATATTTTCAGGGATGATGACTTCTCTAATTCCCATTAGAGCAACCCACTCTAATGTTTGGCAGCCCTTCCAGTAAAGAAGTTTTCCTAACATTGAGTCTCAACCTTCCCTGGTGAAATGGGAGATGTTTTCCTCTTGTCCTATCACTTCTCACTTGGTAGACAAGACTGATCCCCACCCTGGACCTGAGGTCAATACTTTTCCTACTGGGTAGGGATACTGTTGGACACTTTTCTGTGAGAGAGCATTGCTGGCTCACATTCCACCAGGACCTCCAAATCCTATTCTGCCCTTCAGCTTTCCAGACAGTCAGCCTGTAGCTTATTCTGGTAAAGGGGTTTCACTTTACCAAGTACAGGTCTTAGCTCTTTCCCTTGCTGAACTTCATGGGTTTCCTGACAGCCATTTTCTCCAGGTTCAAGATCCCCCGTGGATAGCAGCATAACACTGTGGCACTCAGCCACTCATCCCAAACATATGCAAACTTGCTGAGTATTTTGCTCTGTGCCATCATCTAGATCATGAATGAAGGTGTTGAACAGAATTGGACCCAGTAATCAAGGACACATCTCCAGTTTCTTGTAATCTATAAAACTGTGGTTCTTACTGTCTATTGTGCGACAGCACAGTTATTCCAGGGTTTTATAATTTTAAAATCATAAGTCTCTACAGTACTGAAGAGTCATTTCTACCAATTTATTAAAGGAGATTGATTTACTGTCTATATGAGCAAGTTGCTTTGTATGAAATACATCCTCCTTTGCCTGGTCTCTGAAATTTTTGAAAAAATGGGGAACATGAGAAAAGGGTGGGCTTTCAAGTTTAATTTTGTTAGCAGTTACTACTGTCAGTTAAATGCTCGTTATGTGCATTTTTCAGTTGATTTTTTGGTGGCCCTAATAAAGAAATTATCAGAGAAGACAATCGCCTCCACTAAGGATACTTCACCTGAAATCCAGTTCTTTAATATTCAAAATTGGTGTAGGGATGTCTATTTCCCTTGAATGATGAAATAAGATAAAATGCAAATGTAAAACATTTCTATGCATAGGTAGAATACGTATACTTCATACTTAGCTAGAGAAAAAATAGTATTACTAAGCAGACTTTCTTTGATATGCTACCACAGTTACTTTGCATACCTTACAAATTTGGTGAAAACTCTACTGTCAGAGTGGTTTTCTGACAAAAAGTCATGTTTCTTACACTTTGAAAACATGTTAGCTTTGATTATATATGGTTATCTACCATATACTTAAAATGTAAAATATAAATTCAAAATTGAATATTTATTTGAATTTTGATATGAGAATAAAAACCTTCTCTGGTTGAGAATTAATTTATTTCATAGTGAATGTTCAAAAAATGAGAAATCATATTTTAAATTGTATTTTAAAACAGGGATGAACACATAGAAATTCTTAGACCATTGGATTTTGTTCTTATCTACTAGTAATAAACAAGTTTGGGTTTTTTTTTTATACTGTTGAAACTCTGTATGCATCAAACATGTCTTATAATTAGGTTTATTGCCTTAGGGGAAAAAGAATGAATATTGGGTTCAGCAGCTGTAAGCAAATGTTTTCTGCTTTCAATTTTCTTGTGTGTGTGAATGTGTGTGTGATAGTTTTGCTTAGTAAATGGACTTAGAGAAAATAATTTGAGGTTTTGTGAATTGCAACATTTCCTTCCTTTTAATTCCAAATCCCTTGATATGTGCTGAAAAATGCTGCTGCAAGACCTTGAAGTGAAAAAAAATCTGATATTTTTCCAGAAACTAGGAGTATATTTATCCAGTTGCAGGTTACCAATTATGCAAATGACAAGGTACTAGATATAAAGTTAAGCAAAAACCTTTTTCTCCAGAGCTTTGCAATAAAGAAAATCTATTTCCCCCTACGTTGCTCTCCCAAATAAGTCTGAAACCACTGCCTTTCACAAAGTATTGTGCCTTGTTTTAATCTTGGAATAGAATAAATAATGTCATTCATAATGCAGAAGTACCTGGTACTCTGAAGAAAGATTTAGTCAAATTACATATGCCCTTGAGTAATATCATGGCAGTCACTCCAATAAAAATGAGCTCTAGTTTTTTATCAGAGTTTAACCTTCCATGGGGCTATGTAATTTATTCACTAAACTGCATTTTATATTGAGAGCTACCTGAGGGATCAAATGGATTATGCAGTTGTCTGAGAGTTTATTTTCATTCTAGATTAATGCCAAGCCAAACTGCTTCCAAAATGTGGAGTACTTCCACACTGAAGGTACTTGGAAATTCACTAGAAACTCTGAGAGGTGCCTTCTGCAGTTGGACAGCTCTAGCTTATATTAACAGTCCTGGGCTAGTGGAAGTGTATAAGGTAAGTAAGACTGTACAGAAATAAATAATATTTATTTTTTTTAAGTATAAACAGCCCATTTTCTGGCTTTTACTTCTGCATTAGCTGCTTTTGTATTGCAATTTCTTTAACAATTCTGACAATTCCAAGTGATAACTGTTCATTTTGACTGTAGGAAGGCAATAGGTAGCCTTAGCCATGGAAGTTCTGGTTAAAAGATTAAGAAGCTTCTGTTTTTCTGGCCCCTACTACAGCAAAATCTCCCAAGGATTCAGAAAAGAAAGAAAGAAAGAGAATAAAAGTGGTTGTAATTTTTTTTCTTCCTATGGGAAGAAAGGGCAACTTAGCTTACATGCCTAACGCCTTCAGTGTTACAAGGAAAGGTGAACTAAGGTGCAGTTTTAATACACATCTGCGCTCTCAGTATTTTCATACTGAGTATAGCATTGTCCCACTATGCTTTTTCTATTTACCCCTTTAAAGGATGGGAGATTAATTAATTTGGGAAGCGTATGTTCAGCTACACATGGTTCACATTATTTTGTTGTTGTTGTTAAGCACTTGACTTCTCTGTAAAGGCAGTAATGTGTTCTGCTTAAATTCTAATACAAGTGCCAGAGCAAGCCCTTTCCTGTAAGTTCAGAAGCTATTTCTTTCTTTTTGTAAATGGAGTTCTCTTCAGAATATATGTTTTTTAGGCATGAAAGGAGACCCGTAGAGCACTGACTGTCGGCTTTATGAATAGCTTTTCAGAACAGTGGTTTCATTAAACTATTACAAAAGTAGAGAAGATTTTTTTTTTGTTTCCCCCTGCAGCTCTTAAATTAATTTTATAAATCCTAGATGAAATACAAAGAACCTTCCTAATCTTCAGTGTGAAGTTCTTCAGAGGTACAGTAATAGCTTACCCTCTGGAGCATTTGCATAAAGCATGAAAGCCCAACATCATGCCCTTGGTTTGCCTGAGCTTCATCAAAGTTTAGCTTAGTCTTTTTACATGCCTGGTGGTTAGAAAAGCCTTCTGTGTATTGGTTCTTCCATTGTGTTTGGAGGCCTTGAAAAGTGCTTTTTGAAGCTTATGCTAGTGCATTTGTAGGTGTCTGGCCACATCATAGTCCCTCCTCCCTGTTTATGTTGTTATTCACCACTTACGAGATGGTGAATGAATTTTTATATATTTTTCTACTGTCCTTGGAGAAAGGTATTGAATGTGTCTCAATCTGCTTGTATCTAATTTAGATACATGGCTTTCTCAACAATCAATATTATCTTGTCAGCATGGTGAAAAACTTCCATGCTATATGATATGAACTGATAGCTCTTCAGCCCCACATGCTCTCCTGTAGTGTGCTTTATCTTTTTTCTGAACATTTGAATGTGTTAGACATCATACAGAACATTTGGAAAAAAAGAAAAAAGTGAAATGTCATTATTTTTTTTCCAAATGGCTCACAGTGATTTCTCTTTTCTTGGAACAGTATGTTAATAAACAGATTTAGGACTGTACTTTAATGATAATCTTATCTCAATGAATCACTTCAGAAGTCCTTGCAAAAGTCAGGAAGCCCATGACATTGATTGTTATAACTTTATAAATAATTAGATTTCATTTTATTCAGGGGAATCTCAGATTTGCACGTACTGAAGATCTTTTCCCCGCATTATGTTTAATAATATTCCTCTGTATGCTTTCCTTCCCCTACAGATTTTATCATTTCAACAACTGCATATACTTAAGAGAAAAGATTTTATTTATTGGAGATGAGTCACTGGGAGACCAAAGAATTTAAATAATTTCTCATAACTACAAAGTGTAACAAAGATTTGAGTACTTCTTCTTTGACTTTGTCATTTCTAATAACGGTGAGTACTTCCAATAGAAATCAAGGGGCTTGGATTTCATAATACATGAGAACATAGATTTTTATCATTAGTATTAATCATCATGTGTCTAAAAGTTAAAGAAAGAACAGATGATGCAAAAAAATAAACAAGGCAAGGGATTTTGGGATATACAGAGTCCTGACATGACTTAAAAGGATGTCAAAGCAAACGAGCTTTCAGTTCTGTCAACAGTGTTAACAAAGTTAATCCTAAATGTTCATTTCAAGCTGCCTGATCACCCTATGATAGCTATTTTAACAGAAGATCTGCTGTAGTGGCGGTGTAAGACTCTAAAATTATTCATGTGTTAGAGGCTGTGTTAATACCAAGACATGAATAAAAAATACTTAATAGGTAGATCACAGTTCTTTTTCAAGATTACTTTACCCATCTTTGTAGTAATAGATGATCTATTAATAAACATTAATATATCCCAGTATAATAATAATAATAGAGATAGATGCATGTGCTGTGGAAATCAGTCTTTCTTCCTTAGGTAATGCTGAGATATGCTTTGTTTCCAACTGTAAGTTTTAATTAAGGTGGAAAGAAGACTGGATGAAGAAGATAAACGTTGAAGTTGAAAAGCCAGAGTTGAACAAGAAATGGAATTTGGTGATAAATAAAATTGACGCAGCGTGCCGTGGTCTGATGGACCAGTGCTGCGCGTGTTCCTGCAGTGTCCCTCATGGAGCCACTCAGGCGGTGCCTCACACAGCACCGACACAAACACAGGCTACCCCTGCAGATGGACTCAGGCAGCCACTGACACACTCTGAGGCGTCCCCGGAGATGAAGAGGTGGGAGGGACCACCTGGCCCGTGATTCCAAGACATTTTTTATCTTGAATGGAGCACCCAAATAGCCACACGCAGAGGGAGTCGTGGGGCTTGGCCCGAGGAATTGAGGGGCGGGCAGAGCATCACTGACCAATAGTCTGAGGGCCGGGGTGGAGACAGGGTTGATTGACATAAGCTCCTGACCCTTTCCCTTCCCTCTCCCAATGGGAGAGGGAAGGGAAAGTGTCAGGAGCCAATGGGAGACTGAGAGAGAGAGCGCCCCGGGACAGGGTTCAGTCACAGGGAGTGACTTTAGGCACCGCAACATAAAATGAAAACCACTTGTGAGGCAGAAATATTTTAAAATATATTATGAAGTACACAGCACAAAGATTGAGGTGATACAGTCAAATGATTTAGCATACCTGACACGTGTACCTGGAAGAAGATGACTCTAAGAGGTAAGAGGTACGAAAAAGAAGTAAAAATGGAGAAATTTAGGAACATGGAGTTCATGTCTTTGCTCTCCTGTTTGAAGGGAGAGTCTTTAGAGTTTCGCCCCTCAGAGACTTGATTTAGCTGGTTTACAGTCATGAAGTTATGAGTAGTTGCACCAACCAAGGATGTAAAAAAGCATATTGGACTTCCTGAACTGGTTAGTTTTAAGTGTTATTCTTGAAACTCTTGAAAATTAATTCAGATTTCATTGCTCAAGTTTTAAAAACTAATAAAGTCAGGAATCTGAAATTACAGGATGTTGCAGAAATGCTGGCTACAGCAGAATGAAAGCTGATCAAAGACCAAAACAAATACACAAAAATCTGATAAAAGTAAGATTTTTTTTCTAGATGTTTCCATGTAATAAGTAGAAATTACCTGGAAGAAATAATTAAAGCACTCAACTGAATACAAGAGGAAAAGAAAAGTATATCTTGCCAAAAGTTTCTAAGGTCAGGTACTAGCACTGTGGCTACATGGGTACAATATTACTTGCAAGTCAAGATGCAAATAAATGAACATAGTTATGTGCAACTTCTGTGTGTTTGTCTAACTTGTGTGATGGTGTACTGCAGCTTTAAGGGCAAATTAATAATAATTAATAAATAATTTTATCAATGAATGTTGTGTTTAAGATATTTAATCTCTATTCTTTTGTGTTTCAATATCATATTCCAATGCTAATTAGGTAAGGAAAAAACGCGTGGTACTAGAAAGTACATTGTTACTCACCCATGCCGGAAGAGGTTAATTGAAAATAATTAATAAATACATAAAAACCTTGTTTACAAAGGACATAAATGTATGCTTTGTGGATTTCCATAGAAACTACCTGTAAAAGAAGTTATTATACTGAGAATCAGAAAGAGATTTTTAGAAACAAGGAATCTGTTGCAGTTTTTCAGACTCATGTGGTCGTGTCCCTTTGTATATCAGCTGAAATGCACTCAAGTATAACCAATTTTACATGTTTCAGTCTGTTGTTAAATGCTTTATGACCATTGAAACACCTCTGTAATGTGCATGATGCATCCAACTGTGAGACAACTGTCATAATAAAGTGTCAGTCAAGGGACTTGAACTCTTGTCTCTTTTCCAGAAGTCCAGACTGCCACTGAAAAAGTAAGCAGGGTTGGCTTTGTGTGTGGATCTGGGTTTTTTTTTTTTCTTGTTTATTTATCGATTTGGTATGGTGTTGGCCCTGGGAATACAATCAAAAATCGTTTAATCTTTCTAAAAATCTATTTTACAATGTAATACAGCTCAGTTACACTTTCCTGAATGATAAATTAGAAACACTACTGAGTTCTAAACAAGCTGAAAGCTCCCCCTGCTGTTTCAGAGCATTAGGAGATGACTCATCCCTTTGGATTTTTTGCTTAAAAGAGAAGACAAGATCAAATGCTTTAAACTAGCTAATGGTCAAAAAATGTTTATTTCAGTGATGACATTTTCAGCTGATGAAAGGCAAGAGATACTGTGTATGCATTAGTATTAAATTACTATAAGAATCATGACAGAAAGAAAGTAGCTCTTTCAGTTAAACCAAATGAGGGAAAATGTTAACCATAAAATCCTTTTTTTTCCAAATTGCATCACTATTTAACATGAGAAGGAATATTCAAGGTATTTGAGTCATTTATTGTTAATGTTATACATATATTCAGCTTAAGGTCAGTTAGCAATCTCTGAAGATTACAGTTTTGAGGATAATGGGTAGTTTATTGTAGAAACTCTGTATTGTGTAAATGGTTTTGGACACAATCTGAGTAATAACTGTCCTCCTGTCTTTGTTACTGTGTTGAAGAAAAACATACATATATGGGGGACAGATGCCTTTCTACCATTCTGCATACGAACAATGTGCTCCTATTATCTACAAAATCCAAAAATCAGTTGGTGGAGGGATAGGTACAACTGTTTTTGAGAATATTTTGATTTAAGAAGAATATCATCAATATTTTGCAATATGTTATGCAAAGAGCATGCTGTGCTTGGACCAGATTGCAGATTACACTAGTACAATACAACATGAACCAGGGAAACTGCATTGATGAGAATGAGAGGAAACCATCTGAACAGTATCTGAATAGATAGAAGAAACAAACTGTATCTTTAATTTTTTTCCTAATTCCTGTATTGTGCTTCTGATGTCTTTGACAGGGGGAGTAGCATCGCAATTCTCACTTTTTTTTATTCTCCTTGCTGATCACTCATCACTGTCTTGATATATGTCAGCCAAACATGTAACAGAATTTCAGGTCTATTTTGTTCTCCAGTTGCATCATCTACAGCTCTCTGTGCTTGACTTTCTGGTGGGTTGACCTTGCCTGGTTGCCAGACACCCACACAGCCGTGCTCTCATTCCCCATTCTCACCGGGACAGGGGGAGTAAATAGGATGGAAAAGCTTCTGGGTCAAGACAAAGATAGGAAGATCCATTACTGTCATGTGCAAAACGGACTCCACTTGTGCAAGATCAGTTTAGTTTATTGCCTATTGAAAATAATAATAGGATGGTGAGAAACAAAGACTCCCACATAAATACTTCACCTCTGTCTGTCAACTCTTTCTTCCCAAAATAACCTTCACCTTAAACCTTCACTCCCCAATTCCTCTGCCTCCTTTCCTCCATGTCTGGGAATGGGGACCTCTGTGGTCAGTCCATGACACCTCCTTTCTGTTCCTCCTTTCTCCTCACACTTTACCTAACTCCAGTGTGAGACCTCTTCAGAGGCTGCAGTACTTCAGGATAAACTTGCTCCACTGCAGGTTTTCCACAGACTGCAGTTTTCAGGAAATATTCCCCTCCCCTGTTGTTGAGCCTTCCCATGGCCCACAGGGAAAACCCTGCCATGTCAGGGTCTCTCCCTGCCGGGTGTCTCCTGTCCCGTCCCTGCTCCCGCTGTCCCCTCGGGGCTCGCAGCGCTGTTTCTCGCACGGTTCCCCTGGCTCAGCCCTGGCTGCCGGGCAGCGTTTTGCCCTCCCTTGGCCAGGCTTTCCCCGGGGCTCTCGCCCGCCCGCCCGTGGCTGA
Organism: Petroica traversi; assembly: GCA_025920805.1. Lineage (NCBI taxonomy): Eukaryota > Metazoa > Chordata > Aves > Passeriformes > Petroicidae > Petroica > Petroica traversi. The sequence continues at coordinate 17,821,782 of JAHLSL010000006.1, read as the reverse complement.
GGGGCTCAGCCGTGCCCTGAGCTGGGGCCGCTGCAGCCGCTGGCACTGGTGGGCAGCACTTAAGATGAGTTACAGTGTGCACACCGTTCCTCTGGTCATATGGAGTCAGTCACCCCTTCCAACTCCTGTGTATCCCCAGCCCAGTCACTTTGACCAGATGGGGAAGAGCAAGCACAGCTCAGCAATAAATGGAGCACTGATATGTTATTGACCACAGAGTGAAGGGATTGCTATGAAGAAACTTAACCCCAGAATTCCATCTCTTCAGCCCAGTCACAGAATCATAGAATGGTTTGTGTTGGAAGGCACCTTAAGGACCATCTAGTCCATCCTACAACCAGCAGGGACATCTTCAACTAGATCTGGTTGCTCAGAACTGTTCAACCTGGCCTTGTACATTTCCAGGGATGTGGAACTGACCACCCCTCTGGTGTTTCAACACCCTCCTAATGAAAAAAAAAACTTCATTTTTATACCTAATCTGACTCGATCTTCCTCAGTTTCAAGCCCTTACCTTCTGTCCTATGACAACAGACCCTGCTCAAAAGTTTGTCCCCATCTTTCTTGTAGGGCCCCTTAAGAACAGAAAGGCCACAGTGAAGTCTTCCTGGTCCTTCATTTTCAAGCCTGAACAATCCCATCTCTCTCAGCCTGCCCTTATAGAAGAGGTGCTCTCACCCTCTGACCATTTCTGTGGCCCTCATCTGGACACCCTCTAACAGGACCATGTCTTCCCTGTGCTTAGGACCTCATGAGGACACACTGCTCTGCGTGGGATCTCACCAGAGTGGGGTATAGGGGGAGAATCCCTACCTTCCACCTTCTGGCCATGCTTCTGAGATGGCCCGGGATGTGTATGGTTGGCTTCCTGGGCAGCAAGCATGCCCTCTGGCTCATGTCCAACATTACATCCACCAGCAGCCCCAAGGCCTTGTCATCCAGTCCCCATTTTATTCATGGTGAAACCTTTTAAGTTCCAAGTATTCAGTTACTTATATTCTCCTCTTGATTTTGGATTATGAAATCTTATCTATTGTGACACTATCAGACTTCTCAATGAAAGCGTGAAAAATTTAGTGTTTCTAATGTTCTCTGGTTGCATGCATTTCCTATCTTTAGAATTTTTTTCTTTTTTAATAGTCCTGATCCAATGCTCTATTCTTAGATTCTATTTACATCACAACAAAAATCTAGTAAGGATTCTAGTAATTCTGTCAGGATTACTTTATAGCTCTTTGATTTTCAGTTCCCTCATTATAACTTTCTCCTCTTACAAGATAAAGGCGTTGTCAAGTTCTTACCTCCCTTTGTTTGTATTCTGAGTGTTTAATGTGTCAGAGGTGCTGCTTGGTGTCCTTTATAACATTGAAGAAAGTAGTAATACTTTCCTCATGCAAAAAAACTACTTATAAGAACCCATTCGGCACATTGCCTTTGATTAACATGTATTGTTTGGTCACAACTGTCACATTAATACAATATGTTATTAAATGTAAAATAAAATGTCTTTAAAAATGTTACTGCTTGTACTCAAAATATTCTCTCTTGTTTTAAGAAGGAATCTCAAATCTCTTGGGAATCTTGCATACAAGAAAATTTAATTGGGCTTAATTGACTTAACTAATAAAGCTGTTTCATATTTAAGGCTGTCTAATATTCAATGCAGGATTCACTGATGAATAACGTAGTCCAACCACCTTTGAGGCACAGTCCTTTCTTGAAAATCTTTTGGTACAGTGTTTTTCTAGTGTTTCTCTCATCTAAAGGGCTCAGTTAAATTGTAAACTGATACAGAATTCCAAATTACTGTTTCTCCTTTGCTGTTTGAGGTTTCTACTTGAGTTCCTTAACTGAAGTCTATGGGTTTTTAGTATATCAGGGTCTATAATGAGGGTTTTTATGCCTATTGGTATGTGTAACAGTGGTGGGTGAAAGGTCTCTTTTACATAAGAATTTATAAAAATATGAAAGGCTAGTGTTGGCAAGTATTCATTATCCCAAATAGAGGCTGTACAATCCATCTCCTTTATTTATATGTTAACATTACCCTCATTGTCACTGCATCTGACTACTTACGCTTATCACATCATTCAATTTTTAAAAACTTACAAAGAGTAAAGCTATTAGCATAAAATTAGAATTATAGAATTCTTTAGGGTGGAAAACATCTTTAAGATCACCCTTAAGTCCAACCATTAACTCAGCTCTGTCAGTCCAAAACTAAACCATGTCTTTAAGTGCCACACATCTTTTAAATACCTCTAGGAATGGTGACTCAACCTTAACAGCACTTTCAATGAAGGGGTGAAATTATTATAGAGAGGAATGAAGTCTGGTATCGAGAGGTTTCAAGAGAATAATTGAAAATATAGTCAAATGTACGCTGAATAGAGCTAAGCAGCTCATTATTGTTTCAAAAGGTCAAGGTTAGACTAGGCTCTGATTCTATATGAAGACTGCTCATGGGCTGTCCTTGCTCCCTTCTGCCTAAGAGCACTTTCTATTCTCTTCAAATGCTGAAATAAAACTAAGCTAAACCTCAAGATGTTACTTGTGGATAGTTAGGAAGTGTTCTTAAAAGCTGACAATATAAAGTGCTAGCTATTTAAGAGAGAGCCTTCAGTCTGTGGCTCAAGTGATTTAACAGGAAAACTCACTGAGCCAAGGCTAAGATCTATCTTCCAGCTCAGGATAAGGAAAAATAAGACCATGTTAGTATAGCTAAAAATCAAATTATTTAGATATCAGATTGTTAGTAATTTTTGCTTTAAAATGATTGCTGTCATAAGTCCTGTGAATTCTCATAAAACAATGATAACGTTTTGTTTCCAGTAGAAGGATTCCTGCAGGAGCTTAGCAGAACATGCATTTTTTTTCTGTATAAACTAGAAGATGGATGAGAAGTATAAATTATTTCTAAATCTTATTTATTTTTCAAAAAAATTTTGGTTAAATTAATTTTGGCAGCTTTACCATTTACTCAGTATGTTTTTTTTTCTGCCATTGGTTAACTCTTTTCTTCTTGCAGGTTTTGCATTTATATATGAATATATATATTTATACATATTTGTATGCAATTATATATGAAGAGAGATGAATAAAGAGCAAAATAGAGTTAATATTTTGATGGATCTGCAAGGGAAGAAGAATTAAGCACTCTGCCGTTCATCACAGAAAAATAAAGCTCCAGAAACATAGTGACATGACAAATACCTATGTAAAGTTGTTAAAATATGCCAGTTAAAGCTCCTTCCTTTGACAAGTTTATCAAAAGGGTGAGGTAGAAAAACTGATCAATCATATTACTATTAGTTCTTTTTCAGAAATAATCAGTAAAAGGTAAATGCAACAAATACTGCCTGATAGGCTGCTAACAAAAACAATTTAATGTTTATGAAGCTCACAAAATCCATGACGAAGTGACAAGAAAAAGATGCTAATATCTAAAATTTCAGCAGATGAAAACCAGCATTAGGCCTAGCTGATGATATAAAAATACTGCAAGTTTCAGTGTTTTGGGATGAGTGCCTATAAATATGAGAAGATATTTATTGTTTACTAAGAATTACCAAGTGTAATTTCAGATGCAATAGATCAAATATTTTTCTTTTATTTTCTTTTTTTCCCCGAATATCTTTTTCAGGATTTGCATAGTTTATTTTGATTTATGCATTAAGATACTAAGTTTTGGGGGAAGGTCTGAATAAAAACGTGCAACTGTAGTTGTGAATAAAAACATGCAACTACATTTTAGTGATACAGCTTGGTCTGAAGGATGATAACATTTTTTGAGAATCTTCCACTGAACTGCTTTCCATGATTTTTTTGCTATGAGTGTGGACAATGTCACTGTGTCATTGTCATAATTGATATTACATTAGAAATATACTTGTTTCCTTCCTTTTTCAGAATATTAAACTGCTATGCACCATTTCAACACAAAATGAGAATCAGTATGTTCCTATGATAACGTGTTATGTTGGAATTTGGGAGGCCTAGGTCTTTTTGCAGACTGGTGGTGCTTTTATAAATTGTAATTCAATTTTTTTGTTTTCTGAGGTGCTAGTAAACGTTATAAGTAATGAAATATTACTATGATTCTGTTTCCATGGGTTAAAACTGAACTTCTTTCTCAGTCATTGCTTTTCTTTTTCCATTTGTGCATGCTTAAAATGTGCCTGCACAAATCTTTATGCTAATTCCTAAAAGCATAGTGATCCTAAAATTTCCCCATACTGTAGTATATTTGTGGAAATAAAAAAGGTAACATTTTTTAGGGCTCTTGACCTCACAGCAATAACAATCTTTCAAATGGTTCCAGTGACTCTCATATTGCAGCATGTTTCCACCAACCTTATTTGTGTATACTGGAGAAAAGAAGACTAGCACCCCTAACTAGCAGATTTATTTTCAGTTTATATATATGAACAGATGGGCTGTGGCTATGACAGAGTGATTATTAAGACAGTGCTTTTCTTCATAAAAACAATATTTTCTCAGAGGAAGAGCAGTGGCTGTATTTTCAAAATTCTTATAACTCAAGTGAGGATTACTGATATGATACTGCTAGAGGAATTTTTGCTACCATCCACTGATGTAAAATGTAGGTATTTTACAAGGTCTTAGGTGAGGTCCCCACCAACTCAGTGTATATAAAAATGTTTTCTTTCTAGCAGCAATTAAAGGTATCTTTCTCCTCTTCTGATGCCTGTGATATCAACTCTTAATTTAGCTCACATATATCATCCAAGGCATATATCATCTACCCTATTAATCACCTTTTAGGTATGTTGAAATAGTGTGATGAAGAATATCCATGTTATTGAAGCTTTTCAACACGCCTTATTTAGATGTTGACCTTTGCTGGAAAACCAGTGGTAACCAAGCAATTCTATTACTTCCTCTCCTCAAATGGAAGGCAAAAAAAAAAAATCGAAAAAAGTGTTTTGCTGTAATACTTCTCTGATTATGTGAAAAATCCATATGAAACAAAGGTTTTTAATGAGATTAGAGTTGATTATTTTTTCTTGCTAAGATTTAAACCAAGATATTGTTTTGAGTAAAATTAAATTTTCTAGACATTTTAATTCATTTTGAAAACATATTTTTTCCTACTACTTTCTACTTCTATTTTTCAGTATTTCAAAGATTTTTATTTCAGTGCAAAATTCTGTCAGTGATCAAATTGCTCATTGCACAGTCAGTATTTGAGATTTTTTTCTTAATACTGATGCATTTTTCCAATGAGATTCCCATCTGTTAAAATTCAATGAAGAAATGCATAACTCAGCAGTTTTGGAGTTTTAAATGTAACGTGTGGAACTTGATTTTTTCCCATGCAAGTTTGAGTCTATGCCATCTTAGGAATGGCAGCAGACTGCGATGGTTATTTAGCTGAATATTTTCATTAGATCTGACAGTCTTTCAGATCCAGCATGTTGTGTTCAGTTAACTGCACATTTTGATAGGGATGAATGGTACTGCTAACCTGAATAGCTCTGCTGATTTTTCATGATTGTTTTTTAGGGAGAGGTAATGAATAATAGTCTTCTAACCAAGGAGAGCGATTGCTTTTGGACATTTATAAAAAATCACTTGGAGAGCTGAGAGTGAGATTCCAAAGATGAGAGAACCAAAAACTATTTCACTTATAGCTTATCAAAGTCTCACTATTGACTTGCTGCTTTCTCAAAAAAGCAGTGAAGTAAATCAGTCATTCAAAATTCCGCATAGTTTCTAGATATTTGTGTGAGGATGAAAAATTGTTTGAAGCACATGCACATGCATTGCAGGACTCAGCTGTTCTCAAGTGGATTCAATAAAATTTTATGGTTTGGTAGGAAGTGAGCAGAAAAAAAAAAAAAAGTATTATCAAGGCCCTAGAATTAAATAGAGAAGGTAATGTTTTGGCAGGGGTCAAAGCTAGCTATGTTAATCACTGAAAATATTTAGAACATGAAACCTCTTATTCCATCTTTCATTCATCTTCCTAAGAAGTGATAATTGTTCTTGATCTCCAAGTTACCCTAACAGTTAAGCTCTTTTTTTGTCAATTTGTTTCCGAATGTATTCTTAGCTCTTAGCAAGAACTTGTGAGGAGTTGTGTAAAATATGTGTGGTAGCTGTGAAAAAAATCCTTCATTGCAACTGCAGCTGTGAAGCTGATAATGTACTTCCATAATACAGTACTTCATCTATTTTATACGTGGAACTTTCAGGATAGTATTTATAAGTCCTTGAATTAGTCACCTGAAACTTCATCAACTCTTTGTGTCCTGAAGACAAATACTGTGCTGGTGGGTTCTTTTCTAAATGTGCTATTCTTACACTACTCACTGTAGAAGCAAAGCTGGGATATTTAATGAACCTGTTATTGATTTCTTGTTCTTACCTTCCTTCTGGCCTCACAAGACAAGCAAATAGTGACATGACTTTGCTCTTTCAATGATCACATAACTTATTCCTCTGGTGCAACATTTCTATTATGCTGAATTGCTGTCCCTAATAACATATCTTGTGTTCTAGCAGGGACATCCCATTGTGTAGTGTAATGAAAATACCTCACTTACAAAATTTTGGTGTAAAGCTTTTTGGCTTTTAAAATACAACAGAGGGTTGTTCATCAGTCTAAATTTTGAATTTGTTACTTTGTTCTAGGAATAAATGAATATTGCATAATAAAGGCAAGAACTGTTGCTTGCATGATTTGAATATGATTCTGCATGATATAAACAAGCTTATTTCTGCAACACAGTCTGTTAGAAGGAAATGTGTAACTAAAAATTCTGTAAACTAGAGCATAGTAATAAAAAAAATCTTCACAATTCCAAAATACTCTATTTGAATAAACATACTAAAAATAAGAATATGTACAGCTTTACTCATTGTCCTGTTTTCTTAAAATATATTATTTTGATTGTAGGTTACATGTTTACATCTGATGTAATTTCTAGTGTATTGATTTTTTGTTCAATTTCCATATCCCAATGCACAGTGTTATAAAACCCTAAAGGTTCAGTGATAAATTGAAATAATTTGGCAATGATAGCATTATCGTAATTCAGAAATTGTTCATCAGAGAGATATTAATGTTCTGTAGGTACAGGGGAAACAGTTAACTTGGTTTTTGTATCACAGAGTGAATATACGTACAGTGGCATTGAAACTATTGCTTGTGAATAGATTTTAATCATTGCAAATGAGTTATATAGCAATTCCTAAATGAAAATTGCTAACTGCTAGTTGACAAAAACAAAAAACTCAACAAAAATATCAACAGCAAAATCCCAAACAAACTAAAAGTTGTGTAATACAAACAAATTTAGTATAAATTTGCAATTTCCTACAGTATATTTTATTTAAATTTATTTTCTATCTGTGTGCCTTGTTTTTCAGGCCTTTCATTTGTATCCCCTGGTCCCCGTTTTGTCTTTTGTTTGTCATCTGATTTTCCTGTGGATCTCATGCCAAGCTCATGCTTTGTAGTTTGCATCTCATCTCTGTTAGACTGACATTTATGTCATGCAGTTCACTTTAAAGTCTAGGTTTTGCAGTCATCCAGATTGACATTTGAAGGGTGGGACCATGGAATTAAAATCTTCTTTTTGAATTTGGAGATGATGCGTGTTTTGTTTAGTTTTGGCACTTCTGCCTGTTTAGGCGTTCAGTGTTAGAATAGGAAACCGTTAAACAATTGTCCAAGACAAAGGTCTATTTTAACCAACTGGATTTCAGAGCTATTTCAGAGATTCATAGAATACTAGGGTTGGAAGGGACTCTTAAGAGCATCTAGTTCTACCTCCTTGCCATAGCTAGGGATACTTTTTAGTAGACGAGGTGGCTCAAAGCCCCATCCTGGCCTTAAATACTTCCAGGGACTGGACATCCAGAACTTCACTGGGCAGCCTTCTGGTGCATCACAACCCTCAGAGTAAAGAACTTCTTCCTGAAATCTACGCTAAACCTATCCTGCTTAAGTTTAAAGTCACTGCCCCTTGTACTGTCCCTATATACCCTTGTAGGAAGTCCTACTCCATCTTCCTTGTTTGTCTGCTTTAGCTACTGGAAGGCTGCTATAAGAATTTATTATCTACTTGCATTTCCTTCCTGAATCATTAAGGACTACTGAAATATGTTTTCTGACATATTTTGTAGGCCAGTTTTAGCCAGAAGTGGATAAACACAATAATATTATTGGGAATTAAATTTATCTGTCATGGTTTAATCCCAGCCAGCAGTGGCTCGCTCACTTCCCACCAGTGAGACTGGGGAGAGAATCAGAAGGGTAAAAGGTAGAAAACTCATGGGTTGAGTGTAGTAGAAAAAGTGAATGCTTTTCCTTTTGTTCCATTTGGGTCATCTGTCCTGGCTGTGTCTCCTCCCAGCACCCCCAATTTTCTCACCAGCTGTCAGGGTGAAAGCAGAAAAGGCCTTGGCTCTGTGTAAGCTCTGCTCAGCAAAGGCAAAACCATCTCTGTTTTATCAACCCTGCATTCAGTACAAATCCAAAACAGCCCCACACCAGCCACTGTGAAGAAAACTAACTCTACCGTGGCTGAAAGCAACATGTGATCTTATACTCAGCATCTGTATCTGTAATGTAAAATTCAGGAGTACCAGAAACCACCTCCTTGCTTCACTTATGACTACAAAGAAAAAATAAACCTCTTGATTTTATTTCCTACAAGTGAGTTATGAAGATGCTAGAAGAGAAATATTTTCTTTCTTTCAACTACTTCTGAGGGCTGAGAGCCATTTATCATTCAAAGAAATGGTTGTAATGGAGTCTGGCACAGTGTTTAGAATATTAAAAATAGAATGGAGAAGAAAAGTGTCAGTGAGATATAATTATCACTATGCCTGAAGTCACACTCCTGCATTTACCGTCTTGGTTAACATAATATTATTTAAAGAAGACATACAAGGGACGCAGAATTGATGAAAAGGTGCAAAACCTGTACATTTAATTATATACAACCTAAACCACTCTATGCAATGGAGGAAATAACTTTGTTTCTCCCAGCGACTGCATATCTATAAGATTATTTGAAATATTTTGTAATTATTACTATTTTAATGGCTTCCCATTGATCCTTTTTTAATAGATCCTAAGTTCAAAAGGAAATAACACTTCTTTGGTGTTAATTTCTCTAGTTAAAACTCACAAAAAATGTCTTTCAACATTTACAAAAAGAGATTTAGTTTTTTGCAGACCAACAAAAAAAGCTTAATTTTTCTGTTTGTCACTAAATTGCACTTTCCTGATCTGTCTTCTAGGATGCAGTTTTCTAGAGAATCAAAAAGGAAAGCAGGAGTATTTGTAGCTATATTGCGAGCTTGTAGCATGACTCCTTTTTTTAGTTAGCTGATTCTGTATTGTGCATAAATAGGTGCAGTGGAAGACACAATATTCTTGTTAACATTTTAGATTAAGGTTCAAGGACCACATAAAATGGATCAAGGCAAGTCTATGTAGAAAAAAAAATGATATTGTCATTATCAGGAACTGTTGGTAGACTATCTGAAAGCAAATACAATATGTGCTTAGTTATACTATTATCAAAACCAAGGTAATAAAGAAAAAATAAAAAAGTTCCCTTTCTAGTTGGGATGCACAGATTGAGTAATTTTGCATGTTTAAACATAGGTTATTAATTCTATTTGTATTATCCTATATATTAGACTTTATTGTTGAACAGATTTGTTTCCTTTGAAATACAGAAACCCCATGTATTGTGTGTTAGTAGAATTAATTTCATAACAAACACTGTATCAAACATGCATTAACATAAGTTCTGGGCTATTTTTCAATGACGGATTAATATTTATTTAATTGTTATCTCAGTTTAAAAGTATCTAATAATTAAAATAGCACCTTTATTAATTACAGCTCATATTTTATTAACTTTAAAGGAATTGTAAGTCCACAAGCATTCAGTTTTTGCTAATGGTATGGTCTACAATTTTTAAGTTATTTTCCTTGTAAAACAAACTAAAAAAACTGTTGGGACTTAAATATATGCAAACTTTTAAATTTACTGTAGATCATTTAAAATGAAACCCCATATATCTCTCTGATGGGAAATTTTGCAGGTTAATATGTATCTACAAATAAAAGATTTCTTTAGAATTCTTTTCTATTGGGGCAACTTGAAATGGAGTTTATAGCTGCACACAGTAATGTGCTAAGTGTGAAATACCTTGAATGTGAAACATCCTAAAAGTTTTTGTGCTGTATTTGTTATAATGGCTAAGTATGCTGACACGTAAACTATGATGTTTTATGTATGGTGTTGCGGTGGATGGGTCCACATTCCCCTATGTTGTTTTAAATGGTATCTCTCCACTGAACTCTGCCAGAAAGTTCATCTTTCCTCAGTAACCCATTGGCCCCACCCCTCTTCCATTGGCCTCTGTTACGTCATTCAACCCTGTCTCCACCCCCTAGCCCTCAGACTATTGGTTATTGGTGCTCTGTCATCCCCTTACATTCCTCAGGATGAAACTGGGTGCTTGGCTTACTTCTTCATCCTTTTGCTTCTGCCACCTTTTGAAGGCGATTTGTTCTCGATCTGTGCTGTGGACCACAATAAACTCCTTGGAACTGTAAGCAAAGGGGTTCCTTCTGCCTCTTTGTCTCTGGGACGCTCCAGAGTGTGTGAGTGGCTGCCTGTGCCCACCTGCAGGGTTGGGCTGTGTGTTTTTGTAGGTGCTGGCAGGGCACTGCCAGAGTGGCTCCATGAGGGACACTTTGGGATGGACATAGCACTGATCTATTGATCCCACACACCGCGTGGGTATGCGAATGAGATGTTACTTTGATGATATATTTCCCCTTGACATCTGTTTCCAAACCTAAGTGTATGTTTCAGTAAACAGAAATTGTGAGCTAAAAATTGCTCTGATGTTAAAAAAGCTTTGAAAACTGATAACTCTTATAATGGAGATATAAATAAGTTATATGTATTTATACTAGAATTTCTGTGAAAATGTATTTTTCATTAATCTTTCCTTAATCTTTTGTCTTCCCTGTATAATTTGGCATGTTATGTTATTTTTTTGTCTGTGTTCCAAGACAGACAGGCCATTTTTTGCCAAGAAATCCTATATCACATTATTACCATGTCAACTAGTACCTATGGAGGAAACTCCAACACTTCTGAAAGTGTGAAATTTAACTACTTTGAGTTTGATCAACCAAAAAAAGCATCTTTTTAACTTTAAGTATATAAATTACAAGATATCCCTAGATCTGAATCAAAGCCAGTACTTTAAATGCTATTTTTGAGTCAAGATTATTTAAAAAGCAAACAAAAAATGCCCAACGTTCTCTTCCCCCTTCATTCCACACATACACTTGCCCCTGAAACATTTCAAGCCCTAGATTCTTCTTTTCAATGGTTCTGTGGACTCCAGTCTCAAGTAAAACTAGATACCAATTTCAGATAGTTTGGCTCAGAAAGGCTTTTCACAGGGTTACACTGCTTTGAACTGAATTGAACCTGAGAGAGATTCCTGGGATTCAATGCAGAATATTTAATCAAAATCACAGATAACAAAAAACCTTTCTGCAGAAGAGTCAAGTAAGAGTTAAGTACTGAAGTCTATATTTCAGGTACTTAGTATTTAAGTCCTTGCTCTGGTATCATATCATTACCTTACCATCAGGCTCTTCAGCCATCCCTGTCATCTCTGCTGGTTTCAGTGAATAATTCAGTGAATTCAATACAAAGTAGAAACATGTGGGAGAGACTAAGGCAGTAATCTAGAAATACCAATGGGTTACGGGAGTAGCATGAGAACTTGCCTTTCAAAGCCTGGCTTTCTGTGTGACAGAGCATTTAAGTAAACTGATGAGCCTTTTCTAGCTTAGATGAGCATTCTAACTAAAGAACTTCAGGGTTTTGGAGTAAAAGAAATTGGTTTTGTTTTTTTTTTTCTGTATAAATTTGATAAACTCTTGTCCAAGTGTGTGTTGACATCTCAGTTAGTTAGAGGAGGAGCAAACTATTTCTTATCCATCCTTAAAATATATATAAGAAAGTGCTGGGGAGTAGAATTAAAGCACTGAAATAGCAAAAGGCCTAAAACACTGCTGAAAGTATAGTTTTCTGGAAAACTTCACTTGTGCATTTGGATCATTCTGATGGATGCTACTCCACTATTTGTATTGCTACCTTCTTTCAGGGCTTTAAATCCTTCAGCACTGCTGTTGACATTTGCAGCTTGCTTTCACAACTTTATCAGTTCTTCTTCCTTTGGGATTATCCAGTTCAGAAGAGTATCTCCTGATTTTGGTTTATAGGTCACGTATGTCAAGACATATGTTCAGGGCATATTATCAGGACACTCTGTATATCTCCTGGATATATGTGCTCAACCCTTCCAGCAAATATTAGGATGATGGAAGTCCTGGTTGATCATCTGGGCTCTGAGTGACTCATGAATAACATGATCTGTTTCAAAAAACTCTCATAGGAATAATTTAAGGTTTTCCACAATTATCTCTTTCCAGGTATTACATATCTATTAGGCTATCAAAACATATTTTTCTATTCTTTCTTTTTAATACATACTAGTATACATAATAGTCTAGTAGATGTGCTCTAAGTGACCTTTGACCACAATTAACATCCTGCATAAAGGAAATAATGATAGCTGTTTAATTGCTCATTCAATTCAGTTTATTATGACTCAGTCTACAAATCAAGACCTGCAAGATTTCAGCTGAAAGAATGTTAACTGACTATAATTGTCAAACCAATGACTTTAAACAATGAACATTATAAAAGACAAATATGAATTATTTGATACTTTAGCTATTCTAAGCCTGAGCAACTTGTACTTTTTTCAGTATAGGTTTCCTTCTGCAAAGCTTTTAAAAAATATTTGTAGATCAAATGACAAAGAAAAATAATTTTATCTTGGTTTATGTCCGATACTTGGTTATTTGGGTGGAGTTTACTATAGCATTCTGTTGTACAACTTTCAAGATCAGGAAAAGCTATACATATGTCCATTGTAATAACAGATAGGAAATTATCCCAAATAAAACAAGTAAGTTGCATTGCATCTGATCCAAAAAGCATCATTTCAGTCTGGTAGTAATTTAAAGTGATTCATACTCTACCAAAACATTTCAGTGATGTTTCAGCCCTCACTTAAAGTCTGGCTAATTAGCTAATTTTAAATAAGTTAATTTAAAGTTTTCCTTCCAACTCAAAATATTCAGTGATTATGTGATATTACTTTTTGTGCTCATACAAAGGATTTGATTTCAGGTTAACTCTTAGTCAGATATATATAATCTGCCTGTATTCTACTGCTTTCTACTTTGGGTGATGAGTAACATGAGCAAATTAAGTGACTTCTTAAGTCACACATACACGTAGGAAAAAGATAAACTTTCTGTTTACGTATGGGCATGCACTTATACATAAATACATTTGTTTGATACATAAATACCTGGGAGTGTTTTTTAGCCACTAAATCTGATAATTTTTTTTACTGAAATGATAATTTATTAAGTGTTACTCAGCTTATTAAAAGAGATGTAGTAATAGCCAGGAATTTTGTCCTTTAGTACTTTTGAAATTTAGCTCTTAGCCATACCAGTTCTTAAATAATTATATTGAAGCTGACTCCAATTTACTCCATTTATAACTGCAACAAAGTCAGTTGTTGGGTTATACCATATTATTGCTTTATGCCAAAGAATCTCTCAGAGATTACAGGAGGTCTGTTTCAGATTACTGCCACTAGTTTGGAAAAAAAATCAGATTTTAATTTTTATTATAGCTTATTATTTAATGAAAAGATTAAATAAGTTGCACGAGAATTCTGCCAAGTAATCATATGACTTATATAGAGCATTGAATGACTGTGTGTTACATATATGAGTCAAATATTCCTAGTATTCACGGTCAAAATAATTTTAATTTACTCATAATGTTACCCAAATGGAGGTTTCTACTTTCTGTTCTTCCAGTCAATCTTTATATCATAGTCACATTCATAATTACAGCCACTGTACAAGGGTAGTATAAGGATTAGTGAACCATAAGATAATCTGAAGGACAAGAGAAAAATTTCCAATGATCTGCTTCACCATTTCTGATCAGAGAAAAAATAACTACAGTTATTTATTCAGTAGCAATCAGTATGAAAGGAAGTAGCAATCACACACAGGAATATGCAAATGTGAGATATTGTAAATCACATTTTCATTTACTAATGACCCTTTTTGTGAAAAAGTACAATAACTATAAATTTAGAAACTTTAACAATGAAATATTTTTCTTGTTCACAGAAAAAAACTGCAGAATTGTAGAACAATATAAAAACTTTTGCTTTTGATCTTTCTAAAGCTGCCATTAAAAAGATTTTCTAATAGATAAATATTTTGAGAGAGCATGCTTAAACCTATTATCTGTTTCAAAATTCTTGAAACCCATACTTTATTTAATATCAATAATATTCTTTCCTTTCCATGCAAGTGTAAGAGAGATACATGAACAGCAGCACATGATCTCCCACATAATACACCTTATCAGGGAGGCAGTGAAGTCACATAAATTACCAAGACTAGTATGAGCAAACACATGGCAGGGCTGGAAATGTAGCTTACATCTCTGAAGGCTCTGCATGTGTGATTCTACAAGCATTTGGAGAATCTGCTGTTCATTTTCATAACTCGTCAGTCAGAAACACCACCTCTAAAATCCCAGGCAAGTGCTGTAATAAAATGTTTTACCCTTTCCTGCAGTAATATATAGTGAGGATCCTGTTCTATATTCAGTACTACTTTCATGTGGTGCAAAATTATTTTATTTACACAATAAATGTCTTGAAGAATTTTGGAGTAAGCAATATGCAGGAGTTTTTCTACACTAACCTGGACTACTACAATAGCTCTCAACAAGATATGAAGGTGGCATTAATGTAGAGATGCATGGCTGTGTCATGCTGTCCTTCACTAATATATTCTCAGTGTTTTTTTCCTAGCTTATACTCCTCCCTGTCTGCTGAAAGGATGCTCCAGGATTTTTCCACAATTCTTATTCTACAGTAACACTATCAGGAGGTTGAATCTGGCTTTATTCCTTAGATGAGAAAGATGCTTGTTCAGTACTTTGTTCTTGGAAAACAGCCTTCCAATAAACACAGTTATTCTTGTTAAAAGGTAGAATCTGACTGATTCAGTCTTTCATGAGCAACAGAAAACATCTAAAGCAATTAGATGCTTCCAGTAGCAGTCAAAAATTATTTTTGCAAAATTTCTTTATTTTTCCATTATATAAGTCTTAGCCTTTAGCCCTCTGTCATGTGATGCAGTGCAAATAAATCTGAGTTATCCGCTACATTAAAATACACTGTTGCCATTGCTTTTGTGATAGAGCTACAGACTCTTACAGATCCATATTACAGCATTAACAATTTGCTGAAATGCATTAGTAACTTAGTGCAGTCTGGACAGTAGATTTACCGTGCAATTGCAGTTGTGTAAATACAAAACTAACTCCCAAACTAATTGCATGCTGTATAACACAAGAACTATCAATCCTTAGACAAAGTACATCCAAAGTTTTGTCTTAGTGACGACTTTATCACTCCTGCAATATTTTTATTTTTTTTCCTAAATTGAGCAAGATTGTTGCATCCGCTTTTGTAGTATTTGGGGCTAAAACTGTTTGACAGTGCTGTACTGCAGTTCAACAGCATTATTACCATTTATGCTACATTTGGAAGGGAAGTCTCTCTGGGTTCATTCTATAGCTTCTAGGCTAGAAGGAGAAAGATAAACTGAGGCCAGACTGGTCTAGAGTCTTCTGGAGAGTAATATGTGGTTCACTTAAGGGAATAAATTTGAATAAAATACCCTTTGTGTTCTCTATTTTGAAGAAGATATGAATGAAGTGTGAGGCTCTTCACATAAAAGTCAGCAGAAAGAAGACAATATTGTGAGTACATTAACTACTGATAGTGATTGCAATATAAAATGCTATTTCTGTTTGGGAGAAAAAAAACTATTTCCTCTACAATTTGTTTTAATTGCCTCACAGAGATTTTTGTTTGGATGCCAGTTATTATCTATAAAAAATGGAGATAGCCATCTTCTATACTGAAAGACCTTCCACGGAAATGTAGATGCGATGCCTTTTCCTGAAAACAGAAGTATGTGACTTGAGTCATCTCTTAAAGGTATACCAATGTATCCTTGTGTTTGATCCTGGAAAAGATGTTTTGACAGCATGTTCTATAGCAGAGTCTTTCCATCTTTGTGCTATAAAATCCAGTCTGCTGCTTTTGCAGAAAGAAGTTATATACCAATTCACAAATTTATCAGTCTACATTTTACAAATTCATTCCTAGTCCTCATCCTATAGTTCCCTGAGGAGAATCTTTTGGAATCTCTCACTTTGGATAGTTGAGTTACATATCATATCAAGATTTTATATGCTCTGTACCTGTGCCACTGCTAGTTTGCTTGGTCCTGTCATTTATGAACTCACAAAAGATGGACAAGGCTTCCAGAGAGAAGGAATGGCTTCTACTAGAGGCAACTAGATGAGATGTTGGAAAAAAAATTAGGAAAGTTCTGTGAATGCATTCATTCTTCAGATTTTCAGCATGTTCTACCTACTCTGTAAACAGGTACCTGAAAATTCTGTACCTTTAGTCTTCCATATCCAGGACACAGCTGAAATATGATGTGGCATTCTTCTGGAATTTTTTTTTCTCCTCCTAAACATCTCATTTCTGAGACATACCAGTCTGCCAAGTGTTTTCAGTGTTCCAGTCCTTTTTAGCATTACTGATGCTTCAAACTTCTTGGGGTCCTATTGAGGTGTCAGGATATTTGTTGTTGTTGGTTTTTTTGGTTTTTTTTTTTTGTTTGTTTGTTTTTTAAGGCATTCTGTCATGTCAACTCATATATGACCTGCGATTAACAGGTCGTACAGGTGCTGGTGTAAGAACAGTTGGTTCTCTAGGTCTTTCCTGTTTCACAGTTACTTTCTGAGTGCTGAAAAGAGAAAATGTAATGTTTGCACAGTATTGCAAAGATGCTGTGACTACATGGAGCTGAGCCTGAACAAATTTATCTTGAGGCAGACTTACTAACTGTCCCTGTTCTGGGTTCAAAGCAGCACTGTGAACTTTGTGTTCATCCCTGAGATATAACTTGAAATATCTGCGATATTCTTTGGTGGTCCACATAGACATGGGTCCATAGTCAATCTTCAGGAGGCCTGATTTGGAAATAAATACAGAAATTATTCTAGTTAATGAGCAGTTCTAAAATGTGTATTATATCTTCAGTATCATAAAATAAACGGAACCACTTCCTGACACCAGCACTGTTTGCATTTCTAGAAGCAGTCCATCTGCAAACAGCCTGAGATTAAACTCAAGAGGAGCAAAGGCAGCAGAGTGGTAAAAACAACACTTTTGGCAGGCTGTCAGGTTGTTTTCCTCTCCAGGAGTATGAAGTCTACATCAGTTTATGTCAGAAGACACTACCTTTTTGTCAGTGTTTTGCAGCATGAGTTTCATTTCATTGATACCAAGTTGTTCACATTTTTTTTAGAAACTACTATGTAGATGTCAGTGGGATACTGGCCATCAGAGCGTTTTGTTGGTTTTTTCCAAATTACAGTAGTACATTTCTAATAATCCTTACATAGTTATGCAAGCCTGTGCTCATCTTCAGTAGAAAATTATACCCTCTTTGTCATTCAGAATAATATGCTGAGTGTTAAAATTTACATAAACTTAATATACTGTACAAATAAAGGAAACTACTTTGGATTTACTCTGAAATTCCAGAGAAAATAAAATTTAACTAAAATTGAAACTTTGAAATGAAATGGAATATTGATCCATTTCATATTAGATACAGTCTATGTTCACAAAGTATGCCTTTTATTCACTTAAATACGGTGTTCTGAAACCCTGCAGATTCCTGGCATGAATAATTGCTAAATTATTCACTATATATTCTCTTTCAATTATTTTATAAAATCTAATTATCAGAAAACCTTTGGAAACCTTCTTATATTTTCCTCTAAGCAGAGAGGAAATGAGAGTTCTAAAATTTGGAGTTTTTATGAATGAGGGAGGTACTGTTGTACTTTATATCAAGATAAGTCTTCCACCTTTTCTCTCTATTAACATTGGAGAAGTTTGGAAACAGAGTAGAAAAAAAAATCAGAACAGAAAAATAGTAAGTTTTTTACTGTTTTTGTTAAACATGGAGAGGTTAATAAAAAAAGAAAAGCAGAAAAGAAAAAAAAAACCCAACAAAAACCAAACCAAAACCAAACTAAGAGTTAATTTTGAGGCATTCAGAACTGGAGAGGAAAAAAAGATGACAAATTGAATTCCATTACAAGCTTCTTTCTTTTAATTTTTCACCAGATTTGGGTCTAACCAGTTTCTTGTCATAAACACTATTTATGTTTCAATGTCATAAGTATAGCAGAAGCAAAATCTGAGGGGAAAAACTAGCAGTGCCTTCTCTGGCTTGGTTTTTTTAATGTCTGTTATTATGTAACTCTCTTTTGCTATGAGCAGAAGTGAGACGATTAAAACCTTTTCAGACTTTTAGCATGAAATTAGGGACAGGAATATTAGAATGTAATACCTTTTCTTATCTCTATTATGGTAGAGAGTTTGAACAATTATTGCTCAGCTTTTGCAGTGCTTTATCCCTTCTGCATTACAGTAAGAACCAATTACTACCTGAGATGTAGTATAAAGGGGTAGGATGCAATGGAACACAAGGAAAAGTGAAATCCAAGAGATCTGAAAAGTAGACATGTGACATCTCAGAAATTAAGAACTTGGTCTAAAAACTGAACATAACGCATTCACTATAGAAGTCAGATGAGCTTGTGATCAATCTGACTATGGGTTTAAGGTCGTGCAGGGCATTTTTATCGGTACCATGCATTGAGATTTCTTCTGTCCCCATCCAACATGTGCAAGAAAAACAGTTTGTCCTATTTTATTCAAGCTGTCCAACTCTATTTTGCTTTGAAAAACAGTAATGTGCATTTATCTCTTGTTTTTTTCCCATTATCTCCACATTTTCCTATCTTTTAAAAAGAAGTTTTGACTTTAAATTAAGATGATGTAGTTATCTCAGAAATTTCTTTTAAGAGCTCTAATATACTGCATAGGATTCGAACGGGCATAATTCTATTTCTTCGAAACATTGGTTAGTTGCTGCTGGACCATGCCAGCAATCTGTTGCCCCAGTCTTTTTCACTATTGGTTGTTCTGGGGGGGTGGAATTTGAAGAGACAAGACCAAATCCATGTGAAATACTTTAGGTTTCAGATTTTTTTTTTTCAAGAAGCGTTTTTTAGAACTTTGTATGAGACTTGGTAGTCAGTTCTTGTGTCATAAAATCTAGGAATTTTACAAAACTTAATTTCTGTTCTGCAAACAGAACTGAATTCGAAGAGCTAATAGGGCATATTGACATTTACTTGTTCTTTCATTTAAAAATTATCCATGTGAAGCAAAGTCTTTTATGGTCTTTAACACCAATGTATTGCTTCTTTGTAGGAAAAAGATATAAACCAAAACACAATGTTGTCTATTTGGCAATTCTTAAAGTATGCATTCCTATGGGAATGAGTCCTACAGCTGTGAGATCTGTGGTGGTATTTCCTTTGGCATAAAGGCATGCTGAGGGGGTGACACGCTATCCAGCAGAAGCCAGAAGATCCTTACTGCTGCAGTAAGCCAGGTGGAAGAGGGAGTGACATTAAGGTGTAAGAGTTCTGTTCTGCCCTTGAGTAAGACCAACAGTCTTTGTAATCTCTGTCTATGCAATATCGATGAGCCCTGGGGGTGTGTTGGTTAGGCAGGGCTGCGACCTTCCGAGAGCATCTCCCCAGCCCGGGGCAGCAGGACCATGCGGGGAGCTCACACTCACAGTGAGCAGCACACACGGGCACAGGGGAGAAGCAATCACAGCGGCACAAGGAGCACACAGGGGGCTCTGTGCAGGTTCCAAGGGTCCAGTTTATTCAGTAGCCTGGAGGATCCAGGGACAAAGACTCCAAAAAGGGGGAATCCGGGGCCTAAATACCAGATAGGGCGGGGTTTACAGCAACCAATAGGGTACAATGCTGATGGATGGGCTGGGGAACCAATGAGGAGGGGCAGGAGGAGGGACCAAGGAGAAGGGGCCAATGGGGCATCAAACTGGGGAGAATATTCCAGAGAAATTCCATATAAGGAAAAAGGGGCAGGAAGGCCAACGGGCCAGCTGGGAGAATGGAATTAAAATAAATGTATAGAAGGCCTTGGGGTCTCTTGGATCACCCTGTGGAGGATAACATAGCCTTAGGGGCTGTGTTACCAGTAGGCCCTTTATGAATCCTGGTCAGCAGGCTCACTGGCCTCCACAATGTACATCTCAGTATCCCTTATTACATAAAAGTGGGCTCCCCACCCACAATTATAATGGCAGTAACAGAATATTTGAGTCCTCCATTTCTCCTAAAAGTATAAATTGACATTGGAAATCCTCAGTGGTAGAAAATGAGAAAATTACTACATTGTAGACAGATGAACAGCATTGCTCCTCTTACCTTCCCAAAGCAGGAGTGCCTCTTTTCTAGGATTGTGTCCAACTGTATCAAATTATACCCAGGAACACATGTACCTAGTGCTACACTTTCACTTTGCAGGTCTAGTGAATTTATCGCTGGCAAGCTAAAAGAATTTATAATATTTTTCTCCAAAAAATTCTGCCGTTTGTGATTTTATGATCATGAATGAGACCAGACTTATAGTGTAATGCACACTATGCACCTGGGGTCCTATTGAATGCAACCAAATTTATAATTCCAAATTGGTTCTAATTGGAAATTAAGCCCAGCCACACTCAGCACATCTAATCTCTGAGGACCAGCTGGAATGCAGGGGGGTTTATTTTCTGCCAGATTTCCAGAATCTTAATGCAACAATTTCCCATTTAACCAAATAAAAAAAAAAAAGGGTCAAGAGAAAAATGTCAGGTTCTTATTTAAATCAAAATATTTTTCTGTTGATGACAGGAAACCAGAAGGCAAGCATAGATGGAATATTGCATTGCTCTTGAAAAGAAGCATGGGGTCTAATAGCCTGCTAAGACTCCGTTACACTTTGCTCCATGTAAGGAAAATAAGAGTGGGAAAGGTCTAATGCCCCTTTTGATGTGGGTAATTAACATAAAAAGTTGTTTCAGTAGTTTTAAAAGGTCATATTTTATTCCTGTCACTAAAACACAGTATTTATACTAAAATTCTGACTACGGAGACTCTCAGAGAGATAGTTCTGGACAAAAAATAAAGACATTTAAGTTCCTCTAACACCTTTAATTCTTTAATTTTATTTACAACAATTAAACTTTCAGAGTCTCTTTTAAGTCTTACTGCTACTATTAAGTCTTACTACTATTATTGATTTCTCTTTACTTTCTGTTCAGTGGGAAAGTCTTTGTAACTTGATTTAGTGTTAAGATCTCCACAATTCCCAAAATTGAATGTAACTAGAAATTAATTGTCTCCCCTTAGTGTCTCTCTAGCAGTGACACTAGAGTGGCAAGTTTTAGTCATTTACTTTCTCAAGATTTGGAGGTTAGGATTTTAAGATTTAGATCAGAAGACAGGAAATTTCAAAGGTATAATCTGTATGGTTCTGAGATGTACTGCAGTTTTTCTTCAAGTGTATTTTACTTCTGATTTTAGTTGCAAAGACAGCTGGTGATTGGTCTAGCAATGATACTAGTAAATTATACTTAAATTATTGTTAACACTCCAGTAATGCAGGCATTAGAAGACTACAGCCTGGCACAGAAAATAAAGCCTTAAACTCATCCTGACATTATTAGAAAAACTTTGTGGAGTACAGTTTTTCTGTACAAATTGCAATATTTTATTGCTGAATATAGAGCAACAGTTCTCTGCAAAAGAGTAGCCAAAGACTCTGGTAGAATAGCATAGTCCGGAGAATTAGATTTAAATGCTATCCAATAGCCTTGGTGAATATCCATTGGTTTTTGAAACAAACCTCTACCAAAACACTGTGATATTCATATTATATTAAGGAATTGGCAGCCAGATTGACTAGCTGATATTCCCAAGCAGCTTCTCTTGGAAACTGAGGAATTTTCTTGATCTGAGTGTGAGGAATTTAATGAGGCTAATTTGGGGTTTAAAAAATTCTGGTATTGCACCTTGCACCAGCTCAATTACTATTTATATGAATTGAAGAATGGAAGCCAAATTCCTCTAATGATAAATTCTGTTAGTAAGGAAATAACTTGGAGACTTAAAGTACATTCTCTTCAAACATTTTGATCTTTACATTTTTGAGGGAATGCTATACTAGCATTTGGAGAAAGTTCGTTAATGCTGACATTTCCTGTCAAGATTTTTTAAATCAGTTTGTAAATATTAATATTCTTTTAAATTAAATTGGAGGAAGAAATTTTAAATGTATGAAAGATACCCGCGTTAGTTGCAGACTAATCAGAAGCTCTAAAAATAGGGCAACCAGGTTTGTTCCTATGGGACCAATGTAGAGCCTCAGCTGCCACTTGAGATGCCCACACAAATCATGACTTGACCTCTACAAATCAGATGCATGCCTTCCTTTTTATAACCATAATTGTCATTTTGTAGTTAACTTCATGCTTAACCTCTGGTATATCCTGTCAGTTCTTTTGCTGGGAAGGTAGAATATAAATTTTGAAATGTGAATCAGCATAATGGAAAGTTGCTCAAAGTATTGCATTTATACTCTGCAATTGCATTCTAAGAGTTTTACTGACCTTGGGGAATGCAAGTGAAAAATCATTTCCACAGAAATTGAACATGTATTTTCTAGGAACCTGTAGATAAACCTTACAAGCCTTTGAGAATGTATTAGATGGGCACAGCTTTCTCATTTTTGAGCTTTATCATCTAGCTGAAGCACTTTGAAGTAGTTTTACAGACTTGTGTAGCAGAGAAAAGGCAATTACAGCCTTGAATTTATTAGCAGTTGGAAACCAATACATTGCTAGATAAATTAGGGGACCCCCAAATTAGTAACTCTCTATTGCAAAGCCAGAAATGCTCAGCAAATGCATGTGTCTAAATTTATTCCATTAGTTTCCATAGCTTTTTACATTACTTTGTCCAAGTTATGAAGATTAAAAAGTAGATATTAACTTAATGCAACTGAAATATACATTGTTGTAGGGGAACTACTTGTTTTTCCATAAGTAGCAGAATATACCTTTAATATTTTGGTAAGTGTATGTTACAGAACAGATAAACTGATAAAAAAGTCTTAGTACATACTTGCCTGGTACACCAAAGTTAAACTTATCTTCAGGCAAGCTGTTATATCTGCATAAAACAGAGCATTGTAGCTCTGGACAGATCTACTACTTTGGGGTGCAGAGCCAAGGCCTAGAACTGCCCCCTCACTTCACTGGAGCTGTGTACTGGGTTTGTGAGGTCAGGTTTGGGTAGCCAAGGGGCCACAGGGGTGGCTACTGTGAGAAGGTCCTGGAAGCTTCCCCCAGTCTGACAGGGCCAGTGTCAGCCTGCTTCAGGAGGCCAAGCCAATCAATAACAATGGTGGTGACACTGCGATAACATATATAAGAATATGGCAAACACTGTGCTGCCAGAGGAGTGAAAATACATGGGAGAAAAAACTCTGCAAACATGAAGGGCAGTGGCAGAGGATGAGTAAGAGGTGTGCCAGGTGCCAGTGCTGAGATTCTCATGCAGCCCATGGTGAGCAGTTGTGCCCCTGCAGCTCCTGGAGGTCCATGGGGGAGCAGAGATCCACCTGCAGCCTGTGGAAGACTCCAAGCCAGAACAGGTGGGTGCTCAAAGAAAATTTGGGCCATGTATGAAGCTGTGCTAGAGCAAGCTCCTGGCAGGATCTATGGGCCCATGAAGAGAGGAGCCCCTGCTGAAGCAGGTTTTGTAGCAGGACTTGTGACCCTGTGGGGGCCATGCAAGAGCAGGTTGTGCCTGAAGGACAGCACGCTTGGGAGGAACCAACACTGCTGTAGTTTGTGAAGAACTGTAGCCCATGGGAAGGACTCACATGGAAGAAGTTCAAGGAATACTGTTTCCCATGGGAGGTACCCCATGCTGGACCAGGGAAAGAGTGTGAGAAGTCCTCCATCCCCCTAAGCAGGAAAGAGTGGCAGAGACCATGTGTGTACCATGATCAAAATCTCTGTTCCACAACCTGCTGTGCCTTTGTGGAGAGGAGGTAGAGGATCCAGGAATATAGTTAAATCTGGGAAGAAAGAGGTGTAGGAATGAGGAGAAGGTGTTTAAAGGTTTTGATTTTATTTCTCATTACCCTACTCTGATTTGATTGGTAATAAATTTGGCTAATTTCCCCAAATCAAGTCTGTTTTACCCATGATGGTAATTGGTGAGTGATCTCTCCCTATAGTTATCTCAACCCATAGGTCTTTTGTTATTTTTTTTCTCCCTTTTCTAGCTGAGGAGGAGAGTGATAAACACTTCTGGTGGACATCTGGTGTCCAGCCAGGATCAACAACCTTCACAAAACTGAAAATTGTATGGCACTACTGCATTGAGTCCCAAAACAGTATCAATTAAACTTTGAATTTGTACATATAAGGAAATAATCCTCTCAATAATACGAAAAAAACCCCCCTGCTGTATCAACAACACTGGACTTCTTTCATTGAGAGACTCCTCAGTTAAAGCGTGGAAACAAATTTGGTTTCATAACCAGCTTATTCTCACTTGTTTTTGATGTCTCAGATTCCTAATTAGCAGTGCACAACATTCTTCCATGTGCAATGGCTGAAAAAAACAAGGGTCTCCTCATCCACTAAAAAGTATATGTATTTTCTATTTCTTCTCTGTTGCAGGTATTTACACTTTATTTCATGTTATTGAGCATGAAAGATTAATTCCTTTAAAGATTTTTCTAAATGGTATTTTCCATTCTGATTCATTATCTTCCCTAGGCAATCAAAACCGAAAACAATTTCTGCTCAGTAATTTCACAGAGTGAGAAAATTGTGGCTTCTTTAAAATCAGGGAAATACTCTATTTATGTTTAGGAGTGAAGGGTGGTTCTAGTTTAAATGTAGGATGAATATTATAAAGTGGTTCTATACCATGAAGTTTAAAACAAACAGAACCCAGACTTATGGTATATTACAGTGCCAGATGCTGCTGTGAAATGAGAAGGTATAACTGCAAAGCCACTCCAGCTACTTAAACAGATAAATTCCAGATTTACTGGCAGTACTGTCAGCTGGATCAGACTCTGGGTTCTTTCATTAATATGTGTCCTTGGCAATGAGGCCTTCTAAAATACTCTGAGAAGAGATTTTTGGCTCAGCACATACCTTGCACTCTTAGGGAGCCTATAATTGCACTGCAAAACTCAGTATCTTCACATTCATTTCTATGGTGATGGTTTTTTTGGAGAATCTCACTTGGCAGTTTTCTGGCAAAAATGAAAAATAATAAATCACAGTTGATGTATAACTTAAAAGAACTGGATTCTGTATTGATTTAACATTTATAATATACATAAATGTAGATTATTTTTGAATGGTAAACATTTTTTAATCCTTGTTCCTAAATAGTGGAATGAGCATTAACTACTTCAAATCCTTTCCATTTGTGTCTCCTGACTTAGCCTAGAACACCCTTAGAGGGTTACAAGTCTTGTTTGTGATCCACAGTTCATCCATCATAACTTAAAAAACTCTTCCCTTTGTTAAAATATAGATTTTACTAAATTATCAGTGCTAAAACTATAAAATTTATAAAACATCTTCCTTTCACACTATAACCTGCAGAACCATATTTGTACAAACACTCCAGCTAGAATCAGAGGTCTCAGGAAAGAATAACCAGAAAGTATTCAGCTACGCTTCACGCTAGTCATTTATGTAGAACAAAGGAAGGAAGAGAGAGATCATAATCCCTGAAAAAAATGAAGGCATATAGACGAGAGGAGAAGTGTGAGTTTGGTGGTGCAATTAAAGCACCAAAGATTCTTGCTCTATTAGCCATGTGAAAACAATGTGAAAAGTATCTGGGTGGACACCTGGAGGGCTCAGTTGGTAACATAAAGGTTTGCAACATTAGCACTTTCTTTCAAAATATCAAAACCCGTAGCCTTTACATCAGTTTAAACCTTGGTACCCCTTCACTGCACAAGATAATCCCATTCTCTTGCCTTGAAAAGACTACCTAATTGCATTGAAGTGCTTTTCTTTTATAATAAGTGATTGAAAAATTTGCTTGCATCTGTTCCTCCTTCCGTGCCTTACAAAAAATGGCTGAGTTTGTAATGGCTTTTCTTAGTGCTGGAAGTGTTGCCTCTTGATCTTTTTTTGTGTTCATCAGAAAGCAGAATAGATTCATGAGACTTGGGTTTCATGTCAGCATATTATCCTCTTCCTGCCTCTTTTCTTTTTTTATTTCTTACTCATGGAAGTTTGCCAAAGATGTGCAGTATTGTTTCCATTTACTCTTATGTTTTCAACAGGCAGGAATTCAAATTTAAACAAAAGAAAGCACAGAGTAAATGGAAAATCCCATATAATACCTGGATGAGAAAGCAGCAAGTGCCTTTAAAACATGCCATAAAAATTACCTGAGAGAACATCAGCTGTAGTGTTCAGAAAGACTAACTTAGTCAATTAAAATTGTCATCCTTGTTTAAAGATAACAATTAGACAGCTGTTTACAGAATATAACTTGTGATTCAGCCTCTCATAATTTTATTGTTCTATTCTTCCATAGAATCTCCACCAATAATAAATCATAGTACAATAAAATAGAGTTGTGTTTAATGGAAGAAGCAAAGGATTGGAAGAGAAAAATAATCATTTTTGTAGAGCCTTAGATAAAGGAGGAGAGAAATTTAGGTTTCCCAAGATGCATTTGTATGTAAAGAATTGCAGTGATGGATAGATCTTGTTCTGGCATACAGGAAAATACAACATTTTTATGAGTGAAATTAAAATTGCAAGTTTTCCCACCCTGTCTTTCTCAATTTTCTGTGCATTTTTGCATACAGTGCAAGGAAATACTGTAAAATATCTTTATAGAATTTTGTCACAATTTGCTTATAGCAAAGCTAGATTCTTTCAAGCTGTGAGAATCTTTTTGGAGCAAACATATAAAACAATGCAGACTCCACCCCTGTTAGTGACAGTCATTGATGGTATAAGCATTATACTGAGAGTGGAATAAAGTTAAGTGAAGTTTGTTCCTTATTTTGGGTCTGGGAAGGAAGCAAGAATACAAGATGTACATAGGTGTCAGGTTGTCAAGAGAATTGAGTCAGGCTCTTCTTGGTGGTGCCAAGCAATAGGACAAGAGGCAATGGGCAGAAAATGATGCACAGAAAGTTCTACCTGATTATGAGGAATGACTTCTTTATTGTGTGCGAGAAAAAGCCCTGGAGCAGATTGCCCAGAGAGATTGTGGAGTCTCCCTCACTGGAGTTATTTAAGAACCATCTGGATGGAATCCTGTGCCATGTGCTCTAGGATGACCCTGCTGGAACAGGGAGGTTGGACCAGATGAGCAACTGTGGTCCCTTCCAAACTGGCACATTCTGTGATTCTGATTCTGTGAAAACTGGGGTTCAGAAATAGGTCAAAGACTTAGGTAACACAAGATCATGTTACCCAGAATTTTTATGGCAACTCAGTCTGCAGAGATACTGAAAACCTGCTTGGACAACAACCTGGAAAACCTGCTGTAGCTGTCCCTCCTTGAGCAGCAGGATTTGACTAGGTTACCTCAAGAAGTCCCTTTCACCCTAAATGGTTCTGCAGTTTTGTGTAAATAAATACAAATATGTATTAATTATTTTTATAAATTTGTTATATCAAGTACAGCATTGATATGTACAGTCAGAACCACAAGCAATCCATTAAAAGAAAAAACAAAAACAAAAAACCACAAAACAATACCTCCAAGAATAATTGAGACAAAGTTAAATCATTTGACACAACTATGTGCCACATAAATGTTCTAAAATATGGTTTTCCCTCTCTAATAGTGTGCTACTGGATTTTTGTTATTGGGATTTGTAACCATTTGTTCTGTTTCAATATAATATTTGTAGTCTTTCATTATAATTTCCATAGTCTACTTCAGTCTGTTCTGCGAAACAAAACATTTCTGTGTGGCTACCAAACAATCTGTGTCTACAATTACAAATGGTTGATCAGACTGATGTTTCCAATCATCATTTCTGATTACGTATTTTTCCTGCAGAGTCTTACTGATCTTTTTTCACTTAACACTTGCATACTCTACTGACACAATGCGTGGGGTGGAAGGACTGGTGCCACCTCCGTCCCAAGGTGTCCCTCATGGAGCCACTCTGGTGGTGCCTCACCAGCACCTACACAAACACACAGCCCAACCCTGCAGGTGGGCACAGGCAGCCACTCACACACTCTGAAGTGTCCCCAGAGGTGAAGAGACAGGAGGGGCCACTGGCTCGCAATTCCATGGAGTTTATTGCACCAAAGGAGAGCAGAAGCCAATGGAGAAGAAGACAGGAAATTGCCAGATTTTATCCCAGGGAGTTAAGGGGTGAGCAGAGCATCATTGACCAATAGTCTGAGGGCTGGGGGTGGAGACAGGGCTGATTGACACAACAGGAGTCAATGGGAGAGGAGAGGGGCGGGGAGAGAGGGCCATGGGATACTGAGAAAAAGGGACCTGTCGGGCAGAGTTCAGTGGGGAGACACCGTTTAAAACAACAAGGCGGAGAGTGGGCTTAGTCACTGCAATACTGTACCTTTGAAATAGCTTTTGTTTTGTTTTGTTTTGTTTTGTCTTGTTTTGTCTTGTTTTGTTTTGTTTTTCTTCCCCATTGCTGTGATCCAGTTTAAACCCAGAAAAGAAGAGAAAACTAAGTCTCTGTGTACAAACTGGAAAGAATTTAGAAGGTTCAAAATATTCCCAAAAACAAAATTTAAAGCCAAATGAGATTAAATGTTGATGCAAAAAATTGATGTATTTTATTTAATAGTAAAAGAGACCAAGAGAAAGAAAGAGAAAAGAAAGAGAAAAAGAGACAAGAAAAGAGGTGTGTGGTGGGGGTGGGGGACAGGGAGAGTGAGACAGGGGTTAGGTGGAAACATATCACCCATCCAATGACATCTCAATGATCCCCTCCTTTGGGTCTTCTGGGTGGTGAGGGTCCCACGCCGTCACACACTGCAGAGTATAGAATCCAGTGAGTTAATATACGCTTTGGGCCAGGTGGAAACGCCCATGTGCCCCTCTTGTAGAGGGCCAGGTTGACACTGTCCCTTGCAACACTGAGGCTCTATTGCATCATCTCTGGTGCTCTGGTGCCCGGTCTGGGGACCCCTTTGGGGGGCCCTTTGATGGGCCATGTCACCCTCTCTGCTGTGGATGCGTTTTCCCCAGGAGAAGGGCCCTCAGCTGAGCTGCTCTGCACATCAGAGGATGGGTGTTCACTGCCTCTAACCAGGGGCTTTTAACACACACCCCAAGCCTTTTTCCCCCCACCCTTTGGTGTGAGGGTCTGTGCAGCCTGGCAGCTGACAGCCCTGGGGCTGTGCTCTCCTCCCCGAAGGTGCTAAATTTGTGAATGTCCCCAGTCCTTAGCTGTTACTTTATCTTCATCAGGGAATGGTCCAGGGAATCTCTCTGAAGGCCTATTCGGGGTATGGTAGAATTCTCTACAGCTTTAGTAACACAGTTCTGAAAGTCCTTCATGAAAATATTTAGGTCAAAAACTATAATATTTTAGTCTCTGACAGCCATACAGATATTTGTACCAGAACAAAAGTGAAAGAGAAATGGTTACTGGAAAAGATTGTTATTTATTTTGCTCACTGCAATCTGAGTCCTCTACCACAGAAAACAAGCTAAATCACAAATACTGAGTGTGCTGCAGAATGAGATTGTACTTTTGGGTTTTTTTATTGCATTTTGAAAATGGTAAGGTTTATTCATATTATATTTTTATTAAGATAAATCTCACAAAGGTAGTCTCTAGTTGCACAAACTGAATACTCTTAAGAGAATCTTCCTCTATGCAGTTTGCATTTCCTT
Source organism: Petroica traversi (assembly GCA_025920805.1). Taxonomy (NCBI): domain Eukaryota; kingdom Metazoa; phylum Chordata; class Aves; order Passeriformes; family Petroicidae; genus Petroica; species Petroica traversi. The sequence continues at coordinate 17,791,660 of JAHLSL010000006.1, read as the reverse complement.
CTGAGAAAATACAAACAAAGTACATTTTTTGGCAAAAAGTGAATTCCAGGTGCAGTTCTAAAAAGTTAATTTGGAGAAAATTCATTTGAGAAAAACAAATTTTGGATGCCTGGTAGATGACAGGTTTATACTTATTTGAAGACTGACTCTTGGGAAAGATGGGAAATGAATTTCTGGCAGGAAGAAAATGCAGGTTTCAAATATTTAATAAAGCATTTTTTAATTATTTGAGTGAGGAGGATGTGTAGAAATGAATTTGTGCCTAATAAACTGTGTATGGTGCCAGGCAAAACTGTCCTATTGGCAGAACTAAACTAGAGCACTTACAATGTGGTATAGTACGATCAAAATTTTCATTTTGTATGAGAAAACAATGCTAAAGACTCATGGTTGTGATTTTAAATACTCGAGGGGTTTTTGTTTTCTTTCTTTTTCAGTACAAACTGACATTACATGAGAAAAGAGGGAAGAAACTCCATAGTCTTCATTATGATGTTAAACTAGTGTACAGGTGTAAGGTAATTTTAAAGTTGTATAATTATTGCAAATAGCATCATGTTTTTTATTGTGTTAGGACAATTTGGCTTTACGCAATTAAGAGAGAAAGGAACTGAGTTTTTTCACCCTGTTAATAGTCCCCATTACTTTTATTTTTCTTTCTGTTCTTGAGAGCTGTTTTCATGTGGAGTGAAACTACTGTTTTCATGAAACAACATTGTACTTTTAATAACAGTCATTTAGTCAGATTCATACTTCTTGCTGTGCAGAAATGGCTCAGAGTGTCACTTCAGGACAGCATTTACTAAGGACTGTGTGGAATCACGTCATCCTTTATGGAGCAGAAAAGGCTTTATGGCTGCAAACATCTACTGCACTGTAGGGATTTGTTTAGTGTCTCACCAGCATTATTAGTCAATTCAGAGAAAAGAGGCACAGCCCAGGCCCAGTATCCTGTTGGTACATAATTTTGGAATTACTGGGCAAAGTGGGAAAAGAGTATTTGTACAAGGGTGTCATTTTTTTGAAACTAAGGCTGGAAGAGACTTTTCAGGCCAACTCCGTGGATAAGCACAATTTAGCCTAGAGAAGGGGTTTTGATCACCTGAAGAAAGAAACAATTAATCTGAGCAGAGAATTTGTTCAGGGGAGGTTAATGTGTATGTCTTCAGATCCTAAGTAGCCATGCATTTCACCCACATCATGTTTGGAAGGGCTAAGCTAAGGATAACAATCCATTTAAATCGGAGGTTCAAATCCTGACACAACGGGGGAAGCAGAAATTAGGTTTCTCAGCTATTAATATAAAAGTGAGAACTAAACTGAAGAAAAAAATACAAATGTATTTGAAACTTTTTCATAGGGAATTAATAAATCCTTAGGCGAAAGGGAGAGATGTGTCTTTTTGGTGTATCCCTGTGGTTTATTTTCAAATATGCACCTAAAGTTCCTTATTAAACTCATTGCAACCATTCTCAAGATCCGAGTGTATCATTATTTTTCAAAACAGAGTGTCTAGAAATGCATGGATGTTTTTAATGCCTGGGTGCTTGCTCGGATTGCTTTCCTGCTGTGGAAGAATAAAAGTAAATGTGTCATTCCCTAGTTCTTCTGAAAAAAATGCTGTCTTCTATTTTCACCAGATGTGAAAATAGCAACCCATGCACTGTGTTACAGGACAGGGCTAAAACCTCTTTACTCAGAAATGGAAATATAAATAACATTAGATGATAGTGTGCAGTATTGGATAACTTGCTGATAATTTTAAACATAGAAGAAATGGTGAAGTATATTTGACAAAATTCACTCAGAGGGACTTTCTGCTTTTTTTCACTCACAGTATTCCTTCACTACTCTCTGGCTGAGTTTCTAATGATTTACTAAATAGATTGAATTTCATATTTTGCCTCCTGAAGTAGGCTGATCCTTATCGGATGTGCTTCTTGGAAAGTCAAAGGAATTAGAAAAGCAAAACAAGCTCTTTTGTTTCATCTTTCACTTATAATTAAAATTTTCAAGGAATTTATAAATGTACTGACAAGAAATGCTCTTCTTAGCTAAGAAATATTTATGGAAAATAATCATAAGGTGATAAGCTGTCACTGCCATATGCAGTAATGAGGATGAGGAAAGATAACTGAAGATATATTTGGTTAAGCTCAGTAGACAGACAATGGACAAATTGTTGTGTGCCCAGAAGGCTTGAGTTGAGAGCACTTAGAGAAAAAAACCCCACAACTTATAATTATTCAAAGCAGCACTGGCTTTAATTAATGTCACAGGTGAACACAATAGTGTAAAACCAAATTGACATCTTGGAGAAAAAAGACTCTTCTATTTTGTCTTCTCTATTGTTTGGCATTACCTAGACCTGCTTATTTTGTTCTTTATTGCTTCTTGAGCAGGCAGATGTGGCTGTTTCCTCCATATTTGTTTGCTTTCAGTTTGAAGGAAGAATAAGATATAGGGGAGCCACTGGTGCTGCTCTTCCTTGCTTCCTGGAAGGACCACGTGGATGGACCCAAAAAGACTCTTTCTAACTTTCTGGATAAGCTTTATGTAACACTTCAGAAGACAGCCCTGCAAATGGAACCCCTGCAAATATTGGTGAATGTTTTACGCGACAAAATCCTAGAACATTTCTTGCTGGGATGTGATTTCTACACTACCTTTTATCTTATGCTTTAAACACAAACACCACACATTGACCTTGCTGCCACAGGCAATTATGTGAACTGGATTCAGGATTCAGCACAGGCCAGAGTACAAATCTGTAGTTAGAGTATGAATACATTAGGGGCCTTATAAAGTACAATTTTTTATTACTTAATAGAAAAGATCCTATATAATTCTTAACATTCCTTCAGCTCTCAGGAATAAGCTTAGTTCAATTAGAAGAGTTAGAGTATTTCCAAGCCATTTCTGGCTTTTGATATATAAAGTATATAGGAAAGTTTTAATGATGCAACATTTGTTAATGTTGCGAACCTAGTGTGCTACAAATATTAATGGCTATACTAAATTCTTGTACTTCAAGTACTTAAATTTCCGTGCACTCTAATGTGGCCTGAGGAAAGAGAAGAAGGATTGAAAGCTGGTGAGAAAACAGAGAAACTTGTAAACTGGCTGAATTTGAGACAGAGTATATATATGGTACAATTTCACAAATAGTGTTAATTTAGAATTTTGTTTCTCAACTATTTTATGGGTAATTTATCCCTTTTCTATTTATATTATTGTTTTCCACAGTCCTTTGTGTTTTGAACTTTACATTCTCATATAGATACTGTGTACAGACGTTCTTCATTCTATTTCCGGCTGCAAATTTGGTGCACTGATACACCAATTGTTCAGAAAGCTGCCTTTAACAGCATAGTGAAGGAAGGGTAAGATGCTCTGACTGAATATCTGTGCATGCAGTCATGTATTTGTGGCAATTTTAATGGGAATGCTTATGGAGTAACATACCGGTTCTCAGCTTAAAAAAATATAAAGAAAAGAAAAAACCTGAAGATTGAGGGATTGATTTGTTTTACTTGCTTTTACAGCCTGAGATTTGGGCCCGGCACAAAGGTCACTCCTTGAATTATGGCCATAATCACTGAACAATCTGTGATGAGGCCAGGGAGAAGAATGATGGAATGAAGTAAAAGATCAGGGTGTGTCTTTGTATGTGTGTGAAACCCCAAAATGCTTCAATTTGACATTTCAACTTCCTGTTTCAAAACAAAGTCTCACTCCCTAATCTTCATTTGCATTAAAAATAAACAAACTATACCCAATAATCAAAATAAACACAATCCCCCTTCCCCCAGAAGGGCCAACAGGAAGAAAACAAAACAAAACCTTTTAGCTCCAATAGGCAGTGTTTACTTTGGCTGAGAATTATGTTTTGAGGGGATAGAGTAAATGTAAGTAAGGAATTATTTTTTATCTGCCTTAAATACTAATGTTTTTTCATTGTTTTTTTATGCAGCAGACATATCAACACAATCAGTTATTTGCACAGCTTTACCTGCAAAAATTATTTTGCAATCTTAACACTAGAAGCTCTTTCTTCCTAAATAGTAGTGTAGTTGAGTAAATGTATAATTTATTGTAGATATAAATTAATATAGCTACATTACTTAATTTTGCTGAAATTAAAGGTATAATCTGATGAAACTGTCTTGAGTACTGTGGCCTTCAGATGACATGCAGGGCATGTGAGGGGCAAAGGTCCTGGGTTATGGTCAGAAACAGCATTTTATTACATTATCCTTAATAAGACTATAGAACATAAAATTGGTTTGGGAAACAAGGATAAAATAAAAAGGCAGCATCTGGAATTTAACTTGATCAAGTTCTATGTATAATTAAACATACAGGCTGGCTTAGTACGAAGTACAGCACAAAACTATCCAGATAGTGATCTGTATTGTTGTTCTGGCAACAAAATGACAATTCAGAATGAGAGTATGCCATAAATTCTTTCCTGCTAAATAATCTATAAAACAATATTAAAGGTGATTTTGTTTGTAATGCCAGAACAGTAGTTTACATAGAAAGTTGTGTCACATAAATGAAATATTCATCCTGAAGTTGGAGGCACAAGGGAAAGCCTTGCTTGGCTTCAGGCTGTCATTGGTGTAATTGTTCAAACTATAAATTACTATGAGACTACATAAATTTATATGGACACAAAATCTTGGAATTTCAGTTGGCAGTATTATCCACCTGAGAAATGCTGTTAAAAATTGTTGCCTTAAGACAATTTCTGCATAGAGTCACCTTATCATGCTAACTCTCACTGTTACAATATTTTTGAATGGGAATAAAATTTTTTTTTTTTTCCACAGAGGCAATCTAGAAAGCAGGTTATTGACAGTTGATGTGTCTGCATTGTCCACTTGTTGCATCATTGCTTGGAGTCCAACCAATATTCAGTTGGTATTGAATTAGCAGTAGAAAAGATGTCTCTATTTTCCCCAATCCCCAGTCTCCGGATGTGTCCAGGTATCCAGAGGTAGCCTGTCTGCTGTCTCCTTCCCATATACAATCTCTCAAGCAATTAGAATAATTCTTCAAAGTTCATGAGACAGTGATTTGGACTTTCCGTTTCTTCTTTACTTGCTGTTCTGTCCCAGGAGAATAGGAAAGAAACAGGTTTGTTTCTCATGTTTTTCTCATTTTAAATACCCCTTTCCAGACATTATCTGTCTTCACAACAAAATAACAGAGCCTTAAGTTAACAAATGCTTCACTGAAGTATTGTCAAAATTGAAGTTTTGTTTGGTGGTTTTTAATGGCATTAAAACAGAGACTGCAATTAATTGTCACGAGGCAATTCATGAATATGCTGTATTTAAGGAAAATATTTCCTTGAAATGTATGCAGATCTTTTCCAGGACAGAGTTTATTTTCTCCGCACTATATTGTATGGGATTATGTTTTGGATTTATGCTGGAGACAGCATTGATGGCACAGGTGTGTTTTTGTTTTTGCTGAGCAGAGATTACACAACATCGAGGCTTTTTCTGCCCATCACACAACCCCACCAGCAAGGAGGCTGAGGGTGCACAAGAAGATGAGAGGGGACACAGCTGATGCCATCTGACCAAAAGGGTATTACACACCATGAGGCATCTTTCTCAACATTTAAACTTAGGGGAACAAAGAGGGAAGGAAGACATTTGAAGGGATGATGTTTGTCTTCTGAAGTCACTGTTACACATGATGGGGCCCTGCCCTCCTGGGGATTGCTGAACACTTACCTGCCCATGGAAAGCAGTAAATTAATTCCTTTTTTATACTCTGTTTGTGCGTGCAGTTTTTGCTTCCCTTATTTAATTGCCTGTATCTCAACCCACAAGTTTACTGTCCTTTACCCTTTCAATTCTGTCTCCCATCCCATCAAGGAGGAGTGTGTAAACAGCTGTGTGGGATTAGTTTACAGCTGGGATTGCACAAGGAGAGTAGGAAATAGAATGACCTTTTCCATCCAATAATCATCCATGGTTTTTTTTTCATTTCCGTGGCTTGTGAAAGGAAATAAACTCATGGTTTCATTTCCCACCATAGCTGGTGCAAACCCCACTGCTCACAAGTGCTGGGACACTTGCTCTTCAGCACAATTCTTGAAGACTCAATTTGCTACTCCGCTAAGTTTTATTCCACAATGTTTTACATAACTTTGGCACATATATTGGCTTACTAACACCTAGCTGGATCTGCTTGAGACACTGTGGGGAAAGGAACTTTGCCCTCCACTGCCAGATTCCTGAACTTGTTTTGTTATTCTAGAATATATGTGTTGAAACCAAATTTTTGACAATTATAAATTCAGGTTTAAGTTGGAAACCATTGTTTTCATATGGTTGCAAATGTTGCCTTTGTCATTAATTCTATTTTGTACTTTTTCCCTAAATAAGAATTTTTGCTTAGAAAATGTAATTTATCTGTAATATATTGTTGCAACTACTTTCAGCAACTTAAATGAAGCTTAGTATACTTTTCAGGTTTCTTTCCTGATTTAGTTATTATTGATGTCAAGCAACCCTTATAAAATTTTAAACTACTCCCACTGATTTAAGATGAAAATAATTTTCAGAGCTGTCAGTGAATAGGGAAATTTTTTTCCTCTTTTTTTACACTCCATTAAAAATCTGTGCCGAGTTCTGTCTTGTTTGTTTAGATAGCATTCTGTAAATGTGAAAGTCATATTGAGTTTACATTTTTCTTCCTTCCAGTTTGCTGAATGCCTTGCTGTGATCTTCTTCATTATTCAGCACCTTTTCAAGTTAAGTTGACTGTATTTTTGCTGGAACAAGGCTGATTAATCCCTAAAGGAATAACACAGTGCATCCCAGAAATAGCTGCAGACTAAAGGTTAGCTGGTAAATGGGATTAGGTCTTCTGTGTTGGGGCTGTATATCTACACAAGTCTAAGTTACTTTTCTCAGCATCTTTCCCTCAGAAAGTCTATTCATTCTGGCACAAGGGAATGACTTCTGCTTCTTCTATCAAGAATAATTGAGAATAATTGAGTGCTGCATTCTTCAGCTTAAGTACATTGCTTTGGGTTATTATCTGAACAACATCCAGTTGAGTTTCTCTAAAGTTTTAATAGTAAACTTAATAATTACTGGTTTAAATGTTGACTAGAACCAAGTGAAAACTTTCTTTGTGGATAGAAGTTTCCATCGGTATAAGACAAACACTTTATCTTTTATTTTGTCAGATAACTACAGTTCTTGCTTAAAAAAATTTCTCAGAAGTAATGGGATAATTTACGTGGGACTATCACTTTTCACACTGCTTTATTAGAAGCAGTGCAGTATATTCACTTAGGACTTTATATCCTTGTATGATAACATGCTGCCCTCAGTGATATGTTTGAAAAATGCTAATATGAATCTGGGGACAGGAAGAAAAAAGTACCTGTCATTCTTCAGACTTGCCATCAAGGCACATTCCATGTTATAAAGTTGAACATTCCCAAAAGCCAACTTTATCAGCTGTCAGGTATCTCCACAGGCTCTTCAAACAGATTGCAAAAATGTGGGAAAGGCTCACATGCATACTCTTTACTTATAGTCCCCAAACACTTACACTGGTAGGACATTGCTTTGTAAAACACTCCAAAAATGTAGTTAAGAATGGGAGATCTTGAAAAGATTGTCCTGAATCTAGGCTGGGAGCTGACTCATGAGGAAAGCTGGCATAAAGAGTGGTGTATAGAAAGTACCACAGCTAAAAATGTGTTGGTTTAATTTCTTGCCTGAAATTCTCAGATAAAGAAAGGATAAACCATATTTTAGTCATATTAGGTCCACTCCAAACCCATATTGCACTCTTCAATAATCAAGAAACAAACGAACAAATCATTAAAGCTGGTTTAAGAATTTTCCAAGCTGCTGTGGGACAAAGCAAACAAATGACTGGGTGACTCTCCTTAAATCAAAGATTCCAGACTTACTGATTCTTCCTTTTTTGTTGTTGTTGTTGTTGGTTTTTTAAATTTATGATGGTTATTTCATGACATCTTCTAAACAGTTAATATTGCTACTCCTGCCTTCATGCCTCTTAAGGCATGGCTCATCAATATTTGCTGTGCAGAAATAAAAAACCTAAATTAAATTGTACCACAGAATGAACATAGCCCAGTCACTTCACTATAAACCAAGAAATGGGTTTATACCTAAAATATATAGGGAAAATCCATATGCAGGTTAATCCAACAAATGAGCCTTAAACTCAGTTAAAGGAACTACTTACCTTCCACCTATAGCTTAAACATTTCTTCTTAATTATATTCTGACTGTGAGCACCTACTGCTGAATAATTTCTGAAAGTTGAAACATTTTCACCTTTTCGTCTACTTACCTTCACACTTCAAATTAATAAAACTTTTTAAAAGCATGTAAAGATATTGTCAATAATGCAGACACAGATTTTGTTATCTGGTTGTCACTGTTAACATTTTCCTGTTAAAGTACATATTTAAGTGAGTCATGGTATAGACACATGATTGAATTAACACTTAATAAAGAGATAAAAAGTTTCTCTAATTAATGAGCTTGAGAGAAATGAAAAGCAAGCAACAAGCAAAACCATATAATCTTTCTTATTCTTGTAGAAATACTGAAAGCTGAAGCTCTTTTTCTCAGAGAAACTGCAGTGTAACCAGAACATTTTGTAAGTGTAGCCTTGTGTCTTTCTTCAGAAAAAACATTTTAAATCAACAGCTTTGTAAAGAGATGTTTTAAAAAAAATTTAAGTTTTTTGGCAGTAGGTGGAAATCTGAGATTATGAAAGCTTTTCTAGAGTGATGTATTTTGTCATAACAATGGAGTTAATTATTGCAGCCTCGATTAAGCCCATCAGATATATGTGATATTCTTTCTTAGATTCATCAAAAGAAATATTTTATGAGTTTTGCATGTGTAAATGCACATCTGCTTTTTGCTTTCATGCAAAACCAAATGGCCTGTGTATATTGTAGGAAACCTGCTTTAAAAAATAAGCATTTCAGTTGTTTTAAAATATAATTTTGTGCTTGCTTGCCTACAAGGTTTATCTGAAAATTCTGGGGAAAAGAAAGTCTGTTAATATGAAACTTGACAGTCTGCAGGAGGGGCAGAGAGTAATTACATTTGTAACGAAGCCATTACAAACAAATAATTTGAATAATTGTGACATTTTTCTTAAATTGGACAATACTTATTTTCAGTTAATCTTTTTTCTTTATTTAAAGAATTGATTCAATAATTTTTATTAAAAAATAGGGATTGATCAACAGGACAAACGAAAGAGAAAAAGATTTAAAAAAATATACTTCCACTGATGACTAGCAGTTTCAGTTTGTTTCACCAATTTCAAAAAGTGCTTCCTAAAAATTAACACATTTTTCCTCCTTCCTCTGAAGTAGGATGGTGTTATTATTTTCAATTTTAAAGTAGAAAAAGTCTCTGAGGGATTTTGATTATTGAATAGATTGTCTGAATTTCATGGTTACTGCTGTAGAACTGGGGTTGTCAGATAGGTGGTTATTGTGGTGGGCCCTATGCATACTCATACCAGTAAATTAAAAATTTATAAAAAGTAATCTGAGCACTAGTGGGATTATTTCTGACATATTGATGGGGAAATTACAAAAGACAGAGAGATTTAAGGGGTATTAAGGCAATTGACATTTATTTTGTGTGTTGCTATTTAGGTACTAATGCACCTTTGAAAATATTCCCAGAAATCTAGAATTATTCCACTTAGTTTAAAACACTGAACTGCGACACCTAAGATACCCACCTATTCACTTCAGATTATAATCGATGAAAACAGCTGGACTAAAATGAGGCTGCATTACTCACTGGAGGATCCTGACACTTCAGAGTAGGGAAGGAGACTAAATCATCCTGAGATACCTAAATATAGAGGAAAGCATTGTGTGTAATTAAATACCCTCCTTCTTCCCCGCCCCTCCCGTCCATCTTCTTTTCTACGCTTTTAAAGTCTGCAGGTCATTTCTCTTTATTCATCATTTTGGCATATTGATGATCTTATTTTCTAGTGAGAAACATTTTTAGCACAGATTCACTAATTTCTGATGAAGGGAATGGAACTCTTCTTTAACAAGAAGGAGAAAAAGATAGAAATACTTAAATGGATACAGTTTTATAACTCATCCTCAACAGGTTTTAATTTTTTTAAAATACTTACTACGGTGCAGCAAATAGAATATTCTTGTTTTTTCACACATAGTCATTTCTGATGCAGAAGATATAGACTCATCGATAATTGCTTGCAGAATGGTGAAAACTCCAGCTGGTTTATACAACTGGATTCTTTCTGCCTAGAGTGTTCAAAAAAATCTCTCTGTTTCAATTCAGGCTGGTAATCCTTATAGTTCCCTGTCCTTCATGTTAAAATAGGCAGCAGGAGAGATTTTCTAACAGTAAAATCTGTCAAAAACTTGTCTTCCCACATGGAGCCACTGATTGCTGGTCTATTGTGCATAGTCTCACAGTAGTCAGTGGGACTTCTAAAATGGAGCCTAACTTATCAGTTGGGTAAATGGAAAACAGTTAAAATTTGTGAGAGTTAAGAAAGGTTGTTTTGATCTGTGTTTTCCATCCATTCACGGCCTCAGTGCAGTATGGACAAATTCCTACCTTTAACAACAGGATATTGTCTTGGAGAATTGTAGAGATCACTGATGTGTCTAAAAAAGTTTATGTGAAAGCGCTTTACAAAATCAAGCCCAAGGAAAAGTTTACAAAGGCTTTTATTCTTTGCTCTTACAAATCATTATTATTTCAGTAGCAGGGACCAAGGGCAGTCATGTCTCTTTCTCACTGCCAGCTCTGGATACATATTATTAGCAGCTACATAAAATGACCCAGCTGGAAGTTGGAGATGGAGAAGGATATACGTACCTGGTAACTTGAGTTCCTTTTAGAAAGTACAGAAAAACCTGTGCACTGATACCTGCATTGACTGTTCATTGGTTCCCAAATAAATTCTTACACAGTGTTCTTAAGGTCAAATCCATAAAGAGCCAAAAACAAATAACATTCTCATGGACTTTGGCCAGAGCAGAGGACACTTAAACCAAGCTCATGAACACCAACAAAATCCCATGTGAACAGCAGATGTCATGTTGCTGCAACTTTTTACATTTACAAAAATTGTTTGATAATGATTTTAGAGATGTTTTTAGACAGTTTAAAAATATATCAAAACTGTTTAGACTAGATGCTTTGTTTGTCCACAGTAGGAAAAATTACAGAGCAAGTAACATTGGATGGCTTTTCCTTGCTGCTTTTCAAGAAGTAGTGAAAAAGTATTCTACAGTGACTCACTGCTGGTTTAGGTTCTTTTCTATATAGAAAGTTTTAAAGGTGCAAGATAAATAACATAGGGTTGTTCATTAAAAATTCTCATCACACACTGGCAATAATATAAATATTTTAATTATTTATCTTGGAATTTCTTCATATTCCTATTTCTTTAGTAGGAATTTTGATGCAATTCAATTTTCTTGTGCTAACACACTGCAGCATACACAAAATTTTAACTGTTTCCACATCCATTTCATAGAACTCTATGAATGCTATTATTTCAGCATAACATATTGATGATTTAAGGACATTTTAAATATCTTCATACATTGATTAATTAAGTTTATGCAATATTTTAGAGGAAAATTGTCAGGAACGACGGGAGACAAGCACATCCGATGATGATCAACAAGTCTCAGTTTATTATCAACAACTCTGTTCTTTATATGGATACAATAATGAGGCTCATACATATTGCAAGGCTAAGCTCATCATTGGTCTCTTAGCTAAAAGTCATCCCCACCTATTCGTATGTTATTGTAGTCTGCAGGTGTTGAGTTCTCTCCTTTTCCCACACATCCTGTTTTCGCTCTATGCAAAGATACCTTGCCCAGTGTCCTTGCCACTTATCGCTTAACTAGCTGAATTCCATTACAGCCGTGCTCTGCTAGCCAGCTTCCCACACAACTCTCCACACTTCCCCCGTTTTCTTTTTGCAGTACCCAAGCTTGATTGATGGTCTTTCTTACCATTTGTTGCACACATTGGATAATGCAGGGTATTGCTATGACCATAGCTACAAGTACAATGAAAAACAGCAAAGCTCCTTTTACTATATCTTGAAGCCACCCAGTAAGTCCTAGGCCTTTCAACCATCCATTTAACCCTAAACCGTCTGTTACTTGCAGTTGCTGAGTAAGTTGAGTTAGGGTTTTACGTGGTTAAGCTTAAGTAAAATTCTTGTCTGTTAGTAAGATTGGTAACAGTGAACTATATGTTTGGCCGGGAGTCTAATCCTAAGTGGAGTGAGTCTCTGATGACCCACACACAGAGTAACATGCATATAAATAGTCCAATCACTGGCTGACAATGAGTATTGATAATACCTTGTGTAGAAGGCATTTTGCTGCCCAATATGTGTTCTCCTCTATACTTTCAGGCAATCTGCTCCCAGGCCTTAGTTGAGTTTGAATTGCCCTGGGGGCAGTCCAACTAAGATACTTACCCCTACAACTAATACAACAAAGCCACTCGTTATCTAATACTAAGGTGTGTCTTCTGAATAGCTCTCCACAGCCACCACACTGAATTGTTAGCACAGCAACGACTTCACACTGTCCCTAGATGGCTTTTCTCTGTGCTGTAACACTGACTGATAACACCCCTGGCCCCAGCCCTTGGTTCTGGACCATCCTTTGGACAATCTGTTTGGCACTTAAGGACCACGGCCCAAGCAGTTCTATCAGTCAACCGGTGACCTGTCTGAATGCTTGCTTGCTACAAATACAAAGGCAACATTGAAGTAAGACAATACATGTGGTAAAGTAATAAACTTACATCAAGCAGAAATAAACAAGGTAGTACACATAATCATTAAAACATTAGAGAAAAAATAGTGATTTAGAACGATACATCATAAATTCCCTAAATATTGGGCCGTCACCCAGAGTCTGCAATAGCTGGCAAGCCCTGTTTCACAGGGAAGACTTGGAGAACCTCTCCCAGGCAAGGCTTCCAAGTTTACCTTGAAAGGGGGTCCAGCTGTTATAAGTCCAAATTAGCAAGTCAATGTGACCTGAGTACAGTTTTGGTGCAGAAACACCTGGGCCTGTTGGCATGTGTCCAACCAGTTACAGCCAGGGCTTGGCCAGAGCCAAGGCTTTAACTGGAAGGGTCTCCCTAACATCTTGCAAGAAAGCTTCTATTAACAGTAGTTGGGAAAGTTTCCTAAAATCATACAGGTCTTGTAGATAGTTACACAAAAGTATGGGAAAATTTATCAATGGTACCATGATTAGATTGTAAACAACTAAAAAAGCGCACACATATATCACCTTAAATAATACCTTATGGATAATGCACATTATAAAGGTCAGTGAATTCACGCTATACCATTAACAACATACCTAAAATCACTATTACATCATTAGTAACTGTGTAAGAGAATGCTGCGAGCGCTGCTGCGAGCTTCGAGAGAGTACACAGAGAGCCTTATCTCTCTTTCGCTGTCTGAGCTCAGAGTACAGTCCAAGAAGGAATTCCGGGGGAGTAGAGAGAAACTCTTGCAGACAAACTGCTGGCATCTTCTCCCCCCTCTTCTCTCTCTCCCTCTCCCTTGGCCCAGCTGAAAGCCACAGAAGTTAATATCCAGCATAAACAGAATAGACAACTGGGGATACAAACATCATAAAGTCACCCTAGGACACTGTCCCAAGAAGTTCAGATAACTTCCTACACATCAATGCATATATGACATTATAGCAGAATAAAAGTAAAAAAGAAAACACTAAACAGCTTACAATTAATAACAGCGATAATTTGGAATTATTACTCATTTTTATGTGTTACAATTCTTCATCATAATTGTTTCAGTCGGTTTCACCTTTCTTATCCACTAAGGGTTTAATAGCCCCACTAACCGCAGCGGCTACATAGGCTGCTTTGACCTGTTGATCCATTCTATCAGTTAATTAAATCATATTAACTACTGTCACTGTTTTTAGTAATGTTCTGAGAATTTACTGCGTTTTTTCCGTTTGTATTATCAAAGGTCAAAATTCAGAACATCTGGTCTTTCGTTCCCATATCAAGGTCTGGATGGGTCTTAATGGTCTGATGCAATCGATCAGTGAAGACAGAATACCTTTTGTTGGGCCCTTGCTGTACCTGCAAAAAGACTTGCGGTCGGCCAGGCTCAGGCAGGGCACAGAGGGCAGGAAGGGCCAACTCCTGGGATTTTTGTAGCACCTGCAAGGCACTTTGCATTTGCATGTGAGTATACAGGTAGTTAAAATGTTACAGTAGCTCCCGGGATTAAGCCCCAGTCCCAGGTCCATTTTAAAAGATTCTTAAGTATAGGATCATCACATTGCAGTCCTCTCACAGAGAGTATACGTTGGAGGAGATTTAGGACTGCTGCTGGTGTTTTGTCCACCTCCATCTCCTCCCTGGCCGCTCACCTGGATCAGGACGAACTCCTTTCACAATCCCTTGTTCATCAGCAACATGTACGCCGAATGCCATGCATATCTCCTTTCCTCCGCTTTTTCTTGCGAGGCATCCTGCCAGGACAGCAGTGATAACGACCAACTTTCCAACTTCTCTCACTCCCCTCACTTCTCGCCTTCGCTGAATATCTGCATTCTGCTGCATCTGAGGGTTCCCGAGCTGCTTTTGGCTCCTTCCCCCCAGTCATGGTAGTATCCCACAGCTTATCAGCAACTTTTCTCCATTCTTCCGGCTCCCGTAATCAAATCAATCGGATTATTTTGTAGACTTCAGCATTTAAGCTCCACATTTAAGCGTTGGGGTCCCTTAAATAAATCATATGCTGCTTGCCTTTTCATTTCCTTATTCGTCAGCGCTGTTGCAGCCCTTCAAGGTCTCGGCAGCACGTATCGGCCGGGCCCTTCTATAAGGTCGCCCGGAGCATGGAGCTCTCACATTAGCATCTTGAGCTCTTATTCGCCATCCTTGCTGCATAGGATCCGAACCCTTCGTCGTCTCGGCCGTGGTAATCACGTCGGGGTCACCATTTGTCGGGAACGACGGGAGACAAGCACATCCGATGATGATCAACAAGTCTCAGTTTATTATCAACAACTCTGTTCTTTATATGGATACAATAATGAGGCTCATACATATTGCAAGGCTAAGCTCATCATTGGTCTCTTAGCTAAAAGTCATCTCCACCTATTCGTATGTTATTGTAGTCTGCAGGTGTTGAGTTCTCTCCTTTTCCCACACATCCTGTTTTCGCTCTATGCAAAGATACCTTGCCCAGTGTCCTTGCCACTTATCGCTTAACTAGCTGAATTCCATTACGGCCGTGCTCTGCTAGCCAGCTTCCCACACAACTCTCCACAGAAAATGACACCAAAATTATCAATTTAAATAGCAGAAAAGTGAAAGAGGGGGCTGATTGAGAGAGACAGATTGTGTTTGAAATTGCTGCATAGACGGTATCTCTGTAAAATAATCTCTCCCTATATTTTTTTGTTTTCCTTCTTATAAAATCAAACATTTTGCCCTTTTCCGAATTAACAGAAGTTTCCCTTAGGATTTAAAAACATAATATTGCAAAGTTCTTCCTATTCAGAATTAAGTATTAAGAGAGCTGCCCATTATTTGCATTGTAGTTTATAAATAAAAGTCTGTGTTCTCATGTCTGAATAGAAAATTGGTTCTAACTCAAAGAACTGTAGTGGTTTGAACTCTAAACTGAATCACGTGCCATAAGTAGTTGTGGTGATTTTACCCTGGGTGGACACCAAGAGCCCATCAAAACCACTCTATCACTCCCCAGCTGGCAAGAGGACAGATAAGGATTGGGAGAGATTACTCACCAAGGGGATAAAGAGACTTGATTTGGAAAATTACTGAATTTATTATCAATCAAACCAGTGCAGGAATGAGAAATAAACATAAAACTAAAAAACACATTCCCCCTCTCCCTTCTTCCCAGGGTTAACTTTATTCCTGAATTCTGTCTCCCACAGAGGGGCAGAGGATTGAGGTCAGTTCATCACAAATTCTCTCTGCTGCTCCTCCCTCTTCAGCTGCTCCAGCCTGGGGTTTCTCCCAAGGCCTTTGGATCTTCATAAACTGGCCTAGTATGGATCCCTTTCCATGGGCTGCAGTTCCTCACAAACAGCCTGCGCCAGTGCAGGTCCCTCACAGGGTCACACCTCCTCTCAGCAAACCTGCTCCACTACAGGGTCTCCTCTCCCTGAGTCACAGCTCCTGCCAGGACCCTGCTCCAGCACGGGCTTCCCACAGGGTCACAGCCTTCCTCAGACATCCACCTGCTCTGGCACAGGGTCCTCCATGGGCTGCAGGTGGACCTCTGTTCCCCCATGGACCTCCAAGGGCTGCAGAGGAATCTCTGCTCCACTGCCTGGAGCACATTCTCCCCCTCTGTCTCCACAGTCCTTGGTGTCTGCAAGGCTGTTCCTCTCACAGTCTCTGACTCCTCCCTGGCTGCAGTTGCTGCTGTGCATGTTCCCTTGTTGAATACCCTTTCCCCTGTCACCACTGCTGATGGGCTTGGTCTCCACCAGCAGCAGGTCTCTCTCAGATCCAGTGGGCATTGGCTCTACACGGTGTGGGGAAGTTTCCAGCAGCTTCTCACAGTACCTACCACTGGACTCCCCCCACCACCAAAACCTGCTGATGCAAACCCACTGAGTGTACAGTTAAATCTGGCTCATAAGTAAGCTGTCACTGCTCTCACTGACTTGGAATGTTCAACACTTTTTTCCTTAGCTGAATCCAGTTCATTGTTCTTAATAAAGATGCGAGCACTTAGCAGGAGAAGCATAACACTAAATACAGGAACTGTGGAGAGCCATTGTCGGGTACTTGCAACTAATTTATGCTTTTGAAGTGCACAAAGCCCTCTATGGTGTCAATATCCATCAGACTGTGTTGTTTTGGTAGGATTCAAGCTTTTCCTCGAAGTCAGAGGTACTCCTGAAAAGAGATCCAAGCCTGTTGATTTCAGTTAGCTAGTATTTGATTGTCAAGTCATTTAATTCCTGTTTCTGTGAAGTTTTGGACAAGCTGAAACGACTTCAGTATAGAAGGAACCATTATCTCTTATGTTAGTGTGTGTATATATATATATATATATTTCTGCTGCTACAATGTCATTTTTATGTCTCATTTCTTAATAAACATAAGAAATTTTTAATATTGATAGTAGCAATCAGCTGTACTACTTTAGGCTTAATTGACAACATCCTATAATATTTTTATGATGAAAACACTTTAAAAAAACAAATGTGCATGCATGGTTTGTCATGGAAATAGAACTTAACAAATATAAAACAAATGTGCATGCATGGTTTGTCATGGAAATAGAACTTAACAAATATAAATAAGAAGTCGAATAGGAATCCCCAGTACTACCTGCTATAATTTGTTTCCTTATGCACACATACTGATTCTAAGTGCAGTCCCATCTCATTGGCTCCTGCAAAGTTTGAATGCACTGTAGCCAAGTGTCAGCACAGCAAGGCCCCTTCCCTGCCTTGGAAGGACTCCTAAATCTGTGAGCCACATGAGGGCAGCAAAGACCCAGACTCCAAGGTATGGTTGCATGAGCCATGGACAGAAGTGAAAATGCCAGAGTGGCTTCTTGATTCTCCTATTTCCCTTCTTCTTTTCCCAGATAAATTTTAAGAAGATCATAATAGTGCTGGTAGAAAGTCAATCACTGCAGTCTTTTAGAATTTGCTGGACAGAGTTAATGGCATTCTCTTGCCGTGAGGAAAGTTCAATGCCTTTCAACACTTTGGAATCCCAAAGCAGATTTATAAAGCCTGTTTTGTCCACACTATGGATAAGAGGAACTGAATCATGGTATTAAAACTATAACTCTTCTCCTTTGTCCTAAGGTACAGAATATTGTAAGTTTTTCTGTGGTGCACTGTTTTTCTAAATGTTTTTCTAAATGTTTCTAATGTTTTTCTAAACATTAATATAAACTTTTTACCAAATTACTGTGACATTGATGCCAAAACAGTGCAAGTAGAGATGAATGGCAATGCTGTACTTTTGCCCTACCCATTAACTCCCAGCACCCACTGATCAGAGCCAGAATCCAGTCTTGCAGACAGATAGCAGCTTATACTACTGTTGCCTTGCACATTCTGGGATACTCTTAAGGAGTTCTCCTCACATGTTCTGTTGAGTGAAGGAATCAGGTCCTTGCAGCAAAGTAATCCCTCTAAATATGGGTCACTCACCATCCCTAACTGCATCCCACCACTTTTCTGTGGAAAGGACTGCATATCTGTCACATTGCATTTCAGGTGCAGGCATATATATCTGACCTGTCCCCAAGACAAAAGGCTGCTTGCTTATCAGCAGCTAGTGTTTTTTCAGATGTGTATTTGTGTTCTGCTCTAGGAAAGTCCTCTTCAGCAGTTTCTCAGTGCCAATGAAACACCTGTAAACATCTTTCCTCTAAAGCAGAGCTTGTCAAGCAACAGGAGGGAGGCAAAGGCTGGAACGTAGCTGACAGAGCAGGAGGGGATCTCAATGCCTGTGAGTAGCTGTAGCGTGAGCAGAGTCCACCACAAAACAATGATGGTAAGGAACATATTGATTGTACATCAAGATGCGTAAGGGTTGCAGGACTATTGGGAGTGCTTCAACAAATTGTTGCCAAAAATGTAAGTTAGTGGGTAGGCAAGAAATAAATGATATGCTTTAGAGTGTGGAAGATATATCTGAGACAACAATTTTGTGATCCCCTTTAAGTGATCAAGAGTACCAGCAGAGGTGTAATCCTACTTAGACTTCAGAACAGATCAATATAATTGTAATTCAGAATAGAAGTGGCCACCTCCTATAGAAATGATGACACATCACTGCCAATAGATCACAGGAACTTTAGTACCCAAATGATCCATTGTCCAATTTGCCATAAAAATGGAAATTATTCTAGTGAGGAGACTTTAAATAGGTTAGTGAAATAAACTGAACCTTAGGTCTGGAACATAAACTAACTCCAGCTGTATATTAATGCTACACCTGTGTTTGTGTCCCAAGCTATTTGCATGGCACTACCATAATTTCTTAGCAGTAAAACATTTTTCAGTCAGTCATGCTGACTCAGCCAGTCAGGCATCACAGGCTGGAAAATGTTGTGCCTGACTCCTGTGAAGATATTTAGTGATAGATTTCTCTATGGTGCTAAGAGAGGCTTTAAACCAGCAAAGGCTTTGTAGTCTTTGCAAATTCCTTCACATTCCTTTTAGCCTCATTTTCAGAGGTTGTTGCCAACACAGAACTGTTGATTTTGCAACAAATTAAGTAATCTCTGTCTCTTTATACTGGATTGATTTATCCTATTGGAATCACCAGATTGATGATGAGCCCATTTGCTAAAGTTCCTTCATATGCTTAGAAATCAATGTATTGAAATTTATTAATCATCAAAATAATTTCTTCAGCCATTTTCCATATGATTGCTTCAGCAATTATTGAAAATGGTGAATATTTGGTTTTAAACTTAGTAATTTAGAATTAATTTGATTAAATAACTTTTTGAAATAACTTCTTGATGACTTGGTGGAAGTAAAAAAATAAAAAATATTTTAAAAACAATGTAATAAATAAAATTAGACACAACCAAATCCAGATATAGAAAGTTATTTCCTGTGTAGTGAAAGTGTCAGACTAACTGCAAAGTGAAAAAAAAATTGTTTCAATGTAAGAAACCTGAGGTTAGAAAAATGGATATTATTTTCTGAACACACAATATTCTTTAAATTTTTCATTACATTTTTCTATCTTTAATGGGATTTATTTTGAAAGATGTTGACTGTTAAAAAAAAGTTACTGTAAATTTTTTTTTCTATTATGCTGTACCTCACTGATTTCAGTGGCTTCTCTTCTATTTAGTCTGTGAATCACACTAAAACTTTCAGAAATGCTTTAAAGCTATGGTTGAGGAAGCTTCACATATTAGTTTTAAACACATTTCCTTCTGAAAGTATATTTCCTGTGCATGCATGACTTCTGAATTACAGAACTGCAATAGAGGCCATCTATAAGGAAATGGTTCTACCTTACAGCCCTTTACAGATAATTTCAAAAGGAAGAATGGTCCTGCTTAGCTTTTCTCACATACTTAAGTTTCCTCTGCTGGTGAGTGTTTCAAATGGGGATCTCACTCTCCTCATGGCAACAGTTTTCTAGAACAACTACTCAGAGGAGTTTTCAAGTCAAGACATTGTTTCATAATGATGTCAGAATGGTTTTTGTCTTTTCCTTTATATACCTTTTACACAGTTCTCTGTATCCACAAGTATTAGCAGCATGCATACTTGCAACCTTTTACTTAGTTTAGTGCTTAGTGTTTTGTAAGTGTTCTGCAGGCCTGAGACTGAACACCCCAGAACTGCAGAGCCAGGGAGACCAAACATCCTACTATCTCAGGAACCCAAGGTCTCCTGGCAGGAGGATTCTGTAAACTAGGGGTCAGCCCACCCCAACCTCATTATTGGGCTCCCTTGTTAGATATGCTGATGTGTAAAGTCTATAACTGGTGTGTGTGATTGACGGGGGGTGCATTTGCCATGTGTCACCTGGGTGAAGTGGATGCATCAAACAGGATCCTGATTAAAATACTGAGGTAAAGACCCCAACCCTCTTAACCATGTCTTGCTTCATTTTCCTAACACCAGGAAAAAGGCATCAATAAAATCTGAGCCCCGGGAGAGCATTCTCCTCTCCATATCCATCAAGAGAGAACTCAAGCACTGCTTTCAGCTTGGGTAACAAAGCACTGTCTTCCAGATAGGCAGCAATTCAGACTGATCAGTATCTGTCTTGGAATATCTCTGGTCAGCAAATAACTTCATTAAACCATTTTTCTGAATTTACTTACAATGTTTTCTTGACTATGTATGATATTAATAATTTTCAATCACATCATTTGGATCAAGCACAAAAAGTAATGTAAGTGATATAAAAAATCAATTTAAATAAACAGAATTGCAATTATAAAAGTTAGTCTTAGAAAGAAAAAAAGGAGCACTTACCAGTTGTGGGACAGCATTACTAGAAGCAATAATTGTTCATTGGTGAGTTAAATTCTTCAAACCTTAAAAAAGATAAACTGAATTCATGTTTTCAAATTTATCCTTTTATGAATTGAAGATGAATATCTTGCTTTACTGCATTTGAAACATTTGTATTCAATTGTCATTGACAATCCCACCTTCATTTCATAGCATATATTTTTCTTAATTGAAGACTAAGAAACAAAACTGAGCTAAGAAATGTTAGTTATTCATATATACAAAAGGATGCAAAATACAAATAGCCAGGAAAAAAAAAAAAAGAAACACAACAACCCTAGAATCCTACATCTCCTGCTCTTTATATCTCCTTCCCTTCACAGAGAGCAGGTGTTTTACATACAGTGTTTTATATACTGTAGTAGGACAGGAGAAAATATGCTGCAGCTTTTGATATTGGAGTTAGTTTTTTCTTTTTTATGTTCATTGTCTGATTTTTGCGTATGTCAGTTTGCAGAATATTAACTTGGCGTTTGGTCATTCTGAAACATCTTATGCAAACCCAAGCTACAGTTCTGCACCTGTCCTCCTGTGTCATGTACTTTTTGGTCAGATACTTCTACTGTGAAACTTCAGCTGTAGTTATTTATGCAGCAAGACCCACAACTGGAAATGTAATGAATACACAGGGGGATAAAGATCCAACTTCAAAGAAACCCAAACAACCTAAAGCAGCAGGGGCTGAAGGCAATTGGAGCATTTGAATAATATTAAATATATGCCCTGGCTTCACTTACTGCATTGAGAAAATGAACTGCAAGGACAAAATTTAAAATATAAAATTAAAAATGTAACTGTTTACTGCAGTCATGTGACTAAATCATACAAGACAAGTTTTTAAAGCATATTTATTTGTGATCCCTCTTAATATGATTTTGTTTTCTCCCCATACACCTTTTTGTGTATACTTCTTGAATTGTCTTTGCTGACAGAGCCTTACAGTAGAAAAACATGCATTTGATAGTAAATGCAGAATGTCCAACATTTGAAAACAAGAAATCACTTCTAATATTCAACAAATAGCAGAAGAGCAGTAGCCTGCATTCCAGAATGTTGGACTAATATTTGCCCCTTTTCCAGCCAGTCTCTTCATCCTCTCCTCTTCCTTCAGGTGTTCTGTGGACACAGGGAAGTAACCAAGATGGCTAACAAAGTGAAACACGAGTAAAAGATGACATGTATTGTAGAGGTTATCTTCTTTATGCAGTAATGATTTTTCTTTTTTTTTTTTTAAATATAAACTAAGCCAAACAGTGTCATCAGCTCTAATGGCAAACAGTGTCCCTGTTAAAGACAAAAGAGTGTAATACAAAGGCGTAAAAAAAAAATTAAGGAAATACGGCAATACAGTGGTTAAAATCTGAGGGAAATAATAAAATATGGATGCATATAGGCACATAATATGTAATAAATAAGAAAAACTATGTAATCTGGATAATTAGAGCTGAGGGAATGTTGATACAAAAATTAAGTAAATTTACAATAAAATCATAATAAGAAAATAAGTTAGTCAGACTTGAGTAGTAAACTTTTATCAGCACTGGCAGAAGCTGATATCCCAGCAAAAAACAAAGAAACCAGTCAGGTTATGTGATCTCCCAGATGCTAATCAAGCACTTTTCAGGAATACATTCAGCCAGATGTGAGTCCTATGTATTAAGCAACCCACAAACTATCAGTTTTTCAGGACTTTGTCCAGCCTCTTTTTCAATCTGTGTAAACTCTGATCCTCCACAATTCTCTCAACTAGTCATCAAGGAAAGAATCACATCTGTGTTTATTTTTTTAATTTCACCCTTGCATCTACTAGTTACATATTATGTCTGTTACTTCTTGTAGTGGAAATTACAGTAAATAATGTATCCCTCTCTACCCTATCCACATTGCTAGTAATTGTATGGATTGCTACTCTGTTCCTTCACTGCTACCTCAGCTGTCTCACTGAGACAAGTCATAGTTACTATGGATGGAGTTTTGAGAAACCTGATCTAGTGGAACATGTCCCTACCCACCTCAGCAGGGTTGGAATTAGATGATCTTTAAGGGTTCCTTCCAACACAGACCATTGTGTGATCCTATGATTCTACTCTGCTTATGTGGTTAGGTCCCCAGTGCAACTGAGTTTACTAGAGCTGAGGAGTCTAAGTATGATTTTATCACAAGCCAGAGAATGGATGAGGCTGGAGGATACCTCTGGTGATTCAGCTTCCTTGCTTATAGCAGGGTCAATTACAGCAGCTTTCTCAAGAAAAAAAAATCCAGTTGGGTTTTTAATATCTCCAAGGTTGCATACATGACAGTTTCTCTGGGCATCATGATCAACTCTTCAACAGTCTGACAGTAAAGAACCTTTTTTTCTTGCATTTTAATGGAATTTCATGCATTTCAAATTAACTCAATTAACTCTTGTCCTGTCACTGGCACCACTGAGAAAAATCTTGCTGCACCTTGTTTACTTTCACCCATTAGGTATTTATACACATTGATAAAATTTCCCTGAGTCCTGAGAAGCAATTTGATTGGAAAAACAGATATGAAAGTAAGATTAAAAGTAAAAAATAATTTAACTGGGGAATTTAGCTGAAAACTAAAGTTGAATAAAATACTCCAGTCAATTAAATAAATAGGTTCTAAAAACCCCCAAAAGCCCACCGAAAAACTCCATGAACTTATATTAGTTTTGCTCAAAATTGCAATGGTTGCTGGTGTTTTGACAACTTACCTGATTCTTGATTTAAATAAGAACAGAAGAGGATTCGGGTTATTATAGATTTTCCATTACAAAAAGGTTGTGAATGAGTGTAATATAAACTTTGATTTTCATTCACACTAAAATATCACCTAGTGGGGTTATTATTGAGGGTCGTTTCATTATTTGCTTTCAGGAAGTTTTTCAAAGCTCAAAGATGGTTTTATACACACAGGATTTGAATGTCTATGCTAATAACAATAATAAAAGTAATAATATAACTGCAAGAAAAGTACAATACCAAATCTCAGCAAGTAAAACACAGTCATTAATACAATATTAAATGCCTTTAACCCAGTGAATTATTACCTTTTCTTCCTGTATTCATTCAGCAGAGATCTGTTATTCCAAAGCAACACAGTCTTAATAACTCCCATAGCAATAACAGAGGTAAATCTAGTATGAATATAACATCTACAGAACCAAACTTTTACCAGTGTAAAGGATAGGCTGTGTTTATGTGGATATGAAAATCTTATAGTTAAAGCAGGAATATTTTGAAGATAATCCCTAGAACAATATTATTAGTAAACTGTTGAGTCATTTATCGGTCTTTACTTCACAATGAACTCTGTTTCCAAAACCTAGAGCAAATCCTCTGTAACTGTGATGGTATTTCAAACAGTGAAATTTAGCCAATGTCTAAAATAAATAAAAATTATTAGGGAATAAATATTAAACCATATCTTTTTGCAGGAGACATAATCTACTGTCATTGCTTTCCAAATCCTTATTCTTTGACTCACTGTCATTTTTGCAGATCTGTTATGAGAGTAGCAGTAATTTCAGATTTGTGTGGTAGAAGTCATAAATCCAAATATTAACAATCTCCACAGAGAAATTGTATGAACTTCCCTAAGTATTGATATTTTCAGTTTTCTTGAGAGGGCGGGGAAGAATTTTTCCTTCTTCTCTGAAAGTTCTTTCAGATGTTTTGTTATACAGTTGTCCTCCATTCTGTATGTCTTTGATGTAAGTTTAATAGTTGACTTTCCTGAGATACTTCCACTCTTAGCTGAATGCTTTACACTTACCTCTTTATTTCAGCACCAAGAGTGTATGTCATAAATGTTTAACTTAAAAAGTGGAATTGTTTGTGCCAGTGAAATATTTAAATTACTTCATATGCAGAAATAGTTTTACAGAATGTGATTTGCAGGGGATGCACTGTTGGGACATTTGAGATGATGTTAAATGTGTGTGCATTAGTATTTTATTTTTTGAAATTTAAACAAAAATTTTCTCTCAATTCTGTGCCTTTCATACATTTTCTTAACTTCTTGACTCTCTGATAGCATTTGAGGTTTTGCCAGAAAGAGAGACATCCACTTTAACATCTTGATTGTTCAAGGGTTTGTTGAGATTCTTTTAAGATGTAGTGTGTTAAACCAGAAGTAATTAACTGATACAATTTACATGTGTATTGGGGCTCCCTAATCCTATTGACTTCATGCCATCTCAGATAGCTTGACATATTTTAATTCTTGTAAATTTAATATTTCACTAATTGCTTTTTAAAAATTAGGGTGTTAAAAACCTGATAAGTATCTCCTAGAAGGGGAGTAAAAGAACATGGAATTTTACACAAATTCCTGGATCCCAGGTTATGCATAAATGAAAACAATAATTTTCCTCAGTTCCAGAGGGCTGTTTACAAAAGACAGGCTAAAATTGTTTGATCACTCTTGAAAAATGGTCTTCAAATATTTTAATTATATATTTTAGGGCAATTTTGTTAGTTATTACATCTAATGGTTTTGGTTTTTTTTTTTCTAAATCTTCCTGGATGTTTATTAATTAGGTGATAGCACATTTCAGCTACAAATATCCTAAATGCCAAAAATATACACTTGATATTTAATTTGGTATTTATTTAACATACAGCAACTCACTCTCACATACAGATTGTGTGTAGCAGTATGTTAAAGATCACATTATCTGTCTACCCATTTGGGAAGTCAGGCTCACCTACAGGCTGTCCAGCTTAGAACAAATGCCAACCAATTCAAGAAAACCAATGTTCAGCCAGTATGCTCTACAAATACAGAGAATTTCCTCGGGAACGGGAATGTCTCATGGTGTCAAATACTGCTCTCACTTATGTTGATTTTTCTAGTGAAAGGCATGTAAAGGACTACCCCACTTGCAAAGCACAGAGTTTGGCCACAGGGTTGCACATCTGAAAATGAGCAGTGTCAGATGTTTCTTGTAGTTGTGGGAACAGGATAGGAAGGATTCCCATGCATATGCTACATGAGGAAGCTTTGCTAATTACTTCCAGAAGCGTGATTCTTTATGAATCAAGTCTCAGTTGTGACTAGCAGAAAATACATATATTTCTTTTTTTTTCCCCCATTCTCTGTTTTAGGCTCACTGTGCAGTATGAAGTTTCTTTTGATATGCTGTCAAGATGTGTGAAAATTTAAAACATTATCTTCCATACAAAAATTTCTATGCTGTCAAATGGGCTCCATCACTTCATCTGCTTCCCTGTCCTTTGTGGGGAGAACCTTTTTTTATTTATTCTGCCTCTCAGGTAACATAGGATACCTTTCCTGAAAACAATAAAAACCACAAAACTTCCTTGTTGCCTAATGTTGTGTATTTTCCTCGGTGCGCTGGTGGTAGAAGCTACGCCAGTCATGCTTTTGATGCAGCCCTGTCCAATTGTACTGAATGATCCAAAAGAAATTTATTATATGCACCTTTCAAAGTCTCATTGAGAGATTAACTTATATAACATTGAAATATCTTTACATTTCCCCTCAGAGGGTAAAGGGGAACTTGTGCACATTAATATCAGACTTGTCAGTTAAGTATAACTGATAGTTATTATTTCTTTAGCTATACAAAAGGTAAACTAGCTATAGATCTGATGTGAATAAAAGACTTCTGGTTCAAGAAAGACTTAGGCTGACCTTGGCTGTGCCATTAATCATGAGTAGAGTTTAAACAGAGACTTTGGAAGGAGAATATAAGGATATATGCACTTTGGGGACCATAAACCATTGTCTTACAAAATGTCTGTGCCTTAGATCATCAGAAAAAATCATATAAAATAGTTTTGCAGAAGATCTTTCAAGGCATAATGCCTTGTGCATATCTCAACTTCTGTTATCTGCACAACTACATTTAGGCTTGGGTATGTACATAAAGAGTGGACAAATGTGCTGGTTTATATTTTTATTCTACTTCTGTTTCAATTTTTTCAGGAACAAAATTAATAAAGTGTCCAACCTCAAAAGGTTTTCTAAAATGTTTCCTGCAGGTGTGTCAGTGAAATACAGTGATATCCTGAACTGTAGAAGATGATCAATAGAAAAATAACCATATTTATAACATATGTGCTTATGGTGCCTACAGAGTAACAATTAACTGCAAAGAAAAGTGATGTGGAGTTCTTTACATGTACTTCTTTAGTGATACTTACAAGGGAAAAGGTGTCTTAATACTAAAAATACAATAATAGTCTTTAAAAACCCTCTCCACTTTTACGTTCTAATAATAGTCACATTTCAAAAGAAGAGGGAGAGCCAAGGGAATTTTCCTTCACATAAAGGAATAGCTGCTTTCATCTTTTTATTATTTTGGAAAAATGTAATATTTGAATGAACATTTTAAATATTCATTGATGTATGCTAAGATCTTTTTTAATTTGGGCTTTACATCTTCAGAGTGAGCAATAGCATTTTAAATTTAAATTTTCAGTGAAACTTTGGAAGAAGAAACATGATGTCTTGACATACTGTTTTCTTTAAAAAAAAAGACAACAAACATAACCCTCAAACACAATGTACACACCCCCCTCCTCCCCCGCAGTTCTAGTCATCAGATACTCCAGGAAGTGATCTCCATTTTTTTTCTAAAAGAAGTCAGCATGTTGCTATTGCTTCTTGTCTTAAAGTTTGTGTCTGATTTACCATTCAGTTTTGTAACACCATCACAGCAGACAGTTTACCACTTAAATGATAAAAGTTTCAATAGGCACTTTAGTGGAATTACGAAAAAGCTACCACTCTTCCACCGTGATGCCAGAAAGCTACCTTCTTAGTCAGGTCAGTAAACTGCACCTTGTAGGCCTGAGCTTGTCTCAGTGTAATTCCAGAGTAACAAAATAACAACAACAAAAACCTGTGTATGTTACAGGATTTATCATTCTTTTGCAAATCAAACCAAAACTGACGATGTGATAAATGTAGTAACTTGCTGCAAACAATTTTTGTCTTTCATAATCAAAGTAATTGTGTCCTATATAAAGCTTAGGTTTATCTTTTAATTTTGTTGTTGGTTTGCTTTTCTTTTTATTTCACTGTTGTATTTAAGTGACTTTGTCAGGATTATAACTTTCTTCTTCTCCAAACATGTCTGCCAAGATCTTAAAGCGAGGTCCCCAGTCACTCAGATAGTCATAATCCTGATCTGCCTCTGTAGTGAGAGAGTCTATAGAGCTGAGAGACTCTGCAACAGATCCATTTCCTTCATAAGCATAGGTTGCCAAGGAGTCATAAGGGGGTGCAGATGGATCTACATCATTTTCCTTCAGCCTTTGATTAATGAAATCTCTTATGTCTGTGTTATCTTCCGCTGGTGGTCTGTGGCGCGTAAAACGCAAGTTGTCTGGTTTTATGTCCCTGCGTATTTTGTTATCTTCAATCACTTTGGGATTCCTCAGGGCACCTATGTCAAAAGCCTGGGTGTCCTCTTCTCCACCTCCTTCATCATCATAATGGATAACATTATCTCTGATGTCTTCTTTAGAGGTCATCAGGGTGTCCTTTTTCTTCTGCCTCCGTAGTGCTACGTACAGTACCACAATGACTGTAACGAGAGACAACTGAAGTTAAGACATGCACAGAAATAATTTAGTACTCTGATGACATATCATTATATCTTTCTTTGAAAGCCACAAGCAATCAAAGGCACTTTTGATCTTAGAAAAGAATAGTGCTTAGCAGTGCTCTAGCCAGTGAAAGATGATTTGCTTTTAGACCTATGAGTCTGACTTTGCTAAGTGCTTGCTATACTGCCAAAGAAAGTACCAAATAATTTTCCCGCTGGCCTACTTTGCAAACAGCATTGAACAGGACTTCAGGTTTTTAGTTCAGAGACAGAGATGAGATTTTTTTTTAATATCTTCCATATCAAAATAGAGAAAAAAAACCCCCTAAATCTACACTTTGAAGAAAAAAAAAAAGACAAAAAAACCCAAACTAAACCAAAAATACAACCCACATAGTATTAAAGAAAAAAAACCATAATTTTGAATTTTGAATAATAAATAATTGGAATAATTTTGACTTTTGAATTTTTGAAATATAGAAGCTTTAGCTTTTTATCAATATAGTTTGGCCTCTTCAGGGATCTGCCTCAAAAAATCACATATTATAAGGTTCTGGAGAGAAGAGGGATCCAGGAGAGCTGATTGATTTTCAAGTATCACCTCCTCCAAACTCAACAGTGGTCCAACCTGAGGAGCAGGAAATCAAGAAAAGGCAGCAGGAGGCCTGCATTGATGAATAAGAAGCTCTTGACTAAACTCAGTGGTAAGAAAAGAGGCATCTAAAAGTTGAAAACAGAGACAGGTGAGCCAGGAGGAATACACAGTGACAGTCTGAACACGCAGGAATGCAGTTAGGAAAGACAAAGCCTGTGTGGTGCTGTCTCAGGAGGGACATGAAGTGCAGCAAGAAGGGCCTATAGAAGTAAGACAGAAAAAAAGGAGGAAAGGTAGAGTTAAGGTGGGCTCACTGCCTGAATGGGGCAGGGGAGCCGTTGCCAAATGACATGGAAAAGGCCAAGCTAATCAGCATCTTCTTTGACTCTGTCTTTCTTGGTAAAGTTGTCCTTCAGTATTTCCATTTCTCTGAGACCAAAGGGAAAGTCTGGAATAAGAAAGACTTATCCTTGGTGGAAGAGGTTCAGGTTAGGGAATACTTAAACTGGACGTGCAAGTACATGGGATACGGTGAGATGCACACATGAATGATGGGGAAGGTGGCTGCTATCATTATGAGGCTATTTGTGATAATTTTTGAAAGGCCATGGGTATTGGGAGAGGTTTCTAAGGACTGGAGAAAGTGTCACTCCTGTCTTCAAATAGGGGACGAAGAATGAGTTAGGGAGCTAGCGACCAGTCAGTCTCACCTTGATTTTTAGGGAAGTGATGCAGAAAATAATTCTCAAAATTAAGAAGAGGTGTAAGAGTAGCAGGCATAGATTTATGACGGTGAAATTGTGCTTAACTCGCTTGATAGCCTTCTGCAATGAGGTGACTGATTGATGAAGGGAGAAAAGTGTATTAATTTTATCCTTACTTTAGCAAAGCTTTTGATATTATCTTTCATAACAATCTTCTCAGAAAACCTGAGAAAGTGTAGACTCTACAAACAGATGGTGAGGTGGATTGCAAAGCTGCCAGACTCTAAAGGTTGTGAGCAATATTTCAAAGACCATATGGAGGCCAGTCACTAACAAAGTACCAGAGGATTTGATACTGGGACTACTTTATAAAAATATTTTCATAAATAGCCTAGATCATGGGATTAAATGCACCCTCTGTAAGTTTTCAGGCAATAAAAAAGAGCGGTTGTGCCACAATCCAAAGGGATCTCATCAGGCTGAGGGAGTGGGCCAAAAGGAACTCCATGATGTTCAACAAACAGAAATTCCAAGTCCTACACACCAAGAGGAGAAACTGCACACTGTAGATGCTGTTGGCCAACTGGCCAGAAAGCAGCTTGGTTGATGAGCCTTGTGATCCTGGTGGAAAACAAGCTCCCCATGAGTCATCAATGTGCCCTTGTGTCAAAGAAGATCAACGGCATTTGGGACAGCATTAGGATAAACATTGTTAACAGGCCTAGTGAGATGATCATTGCCCTCTGCTCAGCTCTGCTTATGCACACTTGGAATTCTGGGCCCAGTTCTGGGCTCCTCATTGCAAGGCAGACTGGAACTCCCTGGAGTGAGTCCAGTGTAGAGCCACAAAGGTGGTTAAGGGATGGGAACATCTGCCACACAAGGAGAGGCTAAGAGAGCCAGGTCTGCTCATTCGGGAGAAGAGAAGGCTCAGGGGGATCTTATCAATGTGAATTAAGACCTGATGGATGGAAGTAAAAATAGAACCAGGCTTTTCTGAGTGGTGTCCTGACACAGGACAAGAGGCAATGCACACATACTAAAATGCAGGAAATTCCAATAAAATTTCCAGTAAAAGGAGAAAAAAAAGCTTCTTTATCACCAGGTTGTCAAGGAGCGGAATATGTTGTCCAGAGAAGCTGTGGGGTATCCATCCTGGTCTAACTGGAATTATGGCAAAGGAGACAGTATTCTTCTTGCTTCAAAAATAATTGACATAAGTTATTTTTCTTTAGATGAAGTTTTGGTTTCATTTTAAGTTCTTCAGAATGAGTATATTTGTGATTTTATCTGTTACTCTGTGGGAAGTGTAGACCATTTGCCATTCTTCTTCTGATTTGAAAGAAATATTTTTCTCATAATTTTTTGACACAGAGCAGAAATCCTGACTTTTACCCACTCTTACTCAGAAGCTATTTATGTAACCCTGAGCCTTTACTAATTTATTTAAGTGGCACCTGCATAATCCAAATGCAATGAGGTATCCACATGTTATATTCTGTGTCAGGAGCTATTTTTGGATATGCATTAGACTATCATGGGACCTGGGAAACTGCTAGTATCAAAATGAGGCATAGGCCAGCATCTATAAGACTCAGTCTGATTTCTGCAGCCCACATCATGCCTGTGTAAGCTATAAAGTTGGTTTTATTGCATTAGTGGTTGATTAAGGCTATATTATAAGTAAGATGCACCTTGGGTATGCTGTAAATAAGACAGTATATAAATATAAAGTAGAACAAATAACAATGCCACCTTAAGAAATCCTGCCTCAAATCTTCCTGTGAAACTTTATGTGGATATGTCCAGTAGCAACCATGTTACAATTATTTTCTCTTCCTCCATTTCTTCATTGTCCTTTTGCTCAAGTGGTCATAAAGAATTAAATAAAGGGTCTTACTATGTACTTACTGCTGTTACTGTCAATAGGAGTTGTCTACCTTAGTAATCTAAAACTTAATCTTTTAAGGCAGGTATTTAAAGCCATTTCAGAGAAAAGTTATTATTTGGGTTCCACTGAAAACTATTGTCTTCATGCATTAAGAGATATTGAATGGATTAGCAGATTCATAGTCATGGTCAATGCTTTGGGATATTCTTGTAGAAATAAAATGCTACACATTTTCCATGGCTTTTGTTGAACACTAAGTGAAGCCATTGAATAATCACAGTAATGCACTTTGCAGGGTTTCATGACAACTAACCTAGAAGTATAACAATACACAACAAGATTGCAATCAGAGCTCCTGTGCTGAGGCCGACTGGTAAGAAAATTGCTTCCACATTGCAGGACTGGATGGTGCCATCAGAATCACATCTGCAAACACGGATAGTCAAAGTGTTTGTGCTGCTCTGGACGGGGTAACTGCTGTCTTCTATTACTACTGGAAGAAAGTACAGCTCTTGCTGCCTTCTGCTGTAGCCATTTCTCCTGGTTTCAATGCCAGCTGTGTTGTCTGAAAAACATGACAGTCATTAGCAGATTTTTATTGTGTGACTTCATTTCATATTGCAGCTTGTATCACCTTCAGTAATAGGCTGGAATTTAATATTTGAAACTTGGTGAATAACATGCATAATGTAATTGCCTTGCTTTGTCATTACAGAGATATTATATTCTGACTAGTAGTTATTTTTTGCAGAGCCTTAAACAATATTCTTTTTCTTGTAAACCTGTTAATAGCTGAAATTTCAAAGAAGATAATAATAACTAAAAAAAACCCTCAAAATATTACAAGTATGATTATCAAGACTTTTCAGGTTTTTTCTCCTTATCTCCTTACATTCCAAGCCTGTGGTCCAAAGGATTTTGATTGCATATAAGTTTAGAATCAACTAATTAATTTCCTTAAAAATACAAAACAATATACATGGACAATATGCAATCATTTTAGCTTTCCTGCCCCATTAAAAACAACTAGAGAAATGAACTGAGTACTTGAAAACTAGTACAGTTTCCATCAATTAGTCCAGACTTTGTCATTTCTTCCCAGTTAGTTATTGCTGCTTTTCCTGAATCAAACAAAGTAGCAAGGAAATGATGAAAAAATTAAAAGAATTACATTAAAAAAACAAAACCAAAATTAATTTAGCCGGGAATTAATGAGATGAATGAAAGTAACCTGCTGCAGTTAAAATTTTTCCATCTCACCCATATTCTTTATTATATTTTTTACAAGATGTCATATGATGGTTTTCATGCCTTGGAGGTTTGTCAATAGGTAGAAGGATTAAGGGCTCTGAATTTCACACTGGTATGGAGTTCTGATTAAGGACAATGAGAAGGAACCCTGAATATCCAAAATTAGGTATGTTATGATTAGAGACCATTGAGAAGGCACATGGCTAAAAAAATGCTTCAGACACCTCCTTTTTATCAAACTCAAACATGGACAGGCCAATTTCAGTTACATTTATTTTTGAAAATGAAAAATGTATCAAGATAGTTTGAATCAAACCAGCTTCCATCTTCAGCTTTTTCTTTCTGTGTTAAATCACCTGCACTTTATAAAAAGTCTAAGAACTAATTTGAAGACTTTCAGTTTATTCTTATTTATATTGTTTTTTCATATTTCTATTATTAGAATTATTTATAAACTTTTACCTTTTTCTTCCAATTTCAACACTGAAGATCACTTTAATAGCTTACAATATGATTAAATTACTTTCCATCCTATTTTGAGAAGCATCAATCCGATCAACCTCTTAACTCCTTGATTTTGAGCACTTTTTGTTGCTCTTTTATGACCCCTTTCAATTGTTCAAAGTTCTTTTGAGATTATAAACACAGGCAGGTTTCTGAACTTTACACAGAAGAGCCTGGAGAAGCTGAGATAGCTTCTGGTTCTTCAGTCTCTTGGCAGTAAATTAATTTATAGGATATGTCTGAGAAAAGGAAAGACTGTCTGTTCCATGAGCAAAGGAGTGAACTCCCCATGGAAGCTGCCCTTTAGAGAGCAGAGGCCAGCAGAGCAGGAACAGGGAGTGTGCAGTCCCTTTGGAAGCCCTCCAGCTCTGGCAGGGCATCACTCCTATCAACATCGTGGATTCATCTCAGAGGTACTGAAAGTCCTCATTAAGTTATATTCTGAAGGGTGTGGCCTGAGTACTCTTGGGTGCAGCACAAGAATTTTACACCTGGTGAAATATCAGACCACCCATGATTTTCAGTTGTATAGAACAGCATGGTGATTAGGGTTTTTTTATTTATTTAAAAATTTTAAATGCCACCTTTACTTGTAAAAGCATTAATTGTACCACAGTAAATGACATTGCATCCTCAAAAAAAAAAAATCCTTTAACAAAGTACCTGCTTGTTATTAACATAATTGTTAACTTAAAACAAAATGGTACTTGGTTTTAAATGGTTTTTCTATTGAAAATAAGATTGTATTATTACACCTTTAAATTGTGCACAGAGCAGACCTTCCTCCACCTTTTGGCAAACAAAAGGCAGAAGATATTGCAGGACAGGGTTTTTGTTTGGACAGACATTTTTCTAATATCTCTGTAAATCATCAATAATGAAGAAAGGTTTCTGTGGCAGTTTTTTTGTTCCTTACATTGTAACAAATAGCATACTTATTTCTTTTTTTCCCCCTAAATGTTAAGAAATGCTTTTAAAATGTACTTGTTTTTATACAGTAGTGAAGCTTCATTAACAGATTACTGAGATCCAAAGTCATCTCAGTGTCAACATTACTGGTTTAAACAGGGAAATTTAATTATCTAATAATATTTGAACAATTTCTTCACCAAACTCATATGCTAAGCACACTTTAGGAAAGTTCTAAATACTGTATGGACTTACAAATTTTAAAGGTTCTTTTGATTAATTAAATCTCTTAAAATCACCTGAGAAGATTTCTATTTAAAGCAAAAGTTTGCAATTTATTTGGAAAAAACAAACAAGCAAACAAAAACAACAACCAAAAAAGCCCTTGGTGAAGTTATAGGATGTTTTAGGAAACAGAGAACAAAAATAAGAAGTTCTTACTTTAAAGAAATCTTTACCAAAAAAACTTACAGGTATTTAGATATACATGGTATCTATGTTCTAAGACTATGTAGTTGTGAAGATTCTTCCCATACGGGCCTTGAAATATATTCCAGAGAGGAGTAATGCCCTAATCTTTCAAGAACAGAAGTAAGGGACTTGAATCTGTTGTAAAGTCGTCCTTCATATTCATAAAGCTGCCTGTCTCAGGAAAAATGTTTGAATGCTCTTTGATAAAATGTTTTAGATCTACACAGTTTTGGTTTTATAAGATACTATTATTCATGTCTACAATACTATGAATGGTCTCACTATATTCTCTGTTTAGGAATTCTAAAGTAAAGGTCTTTGCTCATCCATTGAATCTTTTTAACTATCTAGGAGACGCAAAGATAAAAGTCATTATTAAGTTTGGGAATAAACCATTTTCATTGTATCAGCTTCACAGGGGAGCTATACATAAAGAGAAAATAAACACAGCTTGTTTTTTCAAATTTATTAATTCCTGAAGTTTCTTCAGGGTTAACAGTTGTTAGCTTACGTTGTTGACTTTAGTTTTCTATTGCATAACAATGTCAATAGAGCATGACTTAAAAAATAATGTGGATTGTATACATAATTTTAAATACATTTTTAAAGGCTAAAAAAAGGCTTTTGAAATTATATTTCAATTGGTGTATTATTGATTTCTAGCACTTTTAAGGGCTTGGATCACTTAATTCTCAAGAAAGGAACCTTTACCTCACAATTGATGTAATCACAAATTTAAATTAAAAACAGCAATTAAAAAAATTAGAAATTATATACTTTTTTAAAATAGTGATTCATATAACTTGCACAGTTTAATGTTTTTGAACTTTGTTGCATGGCTTTAAGTGTTCTTTCTTTGAAATGCAAGACCTTATCACATTACTTTAAGAACATCTAATAGCTCAAATACTTTTTCTTTTATTTGAATAAAGTAGGGAGTGGTGAAAATTTACAGTTTATTATGTTTTGGCTGTGTCTGTTCAAAAGACTACATCCTCAAAGATGCTTTCAGTAGAAAAAGATAATTTTTTTTACTTGGTTTGTTCTTTGCCATCTAAGAAAATGATTTGAAGTTAATAAGGAAGCAAAAATATTCAGTTATGACAAAAATTGGAAGAAAAGTCAGGATTGTCAATTGTATAAATTCCAAATTATTAAGGGTGTTGTACTTCAGCAGCACTGTCCATATTTAGAACTCATTCTTCTGCAGGACTACTCATCCTCAAGAAAGCACAAAATCTTGGTACTTTGAAAATGGTTAGCAAAATCATAGTATTTAAACAAGACAGTAACAGTGCCTTGTTTAAAGGTATACCTGCATTGGCATATGGATTCTTCCTGAGATACTGAATGATAAAAGGAAGAAAATAAAACAGGTAGCAGTGTTTTTGAAGGCCTGTAGGGAAATCTCAGTCTTTGGTGTTCTGACAATTCCTGCCCCTAAAAATAAGAAAAGGTGCAAGACCTGAATTTATATTAATATAGGTCCTGGAGAGTTTAGCAATTAGAAATGTCAAATAAAAGACTTAGGTCTGTAGACACAACTGTAATTCAAAGTAAACATATTTGTCATTGTAACCACAGTCTGCTGCTCTGAAAGAGAGATATGGGTAACCAACTTACTTCTATAGTCATGGACTGTGAAATTTGGTTTGTTGGAAGCCTCAGATGACAGTTTGAAGGAAAACCTTTGCCCAGCTGGTGACAAATCTTTATCTGCTGCAGTAATGGTCTGTATCACCTGAAATCAAATTAATTCTGAAGTCAGTTCACTCTTCTAAGAGAAGCAGTTTTGTAGAAGTGCAAAGTGAACATCATATTAAACTCTTTAAAGTGAAATCCTGCTGGATTACTGTCATTCCCTTAATACTCTGGACAGTGGAGGCAAGAAGACAGAATTCTATAACCACCAGAGAACTCAGGTCTTGATTTGACATATCTGATGAAAATCAGAAAGATTTACCATATATTCATGGTATTAATATTTATTGCTTATATTAAAATGCCAGTGATTGCTTTTGATTGAATGGTTATGCTTCACTTTATCTGCTACTACTTCTGTCCCAGTTACAACCCTTTAAGAAAGGGATTCCTTTTAATCTCACAGCTACTAAATGCACAGTAAAGGGTGGCTCAGGCCCATATAATCAGAGAAAAAAAATAGACTCTAAATAGACCATAAAAGTCAGCAAACAGAATTCTAATACGTATTTCCAAAACAACATTTGCTTTGTAGAAGAATTCTGATTATGATATAATTTTTAAACCCATTAATTTTTATTGCTTAAAATAATAAGTAAAGAAAAAGCAGAAGAGCAAGAATAACAAATTTGAAATACCTCTCCTGGCTTGGCATTTTCACATACAGATGTCTCATATGGAACTGAAATTTCAGGAGGAAACTCGTTGACATCCAGAACATTTATTATAACATTGACTTTGCTGGTTAATAGTGGGTTACCTATAAATAATTTTAGAAGAAAAGCATTACATTTGTTGTCATCACCAGTCTCCATAAGCTTTCATAAACTTGTGATCTCGGTGCTATGACTCCCAAAAGCCCTTGAATTCCATTTATTTCTGATTTGAACTAAGAAGAAAATAGAAGCAAACTTCTTATCAATTTGTATCAGATTTTGATCCATTACTCTTCATGGGATAAGGAATCAATCAGCGTAATTATGTTTATCAGAGCGTAAACGGAAAAAAAAGTGAAGTTGTACCTGATATTAAGGATGCAAACTTTTATCAGATGACTTTTCATTAAGCCTGTGGAAAACATTTCTAATGATTAAAACTGAATTCTGTTTTCCACAACTAAATGCAGAAAATCAATATTTATTGCCTAGCCATTGTTTACAGTTTCAAGATATTAAGGAGGTAAGCAGAGCATACCAATTTAGAAGATGGAGAAAGTAAGAAAGATATGAAAAAACAAAATTTTGCTGAAAACCAGAGTCAGTCTTAAATTTAGCAGGGAAATTGCTAGCTGAATGCACAGCTAGCATTCAACTATTTGGCCATGTTGTAAAAAATATTTATTTAACTGCAAAAGTGTTTTCAGGCAGCAAATACTTTCGTGCAAAAGAAATGTTAAATAGTATATACCATGTTTCTTTCCACTGTCTTTCCTCTATAGATAATTTTCATAAATCACTAGGTGCATTTTATAGACAAGTTTATTTGCAAATGCAACATCTAACAAAGCAGAGACACTAGTTCAATACAACGCAGATATTCTCTTTTACTTTATGCTGAGACCTCCTGCAAGATAGCAAATACATGAAAAATAGCAGGTGAGTCAAAAGTATAATTCTTTTAGCCTTATTCACTGAAGATGACTGGCAGAAACTTCAGTTAACCACTGAAGAAATCTATGCTATAAATCAGGGTGCTGTAGGAATGACGACATGGGGCCATGTTTAAGTACAAGAAGAGTTGCCTTGAATCTTCAGCATTGAATCATCAAATCACAGAATGGCTTGAGTGGAAAGGAACTTTGAAGATAGTCTAGTTCCAAGCCCTCTGCCACATGCAGACACACCTTCTACTAGACCAGATTGCTCAAAGTCCTTTAAAGTGGTCTTGAACACTTCCAGTGATGGGGCACTCCTAGCTCCTCTGGGCAACCTGTGCCAATGCGTCAGCACCTTCACTGTAATGAATTTCTTCCTCATATCCAATCCAAATCTGCTTTCTTTCAGTATAAAGCCATTCCCCCTTGAACTGTCACTACACGCTGCTACCAAATGTCCAGCTTTCTTGTAGGCTCCCTTCAGGTCCTGGAAGGCACAATTAGGTCATCCGAGAGCATTCTCTTCTCCAGGCTGTACAAGCTCAATTGTCTCAACCTGTCTTCATAGGAGACGTGCTCCAGCCTTCTGATCATCTTCATGGCCCTCAATGGGCCCTTCAAATTATTTGCATTGGGCACTTGCTTTGCAGTTTCTATAATCCTTGTAATTTCTTTTGTTTAAAACTAACACAGCAAGGGGCAAAGTCTCTTCACGCTGTCACTGTAAAAATTTGCAAGATTTCGTCCTCATTCTTAGGAAGTACTAGACACAGTAGTAGTTTCAGGAGACCTCTGTCAGAATCAAAGATATTCCCCACTGATTTAATAGCTACATAGGACTAGCTGCAAGATGAACTTTGTTTTACCTATTTACAAGAAGTGGGTACACTGACCATGCTGTGAACAGAGCTTGGAATCTAGAAGAAAACAAAAATGCACTACCCAGATCACACATTCATAGTCCTTACCTATGAATTTCATGGAGAAATATTTATTATTTGATAGAGAAAATATATAATAACATCTCTTTGAATTCATTTCTAATTCAGCATCATCCCTATTTGCAAAATGTCTCTGTGGAGAAAGGCATTGTGCAGTACAAATGAAGACACAGTTTGGTCTCACAGCCAGGAATTTTATACTAATTCTTTAGATGCCTGAAGAGCTGGAAGTAATCTAAATCACTTGTTCATGGTTGAATTGGTTCCTTCATATAATAGGAAATAAAAAAAAACCAAGGTTTTTTTATTCAGTAGAGGGAGGGACCTCTGTAGAGGACCTGAAGAGGTTAAATTCACACAGTTATTGGCAGAAACAATGTTACTAAAAACTTCCGTCCAAGCAGTACTTGCTGAAAAAGACTTGTCTCCACCAAAGTACAGACATAGATGTTAATTTCCTTTTAGGAATATGTTCATAATGCCTTTCCAATAAAACAGTAAATTTATTCAAAGTTTATGCATCACGTATATGGAAATATCAGATGATTTTGATAGTTTCTGTTAGACATGTCAGTTTCTTTAAGAAGTCTTTTATGTCGTATTTTTGTGAAGTATCTTATATAAATAACTTTTTTTCTGCTTTTTGAAACAGTTTAAGTAGTATGTGACCTATATTTTTAAAATTAACAGAAGAATTTGACATTTTCTCCCCACTCAAAATCAGAACAGGGTAGCATACGCTTGCGATACACTTATGTATACTTATATTTATATATGAGTATACCTTTTTCATTTATTTCTCACTGATGGTCTGTTTTACTCTCTGTGGTTCTCTGAAAGATACGTTAGAGCCCAAAATCTTCTCTTCCTAACTATTTCAGAAAAGTAAAATTTTACCTTGCACAACTGGTCTGGAAAAGTCAAATATGAATGTAAACAAAATTAGGAAAGCCTAAGTTGAACCTATTTCAGGTTTTCATTTTGTTTATATTATTTTCTTTCTCCTTTGCACTGACATTACTTTAACTAGTTGTGTATATAAATGAAGACTGCAAAAAGATTGTGTACAGCTTTGAATTCAGATATAATAACAAAGACCTGTAATACTTGATGTGAACAAGCATGAAGAATTGCATTTAAAATACTGCTTTGCAGACTTGACATCCATTTTCTATGATTTTTGGTTGTTGTTTCTCTCAAAATCAAGTCTTTCTGAACCCTGTGAACACAATGGTGATGTACATGCTGGTATCAGTGAGTGAGTCACTAAAAACTTCTGCTTTTGCATTTTAAACCCATATTACAGAGATGAGGAGACAAACTAGTTAAATCATGAGCATAGGAATTAAGAAACCGATTTCATGTTTCAGTTCTCTCTGTATAGTATAAGAAAATTAATTAACTTCAGTAACTTTATTTCAACAATTTAATTAATTAGCTGACTTAATCTTTCCTTATTTTTCCTGTCTGTAAGACAGTGACCATCCTGTTACCTTCTTTTTTTCTTGATTACCATCATTTTTCAACCTCTTAATGGTTCAAAGATATTACAGCAGTAGAAAACATATAACGTTCTGTGAATAATGAACTTGTGAAAATCCAAGATATCTGAGAAAATAGATATTGAGAAGAACTGCCCAATTGACTCTTGAGAAGAACTGCTGATTCCTAAATCCCAGTTATGGTATGCAGGAGAAGATTAAATCCATTTTGTGATTTAAGGTGAGGTTTCTTTGACATTCTCAAAATATGTGCTTAAACATAGGTGAGTTGGGCAGATGAACAGGAAGGATTATTACTTTATTTTTACCCTTAAGTTATGCCTTGACGACAGGAAAGCAGAAGTAATATCTTATGTATTTTATCTATCTTTTTTGTAAAATGGAAAGAACACTTCCATGCTAGGTGATTAGGCAGCATATGGAGGAATTTTTGAGCACTGGACTGTGATTTTTTTAATGCCATTACACTCTTAAAGTGGCTTTTGGTACTGTTTTGGCCTGGGGTGACCAGTGGTCCTGTAGACAATTCACATGCATGTGCTGAGAATTACTAAGGGCAGGGACTACTCTTAAAGGATTGATTTAGGAGATTCTGTCAGAAAGTTAAGAAGGCGTAGAAATCAGCTACTTCATGGCAGCTTGCCATTGTTCCTGAAATGAATGAGAGCCATGTTTAATTTATTAGTTTGGATAGGTTCTGTGGCACCAAAAATGTACCGAAACAGCCATGCTAGTGTGTTATTTATTCTAAGAATTATAAACCAAACCAACAAGCTACAATGAAATATAGTTAAGTAATGAAAAGAAGTACAGAGGAATTGGGAAATGGGGGAAACAATGTAAGTCTGAAACATCCTCCACTGCTCATGCACTTTGTTCTATATAAAACCTGAACTGTATTTCTGTGAATGGGTTAGGGATGTTCTGCATTCAGCTGCCCTCAAATCTGTCTCATTGTCAGCATGTCTGCAGAACAATCATCCACCTCTTGATTAAAAATATTTCCATTTAGGGACAATTCAAGAAAAGGTCGTTTACAGAATGACCCTTAGGATGTGCCTAGAAGCTCTGGAAGATGGTGTTTCTGCCATTCTCTCACAATGAAAAAACAAAATTTTAGCAAAAAAGCTTTTAAATAACATAATCTTTCAGCTACTAGTTATGAGTGTACTTATTTATTCTTATATTATAAGGATATGTAATATATATATCCTGATAGAGAGATAAGGTCACCAGGAAGTGAAAATACTTCAGTAACAATACTGTTTTTCCTTTCCTGAAGAAAGTTTATGCAGCTAATTTCAATATTGGGCCACCTTCCTTACAAAGCCATGTCTATGTCAAAGCACTGCTCAGTGTGTTTCTTCCATGAGAAGGCATGACAGTTTCAGTTTCTATGTCAGAAATGGAGAGCTATTTTTCATATCAATTGTTCTTCAAAAATAGAAATTTTCCCTTAAAATGTTTCTTCATTTTTTTCTCTATTATTTGTTGCTTTTGTGCAGAGTGTTGTCCCTCAATCCTCAGCTTTTATTTCTATTCTCTTAGTCAGACAGCTGTACATAATGTTTTAGACATCCTTAATTAATCTTGGGAATAATAAACAGATTTAGATCAAGTTTACTAAAACTGTTTCCTTACTGCAGGAAAAAAAATTTACAAATCTCAAATGTCCTTTGCCCACTATGAAGTCTCTAAATAACTAAGCTTTACATAGACCATGACAAAATCTTCTTTCTGCATCTGCCTGCCTTTCAGTTTCTCTGGAAACAAATGACAGTTCTGCTGGATTTTCCTTTAATATAGACCTGCACATGTATCTCCATGGCCTCAACAACTTCTTACAGTTTAGCCTTCTCTGTTACTGTATGTCTTTGACTGATGTTCTCTTTATATTTTAACGTTACAAGGAGTGAAAGTTCTTCTTGTGATAACTACAACTGAGAATTTGGTTTTTTATCTGTTTTTTTTTCTGCTTCCCAAATCTCCCTCTTCCTGTTAGTGGCAGGTATTAACTTCTGAAGACTCAGCCAAGCAATACATTGAGGAAAACATGCTCTTTGCTACAGAAACTTGCCTTTTCTGACACATTAACAACATAGGATGAATAAGAAATACAGTGGGATCCTTTCTACAGTCTGTTGGTGCCAACAGAAAGAATTCTGTGGCCTTTGCACAACTGCTAAGTGTCCAAAAGACTTGTGTTCAAAGGGTGAGATACACCAGTGAGAGTTACAGTTTGACAAGACCATGAAGGAGAAATGCCACACAGATGGATGGCAATAAAGTTGTAGGTACATAATATAGTGGGAAAAGGGACTTATTATAAAAAAAAGGTTATGCACAAAACACAATGACAAGAAATGAAATTATCCCACCACAAATCATATGGTAAAGAAAAGAAGGAGTTAGGCATAAAATTTTGGGCTGGGAGAAGAGACAAGAGATATAATGCGCAGATTAGTTCATTTAAGGTATTAAATCCTGATTTTTATCTGAGCATCAAATGACTCTTTACATTTTTCTGTCTTTGAAAAGCACATTGACAGACCTGTTATTTGACTAACCTAATTTCATATGAAGTGACTTACAAAATCAGAAATCAGAACTTGAAGGCATCTGTACAAATCCTCATGCTCTCCCTGCTGACAGAATGTTTTTCAGCTTCTGAGGGAGCTGTGCTTACATGAGGTCTGCTAGCAAAACCTTACTATACAGGGCTGATTGAACATCCCAATTATCCTCACAATGAGTCTGGGAAAATAATGTTTATTGAACCTTCTTAAATAAACTCTTGGCAATTCAAGCACTCTTCACATTATATTTATACCTGGGCATTACATCCTGAGAAAAATATCATATTAGCATATTAATTCAGTTTGTGTCATACTTACTAACTTTACTTGCAATTATAGAGAAATTGTATTGTGCTGTGCTTTCTCTGTCCAGTAATTCATTAGTAGCAATGGTTCCTTCAGTAGCATCTATTGTAAAGTAGCTGTCCACATCATTCTTCCAATCCATGAAGTATCTGTATGTGAAAAATATTAAAGAAAGTAGATGCAAATGTGCAAAGATTACTCATTTATCATAGCAGCAGTGTAGCTGCCTCAAGTTTTGTTATTTTTCTCTTCTCAGCTATTACCATCCTTGCAGGAAGAAGACAATAAAGAATGATTTGTTTATTTCTTTTTTTGCCAAGTTGGAATGCTCAAGGGGAAATGGGATATAATAAAAGATTTAGTAGTCCTGGTGTTCAGATTATTTGAAAAGCTTAAAGTCCCAAGAAGTTTATGTGTGTCTTCTGTGACCCTGATTACTTATATCAGCCACTTTGGAAGCATTACATAGGCATAGAGGGAAAAAGAGAAAATGTATGTGAAACAGAGCATGAGGCATGGATGGTGATGAAGAGTGTGCAGATTCTGTCTCTTTACATCCATTTGTAGCTGCAGTGAGCTGGACATAGCCTCACTGGCTCACAAAGAGGTGTCCTAAAGGATTTTGGCATGGTAACAGGAAGTGAGAAGAGTATGTTTATTCCTACTCATATATGGGATCAATAAAGAGCACTTTGCATTTGTGAAGAACAGGTAACTTTCACTGGACCTGTGAGGAACAGGGCAGTACCTTTGGTTTGGTTTGGTTTG
Source organism: Petroica traversi (assembly GCA_025920805.1). NCBI lineage: Eukaryota > Metazoa > Chordata > Aves > Passeriformes > Petroicidae > Petroica > Petroica traversi. The sequence continues at coordinate 17,747,232 of JAHLSL010000006.1, read as the reverse complement.
GTTTGCTTTGGTTTGGTTTGGTTTGGTTTGGTTTGGTTTGGTTTGTTTCGGTTCGGTTCGGTTCGGTTCGGTTTGGTTTGGTTTGTCTTGTTTTCCTGAGCCTTTATTTGTCAAGAAGTATGAACACAGAACATTTAAATCTAGAAATATCTACTTATTTCTTATTTTTCTCTAGTGGAGAATAGAAAGCAGAGATGTACCTGTAAACATAGCTACTTAAAAGCAACGTGATAACTATCCCAAACCCATTTCCCTTAAATACTAATTAATTTGAAAGTCTATTTCCACGTTTGATGCTACTGTTTGTAGTCATAACAGAATAATATCTTTTCTGGTGCAATTGCCACCAGCTACTAATTTCATTGTTAGTTTCTCCATACCTTGACTGTGTTTCTCAAAAACTAGGCAGGATGAAATTTAGAAAGCCCTTTGTGAACAGTAGGTAATAAGAACAAAATGGCACTCAGCAAGTACATTTAGAAAACCTAGAGAACCACTGCTATGACACCTCATTTAATGTGAAAGAAGAAGAATGAAAGTTGCTATTTCCTTCTCTGACTAGAGTTATTTATGTATTTAATATATAGGGAACGGAATGATAAACACAGTTTGTTTACTTCTGTAGAAGGAAGCAGTGGTAGAAAGGAGTAGATGTCATTTTCACAAAGAAAATATTTCTGTTTGGTACTAAGAATGCCAATAGCTCTGGAAGACTTGAAGAGTAAAAAAGCCATAAATAAGGTGATGTGCTCATTTGGAGACATTTTGTTCAACCAAAATCACCAAAAAAAAAATTCCCATCTTTAGACAAAATAGGTTATTTCATCAATTGGCAGGCATCATTACCGTTTACAGCTTTAATTGAAAAGCCTCAGAAATGGTTTGCTAAAGGCAGCATGTATCCTTTTACACAGTTGAGCAGGCACATTTTCTTGAATATGATATTATTGTGTACCCGTATTTGTAATTTCAATCTCTTTGTTCAAAATTTGCTTGACATTAAAATTATGAAAAATACATAAACCATTTATTAAAAATATCATTACCTTAAGATACTCTCTCAGGAGCAGCAAAATTACTCTGTCAGGCTTTGCATGTTTAATAAATTATAAATTCTTCCAAAATTAAATACGCTGCAACACACAAATAAACAAGTTCAAAGCATGAGAAAGTAACTTGGCTTTTATTTCCCCTTAGGAAGATTAACTTTGCCTGAGTACCCTGCACATCTCAGTATGAGCCAGAGAAAAAAGTACAGGCCTTAATTCAAAGCATAGTAGAGGTCATGGCTTCCTTCACCAGGAGGCTTTGAAACTACAGAAAACATATTAATGTGAACACTTTTGTGTTTGAAGTGAAGTTCAAGCATGAATGTTTGTAGGATCAGAATCCGATTGTCTGGAAGCATTCACACAGGTGATTGACTGGGCCCAGTATGCCTGTTCCTAAACATAAGCAGGATCAAAGCTCACAGAAAGCATTGCAAGACTAGTGCTGGTCCTGCTGGTCCTTGTGGCAGAATTCCTCATGTCTTCCGTGGAAATGGGAATTGGACAGTTTGATAAAAAAAGTTCTTTCAAACTCATTGCCTTCACCTTCACTGTGTTAACAGTGTGAAAACAATTATGACATCACTATTAGCATTGTTAGTATCTTTTTTCCTTATTTTAATTTTGGCATTATCTTTAGAGACATCCCTTCCTTCTCTCTCCATGTGCTGCACATAAGCTTAAATTAGGCATGTAAGAGCCTGTTGTTTCAGCTCCTCTCATTTTAAGAGTTTACATATTCAATTAGACTACAGAAGGGAGAGGTATAGGCAGAATTACTGGAGATGTATTGTCTAGAACAGATAAATTTACAGGAAAAGCTGCAAACAAGCATGCCTTCTTCCTCCTTTTATTGGTTCTCCATGTATAGTACCCAAGAAAACATACCTTGTAGGAAATCCTCTTACAGGCAGATCTTCTGGACACAGAATTGGTCCCAGATACATCAGTAAGTCTATAAAGCTTAGGAAAATAGTGAATTGGATGCCATCTATCTGGTCTTGAAATGGAAATTTTTTGGGAGGTCACTTTTAGCAAAGGCCCTAAGAAAATGTAGCTTTCTTTTATAGGCAGAAAATGCTACAGTGTGAGATGTTTTGTAAATAGGACAGCAACAGCTAATCTCTTTCTCTTTTAAGGCCAACAGAATAGCCTGAGTTCTGTCCTTAATGTGGAAAAAAATGCATTGAAGAAGAGAGGAAATGGCAAAAGGATCTCCAACCAGAAAAATCTGTAACTTTCCAGAGATAAACCTAGATATCTGGGACATAAAGCCTGACATTTCTTGTGCGTTTGGCATACACAGAGGAACACTGTTGAAATACGGGTATTAGGACAGCTGTCTAGATCTTCCAGTCATGGTCTAGCAGTTTGAAGCAACTGAGGTTGGTTTATTTGACTGCTCAGAGTGCCTGCAAGACAGACCATGGATAAGTGCACTAATCCTTAGAGGCATTTCCCTCTTTGAAAAGTTAGGGAGAACTTACTTGTTGACATAGGGCAAAGCAGTATTATTTTTCAGAAGCCCCTGAACAGGCCTGCCTGGCAACTCTCAGTACCAGACATTGATATAATTAATATTCACTGACAGGGAAGAAATTTTGACTTATATGTCACCCTGAATATTCTTCCCACAAGAGAAGTATATTCCAGATTATAATATTGAAGGCAGGGAGGATATATTTTGCTACCATTGTCTGAATTTTCTCAAGAACAGCTGCATTTAGACATCATGTAGGATAGAAGAGATAGAATGGAAATACTTTTTTTATAAAAGTATAATATTCAAGCCTGTAAGATTCACCCAGAGTCCACACTGACTTCTTAGGAGCTCCAAGAGTATGGGCTTTGACCCTGGCTAGACAGTGAGGCTGAGTGTCCCTCACGAGCTCTCACAGAATGCTCCCATGCTCATCTCCTTGAAAAGAGAGGATAACAATGAAGAAGACTGAGCTGACTCTCGCTGCAGCACAGACGATGGCAGAGTGCTCGATGGAGTGCTGTTGAATACATGAGTGACAGCAGGTCATCCCTGTGGGGATAACAGAAACTCTGAGCCATCAAGCAGACAACTGTAGTTACTTCAGACTCTTATACCATGAATAAAAGAACTGGACAGCTGTCCTGTGCTGCTGCAGAAACCCACATGACAACCTTCTCAGAAGGGATGGGAGGTAGCAGGATGCTAAGGAAGTTGTGAAGCTTAGGACTCAGGAGGTATTTTTCAGTCTTAAAAATGTGAAGGGGAAGACTTCTTCTGCCTATCATGGGAAACACTGTCTTGGCAACAGTGGGGTTTCATCCTCACCAGAAGGTTATAAACTTTGCCTAAGTCTTTCTTTGTTGTTCTGTCCTGATAGTGACAGCAGTGATGAAACAACACAACAGAGGAATCATATAAGGGTGTGTAACAACTTACACCATATTTACCACTTGTGCCAATGCATTGGCCGTTAGTGGGGATTTCACCAGCTGTTCCCAGCACTCTCAGATCATCTTCTGAAGAGAATATCATAAGCATAGAGAAAGTAAAACTTGCAGGGTATCAAAAGGTACCAGAAAAAATTTCAGCTGCACAATGTAGAGATGGTGAAAGCTGAGTCATATCAAGCTCCAAGGGCTCTCTTGTGCGTTCCTAGTCCAGAAGCACCCCTGTGTATTTATTCTTGCTTAAGTGCTGAAAGCTACATCCATCCATGTCTCAGACAAGCTACTTTGACATAATTTTAGGCTGAAAGCTTTCAGAGTATAGAAAATGTGGCAGACTCACAATGCTTTGCCTATAAACACCCATACCTCCTATAAAGTAAGAACACAATCAGGAACACTCTTGTGTAGCTCTGCCATCTCACTGCCTGTGAGATACATGAGGGGACTTAAGATTCTGGAAAAAAGAAAATTTGTTTTCCAAAAGTTTTCTTTCTGATACTGGACCTAAAACATGAAAAGGTGGAGCCTGTGGTATCATGGCTAAACACCGAATATCTGAAATGGAATATGCAGTTCTTAAACCTTGTTATTGATATGATCGTTTAATTTAAGCCAGGAAATGAACAAGGTAAGGCATATAAAAGTGTGTGTGTTTTACAGGAAGAGAAGACTGATTTAAAGCTACACTGGGAGGATTAAGGTCAAATGCCAAAGAGGTAAAACTCAAGGATTGACTTTAAAGAGTACTAAAGCACAGACAATAGATAAGGTGCAGTGATGGTAAGCTTGAGAAGAGCTCTGACCTCCCCAAACTGTTGAAAGTAACAGAAAAGACACAGTTTGTATAGCAAACAGGAAAAGGAAGCATGGATCATGTCCCTAGGGATGCTGTTATGCTAAAGGTTCTCCATCCAAACTGTATGCATTCTGTTGCTGCTACTTCTGCAGCAACAGAGTGCATACAGAAAAACCTCTGAAAAAGTAAAGCACATTATTCAATCGGAATTGGCATGAAAATGAAAAATAATCATACAATGCAGTGAGCATTAACATTGATCCTTTAATTACTGGCTTTCCCTGTAATTTTATTGTAAAATAAATAATGATCAGTAGTTGCAACTGGCCTCCTGAAAAAAAAAAAAAACAAAAAAACCAATGGGGGATATTCCTTCAATTTTATATTTGATGAAGTTGTCCCACATCATCTGTTGTACACCAACATAAATATTCTTGCCTGTATTTCAAGTGCTATTGTGAATTGCACCTTAAGTAGGCTTTGATGGTGAATCTAAGAAAACAAAAATAATAATTTTTTTGTGTACATTCTGAATGATTTGGCTGTCAATCCAAGTTTAGAATGCACCTTACTATTTCAACTAAAGTTTGTCAAACCCAATAACTGGAATAAAGCATTTTTTAATGTAAGAAAATTCTTGATGCAATGGGATGAAAAGAAGTATTATTTCTAAGAGAAAGTATGCTCTAAACTGTGCCTTTCCACACATCATTTTTTCCAGCTTCAAATATTTACTTAATACCTTTCCCAGTAACTGAATCAAATTGGAAAGAGGAAAAATCCTTCCTTTATGTAGTTTCTTGAAGGGCTGGGCTCTAACTTTCATTTCTCTTCTGTTGGGCCACCAGTCCCTTCTGATCTTCCCTTTGAACTTTATCCTTGCCCAGTCACTGTGGAAATTCCCTGTGACTGGTGAGCAGGGGGAGGAGGAGGTGCCTGCAGCCCTCAGAGACTGTGCCTGTCACCCTGAAGACACTTGAGGCAATGGTTGTGATGCAGGTCTCAATTTCAGCAACTGAGGTAAAGGTAACTTTCTAAGTCCAGGCTGAAATATTGGTGTATTTTGGTGTGTGAATTTGGTTTAATATTATCCACTTGAGAGGTTTCAGATTGACTGCTTTGAGAGAATTGCAACAGAAAGTAGATCTGTTGATAAGGAGAAAATGAATAATATGTATTAAATGTAATATTTGCAAATTAGCTACTTTGGACTATGAACCTTAAATGATTAAGGGAATGAATTTACAGAAAGCCAGATTTTTTCTGCATTGAAGGAGAAAGATCGTGGGAAGAAATGGCAACAATAAGGTTAAAGCTGACGTTCAAAGGATAAATATCCTGGTAATTTCTCTCCTCTAAGTGAGGATCATACAAAATATCAGATCTATTGGCCAAGATCCTCAAGGTAGCTAAGAGACTGACTTCAGAATACATGGTCTTAAGTCATTCCTCTTTTTCTTTTTAAATTTCTTGAGATATCATTGCAAGGAGTTTTCTCAAGATTGAAAAAAGCAGTGGCAGTATAAGATCAGCACAACCAAAACTGGGTATTTGAAGCTGAATTATGATTGTGCCTTTGTGCTCAATAAAAATTTAGTCAAAAATTCCTATTGATTTTTTTAGTTTGAGAGGGAGAAATAACCAGGTGATAGAGGAACTTTATAAAAATACTTTAATTTGTCTCGACTCACACTTTATTTACTCTAGTACCTAGTGACTTAGAACTGTTTTTTTTAAAGAAAAATATTGGAAAGAAAGGTGAGGGACAAAGCAACAATTTTCTGTGACGTGATAGATCACTATTTGTGTTTATGAACTTTAACTTTTTAAACTGCATTCACTTTAAGTTTTTTTTAAGTATTAAACTGCAGCTAAATGAAATTCAGTGTCCATGGCAACTTGGGATATTTAAATACCACCCATCATATCAGAAATAATAAGCAGTAGCCTAAAAGCACTAGGAACATAAATGAAAGCTAAGATAATTCAGTTGGGTACTGTGATCAGTTGAGATTTTTTTTGTAATTTCAATGCATAAAAAATTAAATAGATGAAAGAAGCATTAAATCAGGAGTGGCAAAGGGGGTGAGGGACTGGAAGAATCCAAATGAGATTCTAGGTTTGATGAGACTACCTGAAAGCCCAAAGAAATTTTCAATAGTAGAATAATCATGGCTTGAAATGATGAGATCTCTGCATATAACTGAATGTTGAGAACACAACACCTCTTCAAAAGAATTTTGTCCAGGGCATCATGCCATTCTATAAATATCAAAAAATTAGAGGAAGATTACAGAAAAGCAAGAAAAACTGTCTTTTCTCTAGGAATTTTGAAGTTATAAGGAAAGATTAAAAGGACTAACACATGCTTAGCTTGGATAAGGGATGAAATAAAGGAGACAGGATAATGGCCTACAGATAACTGAAGAGCTTAAGCAGCAAAAAGGGGAGGGTACTTCTTTTCAACACAAAGAAGTAAAGGGGCAAAACTCAGAAAGGAAAAGCTCTGTTTTGTTGCAAAATCTTTCTGTCAGTCATGTACATTATGCTGCACACCAGATGAATGACACGAGGTACTAAAAAGACAAGCTGGGTAATGTTACATTACAAAGTAAAGGCGATTTCTAGAAAGATGGAATGATAATCCTTATAGTCTCTGTAATGGTAAACTCTGCCAAATAGGAAATAGTATCATCATACCAATCATCATACCAATCCATACCAATCCAACTCATCATAAGTTACAGTTAAAAATATTTTAAATTATAACAATGGGGTTTGGGTCTTTTGAAGATTGCCATTATTACAATATAGAAAACCAGGAAAACCACTCCTACAAGGAGAAACAAGAAAACTCAGACTTCAAGTCAAGCCTGAAAAAAATTAAGAAGTTAGAGAATGCTATGTGCTGAAAAATACAAGCTACGTGTCCTCAAAAATCCTATCTTGCCACTAGAATTTCCTTCCTGCAATCCATTTTCCTTCCTGCAATCCATTCACTGAGTTATCATTGTGTAAAACACAAACAACTCTTAGCACCATATTGACCTGCATAAATATAATTCTAAGTCAGACCTTTGCTGTTCTTCTCAAAGGTAAGTGCTAAACTCTTCTGATGATTATTGGGAGTATCTTCCATTCCAGTTTACACTGAGGAGTGATTTCCATGATTTTGCTAAAGGTGCAATCAAGAAAGGTGCAATCAAGAAAAAGTGTAAAAATATTGAATCAAGTCCTCCAGCATAAGCTTTTCCAATTGCTGAGCAGTTCTTTTATTGCAAAAAACCAGTACTAAAGTACATGGGCCCTGGCTCTCAGAGTCCTGGCCACCCACAGAACAAAGGGTTTCTGGAGGAGTCAAATGTTCTGTGTGAGCTGCTGCATCACAAAGGCACAGCAGCATCAGGGCAAGAATTCATCAGGCATTGTCTGCTTTGGCAAATTTCTCAACAACGACAGATTTCTCCTTGTTGTGGTAACCCATGCATGCCTAAAGAAGTCATTAAGTTCAAACAGGTTTAAATAAATGTAACAAAACAGTTTATTTTCCTCTGCTAAATGATAGAGTCATCTGAGTTATTTAGGACTAAATAGGATTGTTAAATTTCCAGTCTTTTTCAGGACTACAGCACTTGAATCAGTATTATATTAATTAAGTTAATTTTCCATGCCTTCTTTTGACTTAAAGATTACCCTTGACTGTTTCTTTTGGCTTTCTATTAACTTGAAAAAAGTAGTCTCTCAGTTTTAAAGGAGCAAAAATGCTAAAGAACCTTTTTTTCTCCTCTGTGCAGCAGGGTAATATGAAATAAAGTGTAATATACTACTTGCTCAACAGTAGCAGACAGGTTTTGCTTATCACTGATGTTGTCCTATTCTTATACAATGACAATAATTTTGAAGTGCCCTTTACACTATACAACCCAGTAGCTATTGTGCTGTATGCATACACACTACTATATATGTGAAACATTAGATATTCAAAAAGAATAAAGGTACTTGTTATTCAATAAACTCTGTCAATATAAAATATTCTAAGGAATAAATTTCTTAGTATAATGAAAACAGATAGGACTTCTCTTATGCAGAACTCCCAGTTTTAATGTGCTGGGATTAATATTGTGATATTCTGCTTGAAGGAAGTAAATGCAATCAAACTTACCTATTTTCACATAAAAACATCATCTGATATATTCCTAACAAGAGCTGTGAGAAAAATCTAATACTAATAACAGCAAAATAATATTTGAAGTTTTGTTGTAAAGTTTGTCTGTCATTAACCAAAAAAAGGATGTTCCTACCTAACAGAGGCTGTTCCACTAAATTGCAGGGTGTTTTTTTGTTTCTATATTTTAAATAATTTATTGAGCCATCTCCCTTAATAGCAGCAGAAATTTTCTGTGCCTTTGCTGAATATCTTCAGAACACTGCTGAGGCATTAGAGGCCAAAGCAAAGGAAACTGGGATTGGTCTGCTGTCAGATTGCATTCCTTCAGTAATGTCATGGGTACCAGGTAGATACCAGAAGACCCCTACCCATGCCAAAACATAATAATCTCAAATACATTGGTTTCATTTTTCTTTTTTTTAGGGGGAATACTAGAAATGGTGGATAAACACTAACAAACAAACAAAGAAACAAAAAAAAAACCTCAATGGACAAAACCCAGCTCTATGTGAAGTGTGAAAAGGAATGGGCACTGCCATTCACTACTATCTAACTATTGGCATGAAATCTTAAAGTGATATTTCTCCAAACTGCCAGTCAGACAGTCACAGAAGGGTTTTGCTGTTTTTCAGGTTAAGCAGTTATCTCTTTTCCTGACCACCCTTTCTGCTTCAAATCAGTATTATCCTATAGCTGTTCCAAATGCAATTTCCTTTTCAAATGAAAAGGGAGAGTTTGTAATTTAGTTTCAGCTGCTTTGTGTCCTAACCAGTCTCACAAATAGGTCACTACTCAGCTGTGCTTGCAGAACTGATGTCAAAAACCAACTCTAGTGTGAAGGTAAGTTTGCATATTAAAATGAGCAGCCAATGTAGTTGATCTAACTTGCTCTAAGTGCCTTTACTGTCATATAATAATGCACAACCAACCAGGGAGAATAGGTAGAAAGTTCTTAGCAACACTGCTTGTTCCAAGGTATCAAAAACTAAACATGCCTGTGTGGGTGATTCTACAGAAGTGGCAGAATTACTTTCATACCACATCACACTTGATTCACCTAAAAAAAAATACTTCCCCAAGTTTACTGATATACTAAAATATTTCTGTCAGTTTTGCTATGATTTTTCTTTCAGCATTTCACACAAAAAGGCATATTTCTACATGATTTTGCAGAGATTTTCAAATGTACTAAACACTGAGGTAAAGTTTTTGTGATAGCCCAGACTGAGTGCTTTTGAAGATCCCAGTGAGGAAATGCTTCTAGTCAGGAAGGATAGTTTTGCATTAGTTAAAATATTTTGGCTTAAAAAGCAGAGAATTCTGGGATAATTTTGACAGAAGCCCAAATAAGTTGTTTCTGTACCCTCTTCCAAAGGAGTTCAGCAGTGTAATTTCTCAGACTGCTCTCCTGTGATCTGTACTTCAGGCTTCCCATAAATGTTGCTTATACTGCCCATCAGGTAGAGATGCTTAAGTGAAGGGCAAAGGAATTGCTACACCTTGGGAAGAGGTTTGAACGCTCCTTGTCAGTGTTCCATACCTATAATTTTCATGCCTTCCATGTAACACTTGATCTCCCACCAGAAAAAAACAGTTTGAGCCTTTGGCATACTACTTGACTGGGTTCCCAGTCCTTCATACATGGTTCCCTACTTCTGTCATTTTAATCAGGATGTTGAAGATTTAGTGATATTAGCAGTCAGTATCTTAGCTGGTCTGGAATGAGCAGAATCTGTGCAAATAAATTATACTTTGCTCCTTTGGAGAAGATCAACCATTATGCCAAATTAATAGGCAGGAAAGCAGTGACTGCAGACAGCCAGACTAATGATGGGTCAGAGTCAAGAGAGGGAAGCTGTTAAACTTTTCATAAGCCTTATAAATTTTACATAGGAATTTTAGTAAAACATGCTAGCTAATATAGGAATTAAAATGTGCTGCAGTTCAGTTATCAGCCCTTTCAAACTGCCAATTCTGCCTGTCTAAAACTTCCTGTGATTTCTCCTCCTTCTATCTTTAAAGGTTTTGTTCATTTACTTATCTGACCCTCCAGTCAGCTCCACTGTCTGCTGTGCATTTCTCATTACTAGCTTAGTATCTTATCAAAAGCTGTTGTCATTTAGAAAACGCATTGTTTTTGTTCAGTCTCAACATCATTTTTCCCGCTTCATTGAGCAGGCAGAACTGCAAGACAGCCAGGCAGAGGGAAAGCTTTGTCCTGCAGTTCAATTAAGTCTCAGTTTTTGGACTGTGAGCAGCAGTAGAAGGCATATTTGACTTAACACCATCGCTCCCGGCTTAGCAGTCAGTACTGCTATGGTGGGAAAGCAGTAGAGCTTTTTATCTACCAGCACCATACATTATAGGCCATGAGCACCACTTCACCTTGATTTTTAAAGGTGTACACTTGCCCTTTGCCCTGCTGCCTGTGGTCTATTCTTTCCCCTTTCATCCAGCCCATAGCAGGAAGAACCCATCACCTGCACCTCACCATGGCACCCAGGCACCAGAGGGCACATCTCACACTTGGTAAAGAAGAGAGAAGGGCTCTAGCTTTGCTGGTTTTAGGTGGGGAAAGAACATGCCAGGATGGGTGTCTGGATGTCTATGAGTATCTCTACTAATGGGCAGAGTGAATTTAGAAAGATGGAGCAAGCAAATCTGAGCGGATACTTCAACACTTAAGAAAGCTGAGATGGGGAAAGCAGATGCTATGATTCCATCAACCTCACTAGAAGCCTAAACTTTATTTTGCACTTGGGTGCATCTGACCTAAACCCCAAAGGATAAGACAGAGATGCTTCTTGGGCTGCCATGCCTGGCATGGAGTGCTTTGTCCTCTGATTAAGTGCTAAGGCATTAAATATCATAAATACTATAAAGGAGAGCTGGCCTACTGGCAAATATCCAATAGAAATAATCCTTGATTGGGTTGTTTTTTGGTTTTTTTGCATCATGTAAATATGCAAATATTAGCTCTGTTCTGTATCTTTTGGAACCAAAATCTGAACAAATATTTTGTATTTTTATCCATTAAAAAAGCTGAAGTAAAACGCTGATGCTGAGACAATCAAAGGAAAAGCAAATAAAATAATCATGCTGACTCTAGAGGAAATTGCAGCACACAGTAAAAGATTTATTGCTTGCTTAGGTCATCAGTTGGGACTCACTTGGATTGTCAGCTGGATCTGCAAGAGGAAACAGTGAAGTCAACAGTTGGAGGCTTCATTGTGCTGCTTTGAAGTTTATTTGGTGAAGTGCTTATAAAATAAGAGATTATTCAGAACAGCTCTGATGCTGCAGAGCTGCTGCATTTTCCTCTCTTGTTTCACCTCTCTAAGCCTCTGATGTATCAAGGAATGCAGAATCTGCAGGGGTCAGTATAAGTATGAAGTCACCTTTTCAAAGGTTTTATGAATTTCATGAGGGCACCAGGCAAAAGTTGCTGGATAAGCATCTCCTAGCTCCCATTGACATGCTGATGGTCTGACCTGAGCAACATCAGGTCCCATAATTTATTTCTAAAATTGGCTCCTCTCGCCTCCTATCAGAGCTGAATTTCTGTGCTGTTACCTTCATACTATTTTCAGATTTATTTTCTAAAATAATTTGTTGTTATAAATCTTTATACTTACTATTTCAATGAATGCTGACAGAAGTCTTTTTAGCCATTATAGATGATTCCCTGCCTTTATTTTCCACAGATTCTCTTCCAGCATATTAAAGACGGATGTCAGAGAATCATAGAAGGGTGGAGATTGGCAGGCACCTCCAGAAGTCACCAGTCCAAACCCTCTGTGCAAGCAGGGACACTTAGAGCCACTCGCCCAGGACCAACTCCAAATGTTTTTTAATATCTCCACAGAGAAACACTCCACCACCTCCCGGGACAGCTTGTGCCAGTGCTTGGTCAACCTCAACGCAAGAAGTGTTTCCTGTCCCTGATATTCAGAGGAAACCTGTGTTTCTGTTTGTGCCCACTGCCTCTTGTCCTGCCCCTGGACAGCACTGAGAAGAAGCTGTCTCCATCCTCTTTGCACCCTCCCTTTGGTGTTCCTATGTGCACTAAGTGCATTTATGACTGTTAAGACACTCCTGGGCCTTGTATTCCCTGGATTGAACATTCCCAACTCTCTCAGCCTTTCCTCGTAGAATACTGCAATTCCTTCATCATCTTCACAGTCCTTTGCTGGACTCCTTCCAGTATATCCATGTCTTTCTTGTACTGAGAAGCACAGAATTAGGACACAGTAAAAGTAGAAATATCTAAGATCTGCTTGCATCTACAGTCAGAACATGACTGAAACTTCCAAAACCAGACATCCCAAAAAGTGTAAAACTCTCAAAAACCCTGTTGCCTAAACTTTACTAATAAGCCGGAAAACAAAGAAAAAAAAATCAACAAAGGTGCAAAATGCATAAGAAACTATGTATGCACTACATAAAACTACTTAAACATAATAATAAACTTGAGTATTTTAGGACAAGAAGGTATAGTCAATTCTTACAAACAGACATAAAGGACAAATTCAGAATGGAAGGACTTGGAATCTGACTTGGTTGCAATGGTAGTTAACCTTGTGGAAGGAGATGAAAGACCTTAAATGAAAACTATGGGGAAGCTTATTTATTATTCTATACTAGTGAGATAGCTTCAGGACTGACTTGGTGTGACAAGATTACCAACTAATACACCTCCCTGTAGCACATAGATTTTTCTTAGACATAGTTTTAAGTCCTGAGCCCTCCTAATTCTCTGTCAAGCCCTAGGTTCACCAATTGAGGTGAAATTATAATGGCTGAAGCCATTAAAGCTCTGTTTTAATCTAACAATTGCTTTCTAGAGCCCTTGAGAAATTCATTGTTGGAGAAATTTGGAGTAACAGTTCTTGATGAAAAATCAGGAAGACTATTATTTGAGGTAAAATTACAGTGTGTGCCTCTGGGATGAGAACTGGCTTTATAAAATCACATCACCAGGTGGTACAAGTGCTGTGAAATAAACCAGAAACTATTATGAACTATTATGCTCATATTGTTCCTTTCCCTTCTCTTTGGCTACTTAGCTGTTCTCAATTAATTTAAAAGCTTTCCTTGCCAGGTTTTCTTTGCCTTGGATTTGAATGCATATTTCTTGATTTTCAGCATCCACTTCCTTCAAAAACAGGCCATTCACTGAGAGCTATAGTCCATAAACTGCTTAGGTCTACGCATCTATTTTAGTTCAATCTCCTGACTGACATTTTATAGCGCAATATGACTGCATATGCCAACTGAAGATCACTTGCTGTTTTTCACAAGCTTCAGTAAGTTGATGAATTACTGCCTGTAAATAAAGGTTACTGGCCTCTCTCATTTCAGACTTTTTTTTCAGTTGCTTCTGACTTGCTGGACTTAGGAAATAATATTTCATGCTTCAAGTACATCCAGGAGTTGATCTAGGAAAATTTATGCATGTCAAAAGAATCCCACGAGTCTTTTATTTGGGAAGGTTTGATTTTTCTCTAGTACAGTGACTTGTACCATAAAGTACTTACCTGTGCTCCGTGTTCCTGCCAGTCTTGAGAAAACCCACACAGATCAAAATGTCAGTCTACATGTGTCCCAAAATTGCAAAGAAGGATTTTTAACACACGTCTCCACCTGTTTTGAGTGAAATCTGCTGCAGCTTCACAGGGGGCTAATGAGCGACTACATTTACCTTCCCCACTGATCATGTGTGATCATTTCAGTCTGAAGTATATAGATTTAAGATTAAGGTTAAGAAAAATTAATGCTTTTTTTAGTAGTTTCTCCAAGCTGATCACTGATTCAAGGTACCACAGACCCTGAATTGATAGAACTGAGCCACTTGCCAGCTAAGCCATGCATCTAATTCATTGCAAGTGTAAAATAAAACATATTAATTTAAACTACCATGAAGGAGATTGGCATAATAATTTGTTATTTGCATCTTGGTTCACGGTAAAGGTAAAGCAGAGACTGTGCTGTGTCTGCTAGAAAACAGCTCCTTTTGAAGGGTGATTTATGCACAAAAGAGAAAGCTTTTTCTGCCTTCTCTTTGAAGAGAAGTAATTTTCTGTTCAGTCCCTTAAAACTATCTAGTCCCTGAGGATGAAAAAAGGTCATTTAAACCTAGAGAATGGCAGAGCAGTACATGGAACCATAGGGGAAAATCTTACAGGAAAAGGGAGGTGGAGTAGAGGATGTGATTGCTTGAGGTCATGAAGAATAAGTTTAGGAGCCAGAAAACAGAAATCAGAGGAAGAGTCAGAAAGGAGGGAGCAGGAAGCAGGAGTTCATTGATCTGTATCATATCCAGCATTGCTGGAAGGTAGATAGATGGGGATTTTTTTTGAGTACCTGGTGACTTGGTGCTCATTGAGCCAAATGAGAATGGAAAGGAGAGGATGGTGAGGAAAGACATGTCTGCCAACTATATACCTTGGGATTCATAGAAAATGATGGATGGAAACCCAGTTTCTCTAGTAACTGGAATGAAGAGAAAAAATTACATCAAGCCACTGAGATCACAAAAGATGTCTGTCCTCAGCAAAAGACAAGAATAGGGTAGAGCAGGACACCCTGCTAATGGGAGATGGTTCAGGAATAAAAAGTGTATGGACTATTGTGAACTAGTTCAGAAAAAAATAATAAGACTTTTCCTTTGGAAGCACATGCAGGGAATACAGTCTTATCCCCAAGATACTGATGGCAGGACTGACCTACAGCTAGTACACATGGCTTTTTACTTTAATATCACAGTTTCATGACTCTGGACTTGGTCAAGAAAATGCATGATCCCTAGAGATTTCCTGCTTTGCATGATTCTTTTGGTTCAAAAGGCAAAACTCCTGAGTCAAGCAGAGAAGATCTGAAGGACAGAGTTGTGGCGCAGAATATGAAACTCATTGTTAATTAGAGTCATGTCTGGGATTCACATCAGGGACAATAATCCTCTTATACTTTATGCCAGAAGATCATCTCCATGTAAATCTGACAACCTCAGAAGTGCCAGTGCAAAGTTGTTGAACTTCTCACACAGTTAGACAGAGCTCACTAGGAGGCACTGCAGCTAATCGTCTTGCCCTCCATTTCTGCTCTCTTGTTCTCTAGAAAGCTTTTTCTACAACATTCATGCTTTATGGACACATAAAACAGCGATTTTTAGGAAGTCATAAAACCCCTTGTTCTGGAAGTAAAAGGATCTTTACCAAAAACTTGCGTAGTTACAAATTACAGGCACTGTAACACACTATAGGACAGCTGCTCTTTTTCCCTCCCAGTCATCTTCAAATTGTAGTAAACTAGAGAAGACTGAGAAGAAAATGAGATCAGAGTTGTTTTTACAAGTGCTTTGGGATTTTTAATGGTCAAAAAGTACATAGGACTTCACCTTAACGTGTATGCTGAGCATTTCTTGAAGCACTGTGGATAAAATGGGAATAGACAAAAGAGATCACCTGAGACACATAAGCTCCAGATTTAACACATTTTGAAAATTAGGTGTAATGTTCCAAAACAGCTGCAGAGCCAGTCACCCTTGCAGGTGTTGAATACCTGAGGCTCCTTTTCTCCTTGTGCTTAATTTCCTATTCATTAATGAATGTATGCTCTGTGCCCTTTCACTCCAACATCTCTACAAATACCTTCCTACAAAACAAACCTTTTACAGCTTCTGATTTGTCAAAAAATTTGATACCAGTAACAGAACAAAAGAGAAAAATAATATAACTCTCACCATTTTCAATGTCCTCCAGCAAAATATTTTTCTTTAACAGCTGAATCCAATTTTCATTCTTAGTCGTTATCTCCCCTTTCATGATGTGACTAACATAACAGCTGTAATTTTTTTTTTCTGATAACATGGATTTAGTTGCTGGAATAAGTACTGCTTCTTTTCATGTGAGCTGTTCTAGTTTGCCTTGCTCTCTGGAGTTTTGCCTTCTATTGCATACAGTGCAGATTTTATCCCAGTCTTTATTGTTTGGCAGACTGTAGAGTATTTTTTTTTTCTGTTACAGGCTTCTTAATGGGCAAACCATTCCAGGAAAAAATTTAAGTGAAAATGAATTTATAGAGAAACTACAGCCAGTATTTGTAGTACTACCAGTATTATCCAGTAATTTGTATTCAAATACATGCTGTGTTTTCAAAGAACATGACTTGCTTTTCCTCATTTGTTTAGAGGGCTCTAAACAGAAGCTGCTTGGACTCCTTTACAATATAATGAAATTGATTAAGTCATTCTTAGCTCTATGAGATGATCTAGATTTTAAACAGTTAACAGAACATGTTTGGTTAAGATACAATAAGAACTTGCAAACATATTCAAGGCCTTCAAACTGATTTATACTTTTATAACTTATGGTCTTGTTTTATTTGTTTGTGATTGTTTGCTTGCTTGCTTGCTTGCTTTGGGGTAGTTGGGTTTTTTTGTTGGCTTTGTTTTTGGTTTTTTTTTTCTTTAGAGCGTACAAAACTTATGGAGTATTGAATACTAAGACATTGGTGTGTTGGGTCTGGCTGAGATGGAATTAATTTTCCAACAGCAGACTTCACGGTGCTGTGCTCTGCATTGGTACCTGGAAAGCTGTTGATAATATAACAGTTTTGACTACTGCTGAGCAGCACTGGCACAGCATCAGCTCTGTGTCTCCAGCATTCCCCCCATCAAGGGGTTGAGGGTGTGGAAGATCCTGGGAGAGGACACAACTGTGTCTGTTAAATTAACCAAAAGGATATTCCATATCATATGACATCATCCCAGATATAAAAGCTAGGGAAAGGAGGAGGAAAAGGGGTCATTTGTCATTTACAATGTTTGCCTTCCAGAGGAACCACTGTGTGTGTTGAAGCCCTACTTCCCGGGAAGCGGCTGAACATTCCTTGTTGATGGGAATTAGACAATAAATCTTTTCTTTCTCTTCACTTATGCGTGCACAAAGTTTCAATTTTCCTTTAGTAAACTGCCTTATTGAGTTGTTTTCCATCTTATTTTCTCTCCCCCATCCAGCTGGGAAGGGGAGTGATAGGGTGACTTGGTGTGCATGTGGCATCTCTCCAAGACAAACCCATCACAGTCCTTTTTAGCGTCCAGACAAAGGCAGTTCTTTCTATCTATCTATCTATCTATCTATCTATCTATCTATCTATCTATCT
>JAHLSL010000006.1:17633896-17729617 GCA_025920805.1 Petroica traversi | reverse complement strand
TCTATCTATCTATCTATCTATCTATCTATCTATCTATCTATCTATCTATCTCTCTATCTCTCTATCTATCTATCTATCTATCTATCTATCTAGTATGCTATAATATTAGCAGTTATGGAGTAACAAACTCCTTTGTGGGACAAAAGGTTTATCAGCTGCACTCCTTATCTTTTTGTTTCAGCTGAGTTTGGGAACATGTTAACACAAACAACGGCTCTGTGCTTTGCCCTGACATGGCAGCCTTGTTCTCCTCGGGAAGCTATCTTCTGTGGATGATGAGGGAATACACCTCCCTCTTCCTGCCCAAGATTGATGTGAATGGGTTTATAATGCAGGCTCCCATGGTCATTGCTCATCCTTATTAAAGCTGCTTAACACTGTTAATAATATTAATGAATACTCTTGATGCACTATGGGATTTGTGGAATCTGGTGTCATCCTGGTGTAAGGGAAAACACACTTTAAGTGTGGAGATATTGAAATGTGCCCTGAGGCATCCAGTTCCTGGGTGGCAGGGTGTGTGGAAGGATTTGGGCAGATTCCCAGGGTGGTTATCACCTCCAGTTACCTGTGACTTTATACCTGAACAGTATAATACATTATATTATATTATATTATATTATATTATATTATATTATATTATATTATATTATATTATATTATACATTATACCAACCCTGGCAAACTGACTGTCAGTGATGTAAAGGTGCCCAGTGAGAGCCAGCAGCTTTTTGCCCTGTTCTGGGGCCTGACCTGGGCCTGCTGAGCCACTGTTCAGTACTCACAGATGATTATAGTAGAGGCAGTAACCCAAACGGCATTTGAGGATACTATGGCTGACACAGGGACTCAAACCACAGCAAATGCAGTACAGGCATCAGTAGTGAAAACAAAATAATGGATAAGGCAAGCTACAGGTCCATATTGTTGATAAGAAAGGGAGGAAGAGGAGGAAGAAGAAGAGGAAGAGGAAGAGGAAGAGGAAGAGGAAGAGGAAGAAGGACAATCAGGAGAGGAGCAGTCAGATGAAGAAGCCTGTCCTTCAGCAAAGAAATTTGAAGGAGTGAAGGAGTGAGACAAATCAAACAGGAACTTGAAATTACCTGTTCCTTGACCTCATCAGAACTTTGAGACTTGCGTAAAGACTGCAGTCACCAACCAGGTGATGCTGGGATAACAGCACTGACAGTGGGTAATTAGAAGGTCATGAAGCCATTACAGAAGAAATCTGTTGCTAGAGATAGGGAAATTGAAAGAGGAATTGGAAAAGAAGGAGCAATTTGCTGTGTCTGGAGACAGCCTCTCTAAAGCACGAGGGCACGATATCCATTTAAGGAAGGTATTGAGAATTCCCCAGGAAAGTGGATCACTGCAGATGATGCCATCCAGTACCTGAGAGAATCAGAAGCCCTGAAATTCATCTATAGTAAACTAAAATGTGACAAAGTCCCTAAAGATCCAGAGGATGCCCCGTGCACAATGGCCATGTGAAGGTGGGTGGCTCCAAGTACCCAAGAAGCACCATCATATAATGAGCTGTCAGATAACAAAAAAGGCCATGCTCTATTTACTGATGGATCTTGCTGTGTGGTAGGAAACCATTGGAGGTAGAAAGCTGCTATGTGGAGTCCTGCACAACAACTGCTCAAGGAGAAGGGGAGTCAAGTCTATTTGCAGAAGTGAAAGTCATCCAACTAGCCCTAGAGATGGCTGAATGAAAAAAGTGGCCTGTACTCTATCTCTACACTGACTCCTGTGATGGCTAATGCCTTGGTGGTGGCTGCAGCAACAGGAGAAGGCAACACAGGGGCAAACCATCTGGGCTGCTGCACTGGGGCAGCATATTGCTGCATGGTTGGAAAACATGACTATGAATGTAAGTACTATAGATGGACACGTGCCCAAAAGTTGCGCCACTGAAGAATGCCTGAACATTCTGGGACATATTTGCTGTTTTTCTGTGGGCATGAACCATATGTGTGACCCTGGGAGCACTTCCACAGTTTTTTGGTGTAAGGGGTCAGCAAAAAGAGTAGTGAGACTAAAATGTAGGGGTATTAAATGTAGATTGGCGCATGAACACTCAAGTAGTGATTTCAGGGTTAAAAAATGTAGGCATGGACATTATAAAATGGCTTACGATTCCAGTAAACACAGCACATGGATAAACCATTGACAGACAACTATTTTTTCTTGTGTAGTTGCAAATACAGAATCTGTGAAAAGGACTTGAGTCTCCTAGGAGGGTTTGTGAAATAAATTCTCACTGAGGACTGCTTATATGTCCAAATGATTCCACTGTCACATGAAACACTGCTCAACAGTGTGATTAAAGGCTTTCTATCTGGTTGCAAATGGGTAGGGTTTTCAACAGAATATTGACTTCACTGGGGCTATTTTCATAGGCTATCACCAGGGATAAAGGTTCTGACTTCAGTCTTTGTTAGTGAAAGTTTTGATCCTTTGACAGAGAAGAAATGTGTCAAAGACTAATGAACAAATAAATTTCTTTATTTAAAAAAGTAGAAGATTCTATTAAAAAATTGAAATGAACAGCAGCAGTAATAGTTTTAAGCAAAAATTAGCAGTGAATTGACAAAGCAGGAGTTAACAGTCAGTGTTGTCTATTAAATTCTTGCATATGATTACAACTGGCATGTTTATTGTATATTTTGAGAGTATGAGTACTGAGCCAAAATACACATAATTAATAAACACAGATTTTAAAAGTCCAAATTCAGTTTTTAATCCAATATGCATGAATTTACATGCACTTGGTGGACACTAGTGGCGTTTTCCTGTTCTGTCATAGTTCCATTTGATAAACATTAATATTTAAAGATTGATGGCATGCATTATGTCTGCATTATTTCTTATGAAAATTTGGGGATAAAAACATTTCCTGATGTCAGGTAGGCCCAGCACAAATTGGTACTGGAAGTATGTGTTAACAACTGGAAGTATGTGTTAACATCTCAGACCGTGTCTAAGCTTTCAAGAGCTTCCTTATCAGTACAGGACTCAGGGTCACTTTTAATCTTTTTAATGTGTCAAAATCAATGTATTACATTTGTAAAGCAGATCCCAAAGCCTTTTCCTTTTATAAGCTATAGCAATAAATGAGAAGCCTGCCTGGCAGGAGTTTCCTTGTGCTGAACACAGCCATGCTGGTCAGCAATCATTCCCCACAGCTTCAGCCAAGATACGTGATGATTATTTATCAGAGCATTTGTTCATTGCCAGATGTAGGGAGCAATGTAGTTTCTTGAAAGGGACAGTGCTTATTCACCCATTGAGGTCTGACTTAAACAGCCACAGCAGTAAAACCTCCTTTCTCACTAATGTACTTTCAAGACATTTTTGTGGAAGACCCAGTGTAGAGGACCAGACCTAAGTACATTTTGTTTCAAACTTTTTGAGCACTGCTACAGGAAAAGTGTGATCAGAGAAGAGGAGCCTGCAGAGGAGGGGCTGGGCTGTTCTGAGCCAACGTCCTGCTCCACCTTGAGACTCATTCTCAGCTTCCACCCACCAACTCATTTCCTAGAGAAGGGCTGGCTGTGCATGTGCTTACAAAACTGTGTGAAAAGTCTACTTTATGTAAGATGCGTGCAGCAGGTTAACTATAAAAGTAATGGATTGGGCACCCTCACTCTCTCTGAAGGTATGTTGTGGTTTGTGAGCATGCATGTTTTGAGAAGCTTATAGTGGGGTTTGAGATCTTATTGAATTGTACCTCAAAAAATTAAGAGCTGCCACTCTTGAGGAAGTACACTGTAAGAATTTAAGGGCTTGTTAGCCAACACCTTGTGAGTCAGTTATGGTGAATACAATAAAAGCCTGAGAGTTCCCTGATACGTCTTTGTTCAGCCTGGAAGAGAATTTATAGCAAACATCGCGTCCTCTACCAGTGGCTTGTAACACCCAGACACCATGCTATTCCTCAGTCTTAACATATCATCTCTGTAGTCAGTGTGTGTTAACTTACATGATCAGTATGATAAAAAGCTGTGACCATCTAACGTATTTTTTTCAGATAATTCACCCAAAGAGAATCTCTTTCCAATATTTTTTAGAGCATCAGTTATCTGCAACAGTGACAGACTTGGTATGTTTTATATCTTCATACTAAGTTCTTTGCCAGTGCATCCAACTCTCAGCTGCACTTTGGGTTCTCAGAGAGTTATTGGAGGAGGAAAAGCTCACTTACCTTACTGAGCTGCTGCCAGCATCAAGGTCTTGTGCTGTCACTGCACCTATAATGGTCCCCACAGGTGTATCCTCATAGACTTCCATCGTGTACATGGGCTTGCTGAACACTGGAGGTTCATCCATGTCCAACACATTTATCTTCACAGTGGCAGTATCTTTGAATGGACCCACTGAGTGAAATCGATGGTCAAGATGGAGATTGGAGGCCTCCACCTTAAAGGTGTATGCCTTCTTTGTTTCAAAGTCTAATGGCTGTAGAAAGAACAAAAGCAAAACATTAGATCTAGCTAAAAGTTAGACATTGCAAAATCACTTTGGTTGGATTAGTCTGACAAAACTTAAGGTGCCTTTAGTGTAAAACTAATCTCCTGAGCTAATCAATCATTTAAGTTTGTTTTGCAGTTCATCTTATGCTAAGGTGGTTTTTGAAATAGGCCAGATGAATCATAGTCAGGAAATTACTGCTTCTCCACATAAAAAAATCAGGATGACTGGCATGGATGTAAACAGTTACACTGTAGATGTCTGAAGTTAAATGAGTGAGATTCATCTCTTGCAAATGAGCTGAGTGCAGGTTAGTCAGAGATTTGCATTCGCAACTCCCATGCACTGGCAATCAGCTGTCTCTAGCTGATCCAGCTCCTTAAATAGAAGATTTTTTTTTTTGCAGGAAGCTTTCAGAAGACCGTGACAGTGATGAAAGATGAGCCCAAATAAAAACTCTGATATATACCAATGAGTCAACCCAAATTTCAGGTATGACTTGGAATGTGAATTCTAACTTGAACTGAACCACACTTTTCCTGTAGAATGTCGATCTTAGTAGTGAACTGCTATTCATGCCATATGTTTTAGCTGCATGTACTTTGCAAAATGCAGACTTTGTCTCTGTCTTATGATCCTAGGTGTAATTCATAAGGTCCTGAATATGACATAGCAGCTTTCGTGTCTTTATCTGGGGTTTTGAGGGAATATATCCTGCAATCAGCCTGTTTTGATATGGGTTTCTGTCAATGCATATCAATTTAGTGCCTTTACTTCTAGAAAAGTAATCATCTCAAAACCCTTAATACAGTCTTATTTAATTGAAAAGATGCAGAAGCTTTATTTTAATTTAAAGGATTTATCTGCATTGGCTTTCATGTTGTTTTTAACGTTTCTAACCAAGACTTTTCCTGATGTCTAGGTAACACTGGCACCTAGTGGTTTCTACCTATAATTGTTAGGCTGGAAATTTTCTAATGGGAAAGAACATCCTATCTGGGAAAAAAAGACCAGGATTACATGTACATAAATAAGAATATTTCACTCTCTGTTATTTTCTCCGTAGTGTTTTCTGTCAGTTGTCACAGCCAGAATAGATTTAAATTCTTCAATTTTCTGCCCTTACCACAATGGGACGTAATTGGCCAAATGACTGACTGGTGTAAATTGAAGTAGTTCCATTAAAATCAATGGAGTTACCTTGACTTGCATTAGCTGAAAAGCTATCATAATATTATAAATCCTCATTAAAGACTTCATAATTTTAGTAGACTAGATATTCTTTTTTTTTTTTTTTCCTAGGGGAGGGGGGCAGGGGACTTAAAATTAACCATATAAATCTAAATGCCATAGAAATAATCAGGCTTGAAAGTAATTCACTACCAAACACGATCATCCTCCTACAGACAAAATTATCAGAAAAGCCAGTTCTTGCTGCACCTTTGTGTCTGGACTGCCAGAAAGAAGAAGAAATTAAACCTGAGAAAAATAGACAAAATTAAGACTGGTAGATCTCATGTACCAGTGGTGAAACCCTAAGATGTTGCCTTCAATAAAAATAGACATGTGGTTCCATTATCCAAATTGCTGCCACACTGTGTTTTCATTTTCTATACTATTTGTGCTCACTGTTATGCTTTGCCAAAACAATTTTACCCAAAAGAAAATAAACCAAACTCTTCTCCAGATATTTATATAAATTGTTAACACACTTTCAAAAAATGTAATAAGAGGGAAGATATGAAATTTAAGGACTTAGTCTGGAGAAGAAAAAGTCAGGGGTTAAGCTAGAGAAAAATGATTACGACAGAAAGATAGAAATCTAAGCTCCCACATAGGTAGTCATTCTGGGGAATACCTTGTATGTATTTTTCATACCACCAAAACTGCATTAAACTTTACAGTTGGCTCCTCTAATATATCAGCATATTTTCAAAGAGATGTATTAATGGAAAGAGCCACAATTCATGCAATCTTTGCAGGCTGTCTTTCTCCAAATTGCTCTTCAAGGCAGTTATACCAGATCATGGTGCATGGCCAGTGCCCACTCACAACATTTTGTGATACAAGGGGAAGAGAAAGCAATTTCAAACAGTTCTGTCTATTGGTATGTTCAGATTTGCATATTTCACTGCACAGGTATCTAGCAGATAAAGTGGCTGCATTACTTCTCTACCCTCTAGTATTATGGGGAAAAATTAAAGTATATTTTTGAAAAGACAGTGTGATCCCAAGTAAGGATAATTTTTTTCCACTGTAACCTCAGAGCAACTCATCTTCTCTTTCAGTCCTTGTATGGGTCTGATGATAAATATAGTTAGAGGTTAAGCAATATGCAGCCAGTGCAAAGCACAGATGGCAGTCAAAATAAGAAGAGACGGGCTGAAAGTGATGAGCCATCATGAGAGAAAGAAATCAGTGACAGACTCCCACAAAATAGCAGAAATTAGCTTTTAGATTAAGTGAGGCTAAGCTGCCACTGAAATGTATGGAGAGATGGGAAATATTGCAAGTGGTAAACCTAGGAGTTAATTTCAAATAGAAAAATATTTTGTATAACATGTATCGTGTAACAAGAGCATGGTTTTAATATGTTGTGTGTATGGGGAACCCATGCTACAATGTCCTGATCAGTTCTGTTTTCCCTGATATGAACAGTCGAGCCATATAGATAGCATTGAGAGTTTCAAACTTAGGCATTTGTCTGAATCATCCAGAGTCTGCCTGAAAACAGTAGATTTAATGTCTGCACAGATCTCAGGCAAAACCTTTTTAATTTTTTGATTTTTGGTTTAAACCACGTTAAAAATAATTTTATTATAATTTTTACTAGATATCACTAAAATCTCTCAAGGAAAGGAGTGGTCCACACAACACTTTAACTGTTTTAAAACAAACAAAAAAACCCAACAAAACAAACCCAAAAAGCAGAAAAAAACACAACCAACCAACCAACCAAACCCACCAGTATGATTTGCTCTTATATAATAAATGTCTGTGGGTGAACAGTTCCATTTTCATTTCTAATATGGAATGCTGCTAAGGATACAAACACAGTAGAATGTTAGAATAGTACAAAAAACCCAAAACAGCCCTGTAAGGTTCTTGAAATGTCTTTCAGTTAATTAGATTTTAATGGAATGACTTCATAGGTATTTTTTTAATAAGTAAGATAAATGTTTATTCCTTCTGTAGAAGTAATTACATGCAGAAGGTAAGTTTGAATAAGGCTTTTATTTTGCACAAGTGTTTTTAGTTTGGGTTGGGTTGGGTTGGGTTTTTTTGGCGCAGTAAACAGCATTTTTGCTATTATTAATCTGATGCCTTGTTAACTATGAACTATTCAATAATGGGGTATTTCTAATTGATATTCTAAGTACCAATGAGAGAACAGATCTATTTGGCCCCCTCTACTTGTCCCCATCTGCTTTTTCCTATGTTAAGATTACAAGCTGCTCTATTTAGTTGCCTAGTAAAGTGCTATCAGCATGTACAAACCGGTGCACAGCAAAGCCATTCTACAAATCCCCAAATGAAATACATACTGAAAAACCACTTTACCTCGCAACTCTGTAAGTACTATGAATGGACTTATTTAGTATGACTAGGAGAGCACAAAACCAGCTCTGTATTAGAAATAAACATATTTTGAATTATTATTGTTTTCCACATTCAAAGCAGGAATTAAATGTTACTATATAGATGCATCTATAGCTAAAATTTTATATTAGATAGTGGGAAAGAGAGAGAGAGAATTAAAGAACTGAAAGAAAAAAAGTAGTCTGAAAAATACAATGAATTCTGATGATAAACACAACAAGGCTGGAAAAAGAACTACCCCATCAGTTTCTTCTGCTTCACAAAGAGTCAGGACTGGAAACTCCAGAAATTTCTTTTTATCCATTCATAAGAAATACAATAGTATTGTATCTGATAGAGGCTCTCACCTACAATGATGGAAAAACTATATTTTGGGAAGAGATTTTAAGCCCCAGGACATATGGGTAGTTATGGATAGTAGGACTGGGTTGACAAGAAATGCAAATTAACTTAGGCTTCACTTCATACTCGCATTGTGCAGTTGCACAGTAACTCTGGGTCACATGTGCTGGTCTCAAAAGCTGGCAACACTTTCCCCTTCAAATGAGTTGAGAATCTATGCATTTTGTGGAATATTGGCATAGACAATTTGCTGGGCACTGACACAGTTTATGTATGAGCAGTTACATTTCACTAACTGGACTTCTGCACTGGATTCCAAATAGCAGAAGGAAATAAGTGGTATTACAGATAAGGTTCAGTAAAGCAAACTCTAGATCAACCAGGAACATCAGCAGTTAGAGTTGAGAATGCACAGTAAAATAATGAGATCTGTAGTAAGTATTACAAGATTTGATGGGAAGTGGGCAAAATCTAAGTATATTCTGTATCTGAAGAAGGGGAGAAGCTGAGCAGATTCAAGAGTTCAGCTGTTTGCTGCTCTCAGACATCTCAACCATTTCTGAAGGTGTCTTTCCCTGTTCCAGGCCAAACCAAACAGCTCTGTTCACAAACTACAAAGACTGAAAGCCTCCTCTTCCTTACTTTTGCTGTTGTTCTTTGTGATTGTATCTGCACATAGCTCACCCCTTTCTGCCTGTACCAAAGGACTTAATATCCCCTGTTCTTCCTCCTCAAAATCCACAACCACTATTTCCACTCCCACAAACTCATGAGTTATGATTACAGGCAGACAGTCCCTGTGCTCACACTTGCTGGGGAAATTCCCTGCCTTTAGAGAAAGAATGGGTGGGGTGGGATGTGCTGAGCAGTTTGTACAGTTTTGGTAGTAAAGCAAGGAGTAGCTTTAATGCAGCTCTCACTGAAGGATGGTGGGAGTCTGCCTTGCACTCAGTCTTGTGTGGTACAGGTATTCTTAAACTGCTCATACATTGCAGCAACATCCCAGAGCTACATACATGGGCTGCCCCATAAGCAAGACAACTGAGCTTAGCCAGCAGCCACAGCACTACTTGCTGACTGCACTTAAATGTTTCTAAAATGTAGCTCCTGAGGTTAAAGGGAAGCACACACTTCTAATTCTTCCCCACAGCTACTGGTTCTGTTCATTGTCTCCCCAGTTTCTGCTATTTTATCATCACTAAAGTTACTGTTTCTCATTGTGCAATGCTCTGACATGCTGGGATTTCATGGCCACAGCTTTGCCATCTGAGCAGTTAGTTTAGTAGTGGTGCACAACTTACAAAAACAAGATGTGGTTGTCCTCTGAACTTCCACTGAACCATGTGGAGAAGTTCACCCACTATAGTGGAGCAGTATAGAAGTATAGAAGCAGTTGTTTTCCAAGGTTTCAGTGAAACACTGCACAAATCAGTAAAGTGATATCTTCAAGCAGATCAAGTTCAGTGCTTGAACCCTACTCTGTTTCTGGATTAGCACATGCTGAGCCCATTAAAAGGCTTCACAAAATGGACATTGTATAAACTATCCTTGGTTTAAGAACCTTAGTGCCAACTTTTCAGTGAAGGTTGGAACTTTCTATTTTCCTTCACTATTGTGCCTGGTCATTTGAGATTTCAAAATCAGTCCCTTGCCTGGAACTGACATATCTGAAGCCACTATGCTCTAGCATAAATGAGATGGCCTCTTCCGTCACCATGATTCTTACAGTTTACACCCACTGTAGTTTGCTGAAGATTCAGGTACAATAAAAGATACTATCTAAATATTCCATGCAATAAGCACTGTATTAAACAGCACTAGACAAGGGAGGGAAATAAAATTCTATTCCTAACACAATAATATTTCTTACACTTACAGAGAACTGTGTACACCACTACGCTTAATCTAGGTTTTCCCCACTTTTTTCAGGGATGCAATTTTCCTTTATTTTTTATTTTGAGGGAAAAAATATTACAGTACTAACCACACAGTGGTGCTAGATGGCATTTGGATCATTTATTTAGCAGAATATAAGAGAAGCTGTTTAATTTTTAATATATGTAATTAGCACGAGAGTAGTAGTAATCAGACTTATATAGGATCATAGCACAAAAAGTAAATGAGCAACCAAAACAAATTATTTAAGATCTGCAACTTGTCCAGCTGTAGCTGTTCTTACCCATTTAGCATCCCAGAAGCAGAGAATGGCCTTCTGCATCCATCAACACACTTAGCGTGCTAAAAGGAACAGTTTAGTCTGAGCAATGTTTTTCTCATCAAATGCATTTTCCACCAAAAATAAGGGTAGTCCAGGAAGGCTTCATTTTTATCAATTTTGATATAGAAATCTCTCAGTGTTTTTCTGCATAACAACAGACCAAAAAAGCATCTATGCAGTGACTGACAGTTTCTGGCTGCAAGAAGTTTTTCAGGAAAAATAAAAGCAAATTTTATAAATGGTTTTGAAATGGCTCAACACTGAATTACTGCTGCACTTTCAGCAGCAGAATATGCTGTAATAGAGAAGAAAGTGCAAACGTTTTTAAAGCATATAGCATTTTTATTAGTGGCTTTCACAGTTTATAATTTATAATTCTTTATTGAATGTGTCAGTCCTATTCATTCACCCACTTTTATTTTAGAAAAAGACTTCAATACATACTTAAATATTTGCATAATCCCACAAGGTCAAATCAGCGTTTTGATCATCTTGCAAAGTAAAATTGCGTCTCTGCAGGCAAATGAATAGTGCTGTTGTGAGCTTGTACTGTACAAGTAGCATGCATTTTAATAGGTGTCTGTAGAATTGTGAGTGTCCAGCACTTCTGTAGTCTGAAAACTGCAACCCATGAAAACACATTTATATTACTACAAGTGTAAAGATATAAAAGGACAACTGAGTGAACAATATCTTTAAGAATCCATATAGCTCTTGTTTACCCTGGGATCTAGCAAAGAATTTAAGTGGATGGATTTTGGACTATTCCAAAATGTCTTCAAACACTTGGGTGATTTAAAGTTTTGTGGAAGGGATCTTTTCCTGAGAAAAGTTTTATGAAAGACAAAGTGAAGAGTCAGTATAAAGTACGTTTTACTGAAGGCCCTGTGTGTTTGGTTTATCTACTTTCCACACTCCTGCATGGAACAAAGCTGGTATTTCCTGATCTTCACATTCTCTGGCTGTACCCTATCAGTATGATGAAGATTAAGAAGGGATTAGGATTACAGTTTTTCCCCCATGTTCGATGACAGAGATCTATCATTTACATTAGGCAACATTGATCAAAGTTCTGCTAGTTCAGATTATGCCCCATCTTGTTGCTGGAAAGACTAAATACAATGGCCAACTTGAAAGTATATGGATACAGAAGTGATTGTCTCAATTTTATTTTTTATTTTACTTCTCTAATTTTCTTCCTGCATGCCCTAGTCCTTAAACATTTCCTGACTTGCCTGCCCAAAGATGATATACTCTCTTTTTTCTTCTCAAAATCTCCCTGCCCAGACAGGCTGGTTGTTTTTCCTGCAAGCTTGCCGTTTAACACATAAAGATAGCCTGCTACTGCACCTTCAAGATTTCTTTTTTGAAGTATGCCTATCCTTCCTGGACTCCTTTGTTTTTAAGGGCTGTTTCCCAAGGTACTCTCTGATCAGCATCCTGAATAGGCTGAAGTCTGCCTTCTAGAAGTCCAGTGTGATGCCCCTTCTTTTTTCACCAAAAAATGAAAACTAATATTTGATGATCACTGTACTGCAAATGGCCTCTGACTGCCACATCTCCCACCAACCTTTCTTTGAAACAGAAGGGCTAGCAGAGCCCCACCTCTGTCTGGTGATCTTGAAACATCCTCCAGCTGCTTATAGAATAATAGGTCCACCTCTTCATTCTGCTTAGGCAGTCTATAACAGACTCCCACCAAGATGTCTGCCATGTCAGCCTTCCCCCTAATTCTTACCCATAGGTGTTCAACCTTATGACAATTGACTTCAAATTCTATCCTATCAAGAGACTCCTTGATGTACAGAGCCTCCCCACCTCCTCTCCTTCCTCACCTGTCCTTTCTGAAGAGCCTGTAGCCATCCACTGCAGTATCCAGTGATGTAAGTCATCCCACCTCGTTTCTGTGATGGTGGCTACAGCACAGCTTCCTTCTGTACCACGGCTTCCAGCTCCTCTTGTTTGTTGCCCATGCTGAGGGCATCAGTGTACATGCACTTCAGCTGGGCTGATTTCACCCCCACTCTGGCTTACCACCCTTAGGTTCATCTCTGGAGAGCCTGGTTTCATCCCCTTCCCCCTTCAAACCTAGTTTAAAGGCCTCTCAATCAGCCTTGCCAATTCATGGGCTAGAATCCTTTTGCCCTTGTTAGATAGATGGAGCCCATTTGACTCTAGCAGGCTTGGTGAAGTAAAAGTTGCCCCGTGATAAAAAACTCAAAATAGTGCTGATGGCACCAGCCTTTAAACCACTTTTTGCTAACATGGGTTTTCCTGTTCCTTTCATCACTCATCTCTGCTGCTGAAGGAACTGAGCAGAACATCACCTGCACCCCCTGTCCCATGAACCAATCGACCCAGAGCCTTGAAGTCCTTTTTAATTACCTTGTCATCCTTCTTATCATCACTGCCAGCCTGGACAACCAGCAGTGGGTAACATATACTTAACCACAAGTATGGAAAATACTATTTTTGTGTATAAAAGCAAGCAGCACAGAGGAGGCTTAGGAATAATGCAAGGAGAACTGAATTATCAAAAACCTGCTCTCGATGATCAAATATTAGTTTTTTAATGGTTCCCACTCACTGTAATTTCCGACTGGCAGTGCATATGGAGGGCTATGCATCTGCTCAGCCTGACAGCTCCAGATGGACTAGTTTTTGAGTCATCTGCATAGAGGGAAAAAGGTGATCAGAAAGGTTTTTAAAAATGAAGTAAAGTCTGCAAATTTCCATTAGGAGGAAACAGTACACTCAAACTTTTACTCAGAAAAGAAAGGGGGTGTGAAGAGGTCAAAGAGTTCATGTCTCATTGACAAATTACTTCCTGTGAATACAGTGGCTTCCATTTTATGTCATTAAAAGTAGCAGAAGAGTCAGTGACTTGACATCATCTTGTCCTTTAATGCACCCATGGATAATTCACTATTTTCCAGGTCAGGAGGTTGAAGCCAGGACTTCCATTATTAGAATGAATATAATGCAAATATAGATCTATGGTCAGAGACGAGGGAAGTTAAGCACCTACATTCTAAATTTGATTATTAAAGCTTATCTTAATGTATATATCCAGAACTCTTTCCTTCCCAGACCCTTGAGAAAAGTTCAGCTAATAGTTTGTTATTTTATAAAATTTACACCTATAAGCCTGAGATGTAAAATATAGCTCTGTCTTCCAAAATGACCTGGGTCAGATTTCTTTCTGCTGAGCAAGTTGATCATTGGTGTACATGTAAATGCCTGGGCTCAGAAAATAATAACTGGTTAAAATGTGACACTCGTTTTTGGATTTCTTCTGAGTGCTTTATTCACTAAATTCTAAATGAAATCCACCCTTTCCATCTTTGAAATGAATACATTCAGTGATCTTGAACTTATTCTAGTGCACTAAAGCAATATCAATGGCTGAGATGTAGTGTGCTTCCCTGAGTATCTGATAATCAACTATTTGGGACACTGGAAGTAGGACATGGCTGTTTGCAACCATTTGGAACTCTCATAACCTGTATAAAAAATGTGTTTACTGTGGTATTTACAACAAATTCATTATTAAAATAACAAACACGAAGTCAAAATTTTTAAATTAAAATGCTTATAAGTCAACATTTATTACAGTATATCTAACATAAAATATAGCTCTTTCATTCCATGCACTGAAATTAATTGATTTTTTGTATAGTTTTAGGTAGAAAACTTCCTCTAAAAGAAAAATTTTACTTTTAAGGCAGTGATAGTAATTAATTCTTCACCATGACATTATTTATGGAATGTCATACCTGATTGTATGTGACATGAAAGACTAAACTCCAATGCCTTTTAAAATGAAGATCACAACCATATATTAAAAGAGATATAAACTACTTATGCAGCACTGCTACTGTGGGCTATTCATGATGTAAAATTGCAAAACGTTTCATTCCCTTAGCTAGTTTCCCACTTGAGTCATAGGCACATTCACCCATTGGTGCCACATACCTTTTTCAGTTTAATGACTCCTTCCTGGGTGTACTCATCTGTTGTGATGTCAAACAAGTTTCCTCCATCTCCTGGAACTATGTTGTACTCAATTTCTGCATTTTTCCCAAAATCAGGGTCCACAGCTCTGATCCGTCCAATAGCAGAACCAACGTGAGAAGTCTCAGGTACTTTTAAATGGAAGATACCTGTGACAAAGTGGTAGACAGTCATTCTTGGGATTTCTTGCCAATTTACACAGGTATTTCTGATTAAAATTATGGAGCTTGTGCAAAACAAAAATACTTAAATAATCTAATTAAAATTAGGAGATGAAAACAACAAAGATTTTGAAAAATATATTTATGCTTTACCCATTGATTTCCCCTAGATTCTAAATTTTTTTCCATTGCAGCTTTAAAGGCCTTAGCATCTATTTATTTTGAGATATTTATCTGTATTTCTATATTTAGTTTTTTACATGTGATTGACTCTTGAATTAAATTGTACAGTACATGTTTATAAGCACTTCCTTCCTTCTTCTTCTTCTTCTTTTTAAATATATTTATAACTTTCATAGTGGTTGAAGGGAAAATTCAGAGGAAAAAATTTCCACCCATTTCTTTAAATTTCATTATTATAAATATATATATATATATATATACAACTCCTTGTGGAAGGGACAGACTATTTTTCATACAAGAGCCACCAGAGGGTGCTCTTACTAAAATTTCAGGGCTGAAACAATTTCTGGCTTAGAACATTTTTACGTTCAGATTATTTATTACAAGTTATAATAAAAAAAATATAAACAAACCACCAAAACCAAAATGCACAGTTTAAAAATAAGTATTGCTACTGCCATGTGAGGAGAAAATGGTATCATTCAGGGGAACAGCTATGTTGGAAAATGCTAGACATAATAGTTAATAGAGCTAAACGAAAAAGTCCAAAGTACTTTGAGGCAGCCTTGATTTTAGTAGCAGCAGTAACAGCAGGCCTGGGCTTGTAGCATGGTGCCCTGACTTATTTTGCTGCTTCTGAAGTGCCCACATTCCCTGCTGAGCTGGACCTCTTGCTGCAGTTGTTACTCAGCTCAGCTGCCAGTGAACACCTCCATGACCAGTATTTACAGTGGGCAGGCAGTGCTCGCCTTTCTTCATGCAGCAGTTTTTGCTGCCAAAACTGCCAGCAACTTTTAGAGCTGATTTTGAGCTGGTTTAATTCACCTCATCCTGTCTCTCAACAAAGCTAGCCCCACCCTTTTTTTTTCCTGGGTGCATTTTGTTTTCCTGGGTCAGAGTTCCACAGAGCAGCCCCTTCAGAAAACATCAGCAATAGCCTGCTCAGTTCTGCTGCATGTGACACGTAGGAGTAAACTTGCATCTCTTTTTTAATAGTATAGAAGAACAGGCATCTCTGACTATTTGGAGACATTATTAGGGGAATGTCTCAGAGATTTCCACCTGGCAGTGGTTCAGCTACACATCACAAAATAGGCTCTGAGAAGCTGTATATTATGTAACAGCAGGATAGATGACTTTCAGCCATTGAATTAAACAGCAGATGCTGTTCCCTGTCTTTATCTTCTTACAATGCATGCTGTGGCAGCTTTTTCAGCTTTACAATGTTTTCAGGTGAGGAACAAAATTACATTAGCACTGCTGGATTAGGAACAAGCTTACTCTTTTGTGAGCTAGTCATTTGGGCTATGGTACCTATATAATTGTCTGTTTGATTGTCTCTGAAAAAACATCTTCTATTTGCTTCCCTGCTGTGCCCATCGGTATGCAAAGTATACCAGAAAGCAAAATTTGCCTTTTTTGTTAGAGGAAATCCCCATAAGTAAAGTCAGCTTGTGCCAGCATTCACTTCTGGACATCACTGTGTATAGGTTTGTATTACCCATTGACTGAGCTACTAAAGACTGAACAATTATCATTTCACTGCTTTCCTTTTCATGGCAAGCATACTAAAGGAAGCTGTACTTCTTAGTGGTGTTCTAACAGCAGGAAAGGATTATTATGACACAAAATGGTGTCATGAAAAGATAGTCTCAGCTATTTCTTAGCTGTACTTCAGTGACTCTGAGTAAAGAATAAAATTTTAACATGGTATTCATAATACAATCACAAATCCTCCTATTATTTAATGTCATTTACAAACATGTGTATCACTGTGTCTCTGCTATGCAAGTTATGCAGAAAAGAGACAGAAAAGGCCTTTGCCTAGACTTGAATTTTATTTTAAGTTTCCACAATATAGTTCTAGCCCTGATGTCCAGGTCTGTTACAGGCACTCATATCGGATAGCAGAAATCATTGCTGCAACATACGCTGTTTACATCCACAATTTTAGTGAACATGAAATGTAAGAGCATATGAGCATAGATTTTTCTGTCTTTGACAAATTGATCTATCTTTAGTTATCTGAAGATCACTCCGATTCATTAAAACAAACATTCCCCTATAAAACATTGTACCTGTCTGAAGAGCATATGGGACGTAGATGAAGTCAAAGAAAGGCTACATTGCTCATTTATTACTGTTTAGGCTAATATCAGTTATTTCCAATGACTTAGCATTTTGTCATTTCCAGAAATTCAACAGCAGTAAAGATGATGTCACCCTGATTAATTTCAAACTCTAAAGCAATCTTCAACCCTGCAAGAGTTAGACTTCTGAAGATGTAGTAAGTAATTACTGTGCCATTGTCCTCCTGTAATATTATCTTCACAGCATATGGGAACTCTTAATGGTTCTATTGTGACCACATACTTTCAGAATAAAATAAATGAAAACAAATAATGTATATTGCTGCCAGCTTGCAGAAAAACTTCAACAGAATATATTACATAGCATTAAACCCTCATTCCTTTCCTTTCCTCCCTCAAATAGTAGAATTATAGAACTATAGAATTATAGAATATGCTAAGTTGGAAAGGACCCATCAGGAACACATTGCACAGGACACCCTGAGAACCACACCAAGGGCCTTAGAGTGTTGTTCAAATGCTTCTTGAACTCAGACAGGCTCAGTCTTTGTACAGAGGAAATTTGAAATTATCAATATATCAAATGAGATAGAAAGACAGCTTTGTAGATTTTTATTTTTCTGTTTCCAGCAGACATTACTTCTTGCTGTGGACTTGCTGTGACAGTTTAGCATTATTCATTTTTTATTGTCCATTTTGCCTGTATACAGTACTACCTCCATTTTCTATAGAGGTATATTGAAACAGGCCTGAGTAATAGCCTTTTACTCCCAAAGGTCCTGAAAACCTTGTTCTCTTCAGCTTCCAGGAATGATGGAACAAGCAGCTCAGACAAACATACACAGCAGCTGGTTACGCTGCTCGAACAGCTCTGTCAAGTTTTGTTGATGTGACTTCTTTGCCAACAAATGTCTCTCTTCTACTTGCATAAATCTCTTTTAAATGTGTTTTCTAAGTTTGCTCTTGTCTTTTGGGATGTACTAAAGGAGAGAATCCTCGCTTTCCTCAAACTGCAGTACAAAACTGGACTGTGAAACCAGCTGCCCCTTTCGCTGGTTTTAGTCTCATATATTGCATGCAAGTCAGGATATTTTCATGTATAGGAAAGTTGGTAACAAAAATATTGCTTGGTCAGGACTTTTTGTTTCATGTTGAGCAGCATCAGTGAGGATGATAAAAATAAATGAGTGATGATGCTCTTGAAGCTTTTAAGCTGAAATAATTGACAGGGCTAATTATTTAGCCCCAAAAGCATTCAGTAAAATGAGGCAGAGGTGAGCTAACAATTCATACATGCTGGCTCTGAGTTTTTAAAACTAAGATTGTTCCAAAATACACAGTGGGAAGAAATCAGAGCTGAGTAAGTGACAGGTAATCAGTCATATTGACTGAAATACACCACACATTTACAGTTCCTCTGACGTGATTAGATTAGTTTTAGTTTTTAAGGCTCAAAAGCTGTTGTGGGGTTTGATTTTAACTTACAAAGAGGTTAGGTGCTTCTTTGTTTGTTTTTGTACTTACAAAGAGGCTTTTTGTTGTTGTTTCCCTACGCTGGCAGTTTACACCAACATTTACCAAAAAGCTTTTCAGGTCTGATAGGAACAGCACATGAAAACCATCATTACTTCTTATCAGCAAAACAACCACTACGAAATAACCCAGGTTAGCATCAAAGGACTTAAGCTAAATGCATAATGGCCTTCAATCAAACAGCTATAAATGCTATTCGAGCATTTTTTCTAATCTGTCACCACATGTGCACTGTGCAAGATTATCCTTCGCTGAATTTTCTTTGTCTGTACTTCTTTTAGCTTTCTGGCAGTTGTCAAAGTATTGCATTGTAGTGGATCATGATAGCATGATTCTTTAAGGCAAAAACTTTGAAATAAAAGAATTTCTCTCTCTTTCATCAAAATCTTTAATATTTCCTCAGAAAAAAAAAAATAAAAACCAAAAAAACCCCAAACAACAAAACCCAAACCCAACAAATAGTGTATTGTAATATTCTTGTTATCTTAAATTACCAAGACAGTTTAATTTTTATCCTGACCTGGATTGTAAAGGCACTGATTTATGTCTGTTAAGCAGGAATTTTAAGACAGTAGTTCATATTTTCTCACTGGTGTTTTAACTACAGCGTAATAGGCAAAGGAAAGGATAATGCAAATATATAAGCATACACTCAATATATTAATAATATATTAATACATCAGCTACAGCTAATCTGTCTAATAAACAGCAGCATTTGATGCATATGTTCCTAAAACTATGAGATGTGATTTAGCACAGCAGTGAGATGCATTCATGCCTTTCCTAGGTGTGACTCTGTGCCCTGCAGAGAGGCTGGGACATTTTGTGGGGAAAAAAACACAAGTTTTGTCATCATGTGCATGATGCAGGTCATACATGACCCGAGATGGGCTTGTAATGCTTCAGTTATGGAAAGGCTCCTTCCAGTCTCTAATCCAGTGCTCTGAGTAAAGCTTTATGCCCTCATTAGATATTGCATAACCATACTTAAAAATTTCTGTGGATTCCAAAGTCCACACCAAGAAAAATACATCTCCCAATACTGCAGAGATCATGATGTCCAAGGTTCGCCAGTTTTTTCAGAGAAAGTGAGCAGAAACAAAATCCATATTGAGTTTAATCCTACCCTAGTTTAGGATAATCCACGTGATGGAGCTTCCCCAGAGCTGGCAGTTTCTGAGCCAGATCTCTATCACCCCTGAGGTGAGCTAGCAGAGTATGTTTTTGAGGCCATCCTCCTTCCACCTTCCTAAAGGGAAAATTATGTTCATCATACTGGTACAATTTTTGTGTACTGAAATATTCAGTATAGCAATGTGCTGGACAGCTGTTTTTT
Organism: Petroica traversi; assembly: GCA_025920805.1. Lineage (NCBI taxonomy): Eukaryota > Metazoa > Chordata > Aves > Passeriformes > Petroicidae > Petroica > Petroica traversi. The sequence goes on along the minus strand of JAHLSL010000006.1, from coordinate 17,709,664 downwards.
TTTTTTTTTTTTTTTTTTCTCTACTGATTAAGTGTTGTTGTCATATCATTCTCTAAAAATAAACCTCCCCATTGCATGTCAGAGAATAATTCCACAAATGTTATATTCCCATTGTTGGAGCAAGGGTTTAGGAAATAGGAAATACCAGTTTATTTTCTAAGTCAAGATAGTCAAGCCCACAGATTTTGCCTCCAAAGAGTGCTGGTTGTTGCATAGATAACACTTGTTGCAACAGAGAGTACTCTGTTTAACAACATAATGTAGAAATAATTATAGAAGCAGTTTGGAGCCACGCACAACTCAGATGAGTCCTAATACTGAGGCAAGGATATCAGTCTTCTTAAATCATATTTATATGGTAGCATCGTTTTACCTAGAGGAGAAGAAAATGCTCAGTTCTAGAAACTCCTTGAGTTTATAAAGAAGAGTTTCTTCTAGACAATATGGAGTTTCCAAGTTCCAATAGGCTGAGGAGAACTAATCAAGTTCTTGAGAAACTGCTTTAATCCTGATGCTATTTTTGTATACAAAAGATCCCACCTTTATCCCTTCCCCTCTTTGGGAAAAATCTGACTGCCAGTGCATTCGTGTGTTACACAGTGTAGCTTTCTGAGGGCTTATCTGGAAAACCAGTTCCACATGATCAGTTTCATTATGTATCATAACCAATGAAGAACTTTTCTGCTAACATCAGTCTACTGATTAGAAATTGCTACCAAACAAAATAATATGAGAGAAATATGTTTTTGGGGGGTATAGCCTAAATGCTTGAATCAATTGGTTTTTTATGTAAATTACACAGTGGTTATAAAGAATTATCAAGGTGTAGCATGCCTTATAGACAGAAAAATGTTTTCGGGAGATGTCTTTCCTTTTTCAGAATCCCAGGCAGCATGTAATTAGCATTTATCAGGTAGGTTGGCTGGTAATATTCTGGTGATCACACCGTCGCCGTGAAGTAAATCAATACTCTTATTCCCTCTATAAAATTTAAATTGAAAGATACATGTGAAACATTAACATGATAAAAAGTATACTTTCAAGGATGAGACATAGAGTTTGTAATGCTCTGCTTAACATCCCTGCTTCTTAAATATCTTGCTGGAGCCTTTTCATATTTTCTTTATCACTCTGGCACAAGACATAATAACACAACTTTTACTACAATTCATTCACTCTTAAGAATATGGTCAAACCATTTACTTTAGGATCTAAGCCAGGTGCTCTAAATCATCTGTATTGGAAGAATAATTTTTCTCTCCATTGACTAAGTAAATTAGGTTCCTATTTTAAGTCCTCCAAGTCACACCTCAGTTGTACCCCTAAGATCATGCAACAAAGCATGCTCAACATCTGTATTGCTTAAACAACTCCTTGCAAAGCCTTGATCTTTACATACTTATTGGGTACATTTCATGCAATGATTTTTTCCCCCTAAACTCCGTATTACTTTTCTTCATACAGGCACAGGCTGAGGCCAAAAATTATTGCTATTAAAGATAAAATTGTGAAATCATCAAGTAAAATTTCATAATAGTTGACTATACTTTGTTTTAAGTTTTGGTTTATTCTGTGCAGTTTCGTTAAATACTTTTGATTTAGCATGTGATATAGATAAGAAAATAGTGATACAGTAGGTTAGCAGTTGCCTACTTTGCATTTGTATTCTCTTATACTTTAGAGCAAGTATGCTCAATTTATCACAAGCAATGTTTTTGTTTTACAATTCAGGTGTTTAAAGTGAACCCTCTCCATAAATACTGCTCATTTTGCAATGAAATACAAAAGTAGTGATTGCTTAATTAAAGGTCGTTCTCTTATGAGCACTTGCCATCCCATGTACAAATTCAACAGATTTTCCACAGAAGCCATTGAGAATAAAATAATTGGCATGAATTAAAGACAAAACTTAAAATATATAGTCTAGAATATTTCTGTTATTTTCTTTTTATTTTTATAGCTTTCTCTATGCAAATGTACTTGAAGATGTATTTTGGACTCACAAAAGTCAGTAACAAACTGCTTGGTATCTCCAGCTTAGCTCCTACTGCTTGTCATTAGGAATTTGTGGATTGTTGCAAACACTTGGGTGTCCCATTTACTGCTTTTACAAGGAGTGGAGCACTGCTGAAAATCTGAATCTACTGTGGTACTCAGATATTTTTGAAAATCATGAGCCTAAACGATGGTGATTATAATTACATAATTACATATGGTCTGCTTCACTTTATGTTGCCCTTTAGTCTCTAAATTTTCAGAAAGTAAGCTCACCATGGTTAGAAGCAGAAAGGACATGCTGATTTCTTACTGGGATGGAAGACCTCAGGGAAAAAGGCAGATGCTGCAAGAACTGAGTGACACAGCAAGTGACACTGTTGTCAGTGAGTCACTTTGGAACCAATTCTCAAAGCATTGCAAGGCAACCCCATGCTGTTAAATCTATAGCTTTAGCTACTTTTCAATATCTGAGTAGGCGGAAATGCATAGGGCTTTTAAGACATACCAAGGTTACTGTGGGTAATTTCATGCATCCAATCTAAATACTCTCTGCGTTTTGAATGAATAATTTCTTCATCATTCCCCACAGAAAACACATTGTAGTGGAATGAATGACAGGATTCCTGACAAAGGTTGTTGAATTTCTATGAACGGTATTTATTTACACCTTCTCTACATAAGGTAGGAGACGTAAAATACTATTATTAATGATAATAATCTACTATGATGATAATTATAGTGATTAAAAACAATTTACCCAATCTTTCTGTTAATGATCAATTACCACTTAGAGATGATGATAGGAGGGAAATGAATTAACAACAGAATGCTATCACAAACAGATAATATTTAACTTCTGACCACTATTGTGCTCATTTGTATTTCCTGAACTATTGTTTATAGTGCAATCAGATAATTAAATTTTAGCCAGTGAGAAATTACCTATATTTTTCATTGGCTATGAAGTGGTATAAAGAAATAGCTGTATTTGGACTTATACTCTGCTTTACAGATAATGGTTCAGTCTCTCTTAGTTTAGACCTTTAAACAGGTTTTTTGTTTTGTTCAATACATACTCCAAACAGTCCTCAGATAACTTTACTACTTATGCATTCTTGAGAGAGTTAAAAAACAATATAAGTGCAGCAGACAAAGAATTTACTAAACACTTAGTGTTTTGAGAATTTGTGGTAATTGAATATCTCCCCCTCCAGTTTATTTCTCAGTTTTCTTCCAATTGGTGTGCTTTGGTTGAGAATTTAGTTATTCAGCCTGAATAAAATTATTCACTCTTCAAGATGCTTTATGATTAAAAACATGCAACAGTGACAGCTATAAAAGAGAGAAGAAGTTTCCAGGGAGTTTTTACTAAAGTTACATGCACCTTGGGGAAAAAAATCGGTTCTTACTAAAAGTGTGTGAAGAATTCTGATAAGGAAAGGAATAAGAGAAAAGTAAGAGAAAGCTGGCATAAGTGTAAATAGAAATTTTTATAGAGGTTAGATTTTGATTTGACTCCTTTTTGTTGCACACACACAAATAATGACAGAAAACTACTTAACTGTGGGGTACTCCAACTCAAAGAGGGCTGCATGGCCTGGATTGCAAAGCACAGGCTCAGACAAGCTACAAATGTGCAAAGAAGTTTCATGTACCAGCCGTACTCTGTGGCCCAGAAGCCAGCCAATATAAATGGCCTAATTCCATGTTATTAAATTCTTTTACCCACACCAAAATAGGTCAATTTTATGGAAAGTGACTGCAGAAAATAGTTCCTGGTCTGTGCTAATTTCTCCAAATGCCCTGAATTTCTCTGAAAAAGCTTTATTTTATGTTGGTCAAAACTATGGCCTGGACTGTTCTAAGACTAACAATATAGACAATTTAAATCATCAGGAACTTTACCAGATACTCTCATGTTCTTCTTTTGCTTTAAAAAACAAAATTTAATAAGCCATTGTATCTTTTAGTCTATGTAAAAATGTCTATAATTTCACTGATTAAACGGTGGTGCAGGAAAAAACAAAAATACAGAGGCTTTTTTATGACTACCTTGTCAAATGTGTAACTCAAGTGAAATAGAAACAGCAGGCAAGGGTCACTGAGCTGTGTGACAGGGTAGTGGCCAAAACAAGTAAGATGGAGAGTTTATCTGGAATGGTGAAGACTCGTAATTTCAGTATAGCAAAATATGGAGAAAGTCAGAGCGGAAGTGACTCAGCAAAGTATAAATTCTTTTAGCAGTGTCACCATTGGGAAAGAAAACACCACAGGTGTGGAGTTGAAGGAGGAGATGGCTACACTCTAGTTATATGATGAAAATGAGATCAAAGATAAATTTATGTCCCTCACAGGAGAGGGGAGACAAGAGTGCATTTTGAAAATAAGGATATACAGGATGAGGAAGAAAGAGAGACCAAAGGAGGGTGAAACAGGTGAGAAAGAAATGCTAATACTACAGAAGTGTGAGACTTGGAAGGAACCTGGAATAAAGAGGAGCTGCCCTTGGTTGTCCTCTGATTCCTGTAAGAGCCCTGTGCAAATACTGGTCAGCTGTTATTTATTATTGTACTCATTTATCTGTAGTTTTACTGATATTAAAACAATACTGAGTCAAAGGTATTGCAATCCAAAATGGGTGCTGTTTTCATGACTGACTTGCAATTTCATGAGCCCATTTCTAAGTCTTTGCATTCCTATCTTCCATTGCTGTTTGAAATGGTTGGTTAAAGTATATATTTAATTCAAAAACTGAAATTTTATGTTACTCAAAACCTGCAGGTAAATGAAAATCAGACTTGCACAATATTTTCTGACATTAAGCAATATAATCTTGGTTTACAAAACCAAGCTGGTGCTTTTTTCCTTTTATGTCTTATGGCATAGATATTAGAAAATTAAAGATGGAGAAAATCAGGATTTGACTTCCCTCCTTTTCTGATTCAAAGCAAGCTCTGGCTCAGTCTCACAACTATCTCTGCCTGCAGGCTAGTCTGCAATGAATCTGTCCACCTGTCCTGTGCAGGTATCTCCCAATTGGTATAAAATAAGTAATTAGTTGCTGGAACTGAATTAGGGCATCTTGTCTGCCAGGCAAATTCTTTAATCAATGAAAGATGGACTCATTTTCATTCTGAGAGCCAATGAAGATGCAAGTGCTGTATATAAAGCTCAGCTTTTGATGGAAGTACTGAGAGATGCCATACTTCCATATCTAAATTACAGGGAGTAAAATAACTTCCCAGAAACTTGTGCAGACTTGTTAAAATGCTTAATTAGGCAGATCTGACCCTTAATCCTGACTAAGTTTTCTAGCAAATTGTCCAAGTAAGGAGGGAATAAATCTTCACCATTTATTTTTAAATCAAACCTCTGCTTTCATTATTTATATTTTTTTTTTAGATAAGTGAACAGAATAATTTATTAAACACACGATCTTTTTCTGTAGATTTCTAATGCACTACTGGATAGGATTTGTGTTGTATTCTTCTTAAATCTCTAAAAGTAGATACAATTGTCTCTAATAAGCCACTAATCCAAAGCAATGGATTAAAAGATATTCCTTTCTGTCTCATGTGGACCAGAATACCTATTGCTTGCACTCTGCTTCTGAACCAATTTTGCAATATAATCTGAGCTAGACTTGTTCAAAGCCACTTGAATGGAATCAGACATATTTAGTTTACTGAGTTAAAAACTGACCAGCTTTAATGTAGTAAAACTTAGGATAATTAATGCATGTGCAATTTCTGTGATGCATTAAGCTTCCAATTTTAAATAAATAAATAACTATTATAAGACTTTTCAATCTACAAAGAGTGTATGCATAAATATAGACAGGCTGCTCCAGATTCTGCACTTGGTTGTTCTTTCTTTTAAAATATTTCTACAGAATTGTAGTACTTGATAGTACACCTATTGAAATAGGCTCCAAACCAATAAGCCACTAAATATTCCTGAAAATAGATGGTAATAGTATGCAAAGCATATTACTAATATATAAAATATAAAATAGACTAAATCTATATAATAGATCATCCAGTTAATATATAATTTAAGTGCCATGCCAAGGTTATGTAACTGTGAGAATTAAGGGCTAGTTTATGTTTACAAAGGTCTTTTTTACTTACATTGAAATTCCAGAGCTCGCATCAAAGAAATATTTTTTTGTTTGTTTCTGAATTGTCTATTTTGTGAACTTTTCTAAGATTATTGTTTCCTCTGCTGTCTTCAATAGAGGATTTAATATATTCTGTGGAGTGCACTGTACTGGCCACTGGTGAAATCCAAATCCAATTACCTGCAAACTCCTACAACATGGACTGATGTGCAAGGTCACAGGAATGATCCTTCAACCTTGCTTTATTTAAGGTGTCACTAAAAGAAAGATGAAGAGCTGTGTTTCTGTTTCCAAACATGTTAGCATATCTGGAAATTTGCCATGCTCTTTTATGCAAACTGAAATGCTTTTTTTTATTTCACTGAAATGCTTTTGGAAAGACCAATGACAGGAAAAAAAAAAAAAAAAGGCCCTTGTGATGTCTAGGCATTTCTCTACAGCTGTCTGAATACGTGGTTTTAAATGCAGATGCAAAGCAGCCCTGAGATAATGGTTTCTGGCCAGCAGAAATGTATTTTTTAAAAAAGCTAAGACATGCACAAGCAGACAAAATTAAAGAGATGGGTTCAAACTTTAATTAATTTTTCTTCTATTAGAAAAATTTTTTAATCATTCTCTCATAAAATTGACTTCTGTTAGCTGAAAATGGTGTGATAAAATACAGCTTTATCCAAATATTTTCATTTTAGATTATTTTGAGTTTACAAAAGCAAATTCGGGGAGAGTCACCTTAAAGAATAGACACTTTAAAAATAAACCAAACTTATTGCTGACTTCATAAGACACTTGAAATGGTCTTTTATTTCCTAACAATATTAATATTATAATATAATAATAAAATATTACTATAATAAATATAATAAAAATTATGCAAAAAATTTAAAATTCAATTGTATTTCTTCTGTGTCAGGGCCTTATTCTCTAAAAGCATATTTATATTATATTAAAATAGAAAGATGTACTATTCCTTTGACTGAAATGATTCATGTGTGCTTTTATTGCGCAACGTATAAGGGTTTATTTCTCTAAATTGCTTTCACACTCACTCTGTCAGCAGTGAACAAAAGAGAGAGACCAAGAAACTGAAGCACAGTGAACTTACAAAATATGAATCCATCACTTCACTTAATTGATTTGATTCCATAAAGCATAATTTATACCAACTAATTATACAGTTTTTGTCATTTAAATGTTGAAGTAAATATAACCCATCTATTTTTTCTTGAAACTTATTTTAAGAATTGGAAACAAGCCACTGCTCTCCTGGCAGCTTGCTCAGACTGGTCCACTGCTTGATGAATTAAGGGTTTGTGGCCGGTGGCGTGGGCCGGACAGCTGACCACAGGGACGGCCGGTGGCTCGGCGGCTTGTTCTGAGAGCTTCCTCTTCGTTAAGTCAGCTTCAGCTAGGGACTTCTTTTCCCCTCACCGCGAGCCGGGCTTCCCTGGGATGGTGGCCGCTGTCCTGAAAACCGGAGAGGTGCTGAGAGAGAGAATGTTCCTTTGCCCGGAGCCCCAAATCAGACACAAGACACGAGGGTCCGCTCTGCTTGGGCTCAGGGGCAAAAGACCCGGAATGGCCCAACATTCAGACTTTTATTCTGAGGGTTACAACTTATTTCATAACGGTACAGGGGAGGACACGGAGAAGGGTCGAAGGTCAGGATGCAGTCAGGAAGGAAGAAGGGAGGAAAGAGTGAGACACAAGATACTATTGTTAACTGAGGGGGAGGCGGGGGGAGTTCGACTCCCTTTCCAAGGCCAAACTTAACTCTACCTTCCGAGGGGCCTCACTTTCTAGGCCCCCAGAAATTCTTCAGGGGGTATGTCATTCTCTGAGCTTGAACCACCGCTACAAGGGTTAGCCCATTAGCTTTCAGGAATGATGTGCTGAAATATCTTTTTCCTTGCCAGCTATCATGTATGTAAGTAGCTGAGAGAGAAAAGCCATCAGTTCCCTTCTGGACCAGGATGCATTCCTACATGTATGCAACTTTTGTCCATTCCTCTCTGTTCAAAGGCAGTATTGTGTTATACCAAATTTTTGTTCAATTGCTTGAATATTGTTGTTATGATAGATACTTACCTTTTCAGTCTTTTCCTTACCTTTTTTTTTTTTTTTCTCTTATTTTGGTAAAAATAAAACTTTGGTATGAAATATTTATTTTCATATTTTAAAAAAAGTTCTATCTTTAACAATGAAAAGTGCAGAGCAATGCAGAAGCTGCTATACTAATGAAGAGCCAGGGAAGAAAGGAAATACTTCTGGAGAGAAATTTTTATTAATAAAACCATTCAGATTAACTTTTTCCTACCAGTTTCAGAGAAAATATGCATTTACTGAAATTTCAGTTTTCTGAAATGTGGGCCAATAGCTACCCGGAGGTCAAACAACTCTGACAGAAATATATATGTTTAGAGGTTTCCTCTCTTTTACACTCCTCATTACTAAGAGCCATGCAAGGTGGGAGTTCCCCACTGAATATGTTCAAAAGTGCAGATTCTGAATAAAAATTTCCTTGTTCAGCAGGATAGTCAGTGTTTTTTCATCACTGGATGCTGATAACCCATCCAAACCTGCCTGTCTCCTTAAAGGACCCTCAATGAGATGAAGGTGTTTCATGATACCTTTTTTTTTGCAAGCTTGTAATGTATTATTTATCAATGTAGCTCCTTCTAAATATTAATAATATATGTTCTCCTACTTCAGCTGTGAAATCTTCTATTTTTTTTTTTTTTTTGCTTTACTAAGCTCAAAAATAAATTTAAGCTTTATCTGTGAAATTTAATATTGTCTTATTAGGTTAGGTAATCTATAGCATGGCATCTTTGGCATAAGCCATTCACAAAACTGTGGTGCTGATTATGAGATGCAAAAACATTTACCCTGCAGCAGTTTGTGTTTAGAGAACTTCCGTCCATTTTTTCAGCCTACACTTCCCAGCTTTGTTGACTAAGGACTAGCAATGGAATACTGGAGGTCTCAAACCCAGCAACACTTAAGGGTCCTGATCTCTTGCCACGCCTGAACTTGGAACCTATGCAGATCTGATTTTAAAGACTTATTTTTCACATAAGCTAAAATTCTGCACAAGTATCCTTTTAGCTATGGTTGTCAAGCAAATGGCAAGCTTCATTTCCTGGCAGGTAGTTACTCCAAAGAATTGTAATGATTTCAAGAAAAAAACTGAAAAATACAGTTTCTAGGTTCAAAATATAATTAATACTCTACTTTTTCTCTCTTAGTTACTTTGTTTAGCTGTAATTAGCTTTGTGTCTCTGTGAATTTCAGAGACACTACACATTGTCTCACATACTGCTTAAGCAAGCAGGGCTGCCTGAGTAAATCCCCACTGATTGAGACTTGCCTGTAACACATGCAAAAAACAAACAAACAAAGAAACAAGGCTTGACCAATACACTGGAGTTCCCACACTGACATCCTAGCTTTTAAGCCATGTGAAGTGTTTGTTATTTTCAATACCAACACAAACCTCCAGTCTTATTCTCCTCTGTTTTGTTGAGAGTCACTGCTGTAATTTGTCTTTTTTGACATTTGATATAATAGAAAGAAAAGGTTTTCAACCTTACTAGCATGCAAAGTACCGGAGAAGCTTAGTCTCTTGAGTGAGATTTTTTTTGCTCCTTCATAGCAAAAATTGGGCAAAGATGTCATTAATGCAAGTCATGCATTAAATGAGACCTCAAGGCTATCTTTTTCAAAGAGGATGATATATTCCATGATTTCTCTGTGTCATGAAAACCATCTGACATTATGTGACTTGCTCATTTTTGCACCACCACAGTAGATGAAAGCATACAATAAAGTATAAAATATAAGGCCCCTAACAACAAAGGAAGTAAAATATACAACTGAAAACCAGAATGGCAATGAGCACTGGGCACATGAAGCTGTCCAATGTACTGAGTTTTTGGTCTCCAGACACTTACATTATTTCCTCTTGTAGCCATGGTACCCCTCCAACAGCAGGGGTTCCAGAGGAATGGAAGGAGCAGACAATTGTGGACAGTTTAACAAGCTGAGGATGAAGACAGTAGGAATGTTGGTACTAAGAGGCCCTCTGAGATAACCTGCTTATTGATCAGATTTGGAGCATCACACAAGTGCTTTGACACCATGTCATGTGAGGTCTGACAAAACCTGAAGGTAAGGACAATCACAGTAACATAGCCTGAACTTCTCTCACCTTGCACAATCAAGAGAAAAAAAATTGAAAGGCAGAGCTTTAAATGCTTGGCTGAGAAAAAGTGATGAGGAGAAGTGAGTCACAGTATTGGAATGTTGGGGCACTTGTTAAAGAATAGGAAAATTGCAAAAATCATTTTGGCCATAAGAAAAAGAGGCTTCTGAAAGTTTAAAAACTTTTCTATGAACATTGTGATACCTAGTGAAAGGTTCCTGAGAATTTTCAGGTGTGGGAAAGCACACAGTAAGGAAAAAAATGCAAAGGTGTGCAGTTCAAAGGGTGCAGTGATGAGAATTCAGCATTCTTCACTGGAGAATGCTACAAAAGGAGATGATAGCCCAGTTGGAAATGCAGAAGTGCTAGTTCATAGTGAATCAAACAATGTACAGAGGGGAAAGAAAGCCATAATATAAAGCCAAGGGTTAAAATGGGAACTAGTATAAGTAACTTTCATGCCTAATGCTAAACAAGAATATCATCGTTATACCTGTGTTCAGGATCTGTGGGAAAGAAGAGAATCAGCCAGGCAGCATACTATCAAGAAGCAAAATACCCGGGAAAGTCACAGCATTCTTTATAGGTGGAGAAATAATGATGGTTGTGAAAAGAATCTTTGTCAACTAAGACTTAAGAAAGAGAACAGTATTACCATTAGCTAGTCAGGAAAAGTTCACTAGTTATTCTGAATTTTACAACAACTATAATTAGTTTAAATGCAATATTTGTGCAGGAACAATAAAAACCAGAATTTCAAGATGGTTGTATTCAGTTAAATAATAATAACAAGAAAGTGGAAATAAATAAAGCTGAGACGTATTACTATAGAAATTCTGAATAGGATAGCTGAGCCTGTTAAATCACTGCGGGTAGTTTGGATACTATCTAGGGATATAATTTAGAAGACTCAGAGCAAATGCATATATCCTTTAAAAGGCAAATCTGTAAGGACAAACAACACAGCTAATAAAAGCAAGAACATATCTTTCAAAAAAATGAAGTTGTGTCTCAGAGAGGACAATAGAAAGAACCATAAAGTCTGTTTTATCTCTAAAGCACAGTAAAGAAGACAAAAAATGCATTTGAATAAATCTCTGCAAACAAGCTAATAATAATTGTCTTTTAAGACATCTGTAGGTGAAAGCCTGAGAGGAACTGTATAAAGGCAGCCTAGAACTGAGATACAGAAGTGCTCAGAGAAGATAAGCTCACAAATGTAAAACTTAATACATTTTTTTCTTTATTGTTAGTGGAGAAAACCTGGGGATTTTTTTTTTCTATCCTAGAACTTTATAGGGGACTCAGGAGAAGGTTAAATTAGCTATAGAAGCAGTTGTGGAACAAACAGACATAACAGTAACAAATCTTTTGGATTAGCTGTTACATGCCCAAGAGCCTGAAGAATGAAATAAGGGAACTATTATGATGTAAAATATTTTGCTTCAAACCACTGTGGTACAAGAAGGCTTGGAGGTATAACATAACACTCATTTTTTTTCCCCCAAAAGTTCTCCAGGGAGTCTAGGGGAGCTGAGAATGGATATGACTGACATGTACAGGCAAAACAGTAGATTTACTGAACTCAGAGAGGATTCCCATATCGAAAAAAGAAAATCAACACAGCTTCTCTAAATAAACCTGATATTTTGCAGTGCTTTCTGAATATTTGAAGAGGTTAATGTGTAGGCAAGTATGTAAGGATGGATTCAAAATAAATGAGAGGAAGGTGTTTATTGTATGATATATGATTAATCTTTGTACTTCTAACAGAGGATTGGAGTCTGAAATTTTACCTACATTTCAAAGCAATGGGGCAAGTTGCTGCAAGAAAAATACATTGAAAGTTGTTAAATAAAAAGACAGCATTAGAACTAAATATAATTAGAAAGTAAGGAAGTTTTATGAAGTATTTCTTGCCCTGTTTTATGGATACCATCTAGATATGAGTGAAAGACACAGAAAGAAGGACCAAATGGATCCTTCTCAAAACATGCAAAAACACAATAAATTTTCAGACTGAGTAAAAGAAGAAGAAGAATTTTTATATGAGAGAAATCTTCGCAGCTGCAGATGCGGTTTTGTGTCTACGGAGTATTCATAATACATATAGTGGGATTTCAATTCATGGGCAAGAAGGAGATGCAAAGTAAAAAGCTGCCGTGATCTTACTGCAGATTCATGCAATATATTCTAATATGAATTTGCCTTACTAATGAATTTTAGCAGCTAATTATTTTGGCATAGTTATCAAGATTTATGCTTGATTAATGTCTGCACTTTGAAGGTATAGAATATACAAAACTTGAGTGAATTTATGGAGACAAGTAAGTGACAATCTTCCTAATCATACACAGACTATGAAACTCTTTAAATTAGCATACTTCTGAAAAGCTTCATTTAAACTAACTGATGTGAAACATAATAAATTATCAGTGGATGATCACTGTTTTGAGGCTGTAAGTGTTTTCAGGGACAAATATGATCTTCTGGGCCAAGACACATAAAAATCTGTTCCTGAATATCAAAACAATAATGCTTAGCATGAGCTAGCTCTGCCTTTGGTATTGGACATCTCAGATTATAACCTTTTCTAATTAGAAGGGATTGATGCAGTTTCCCTTGACAAAATAGCATTTCCCAAATAATTTTTATAGTGTAAATGAAATAAATCTTTAGGCTCAGGCTGCTTTCGTGGAATGGTGGTCTTACATCCACTTAAACATTCAACTCATACTTTCAAATTGAGCTTTAAATTATTTAATAAAAACAGGATATCTGATCTTTTTCATCACATATTGTTCTTTCTCCAGGATCTCAGTTTCTTATCTACAGGACTTTTCCAAATTAATACTTTTAGTCATGCTTATTTGAAAATCAGTGCTTTGGAATACTACATACTCTTAGGAAATCTGGGTGGGTTGTCGTTGACATCCGTGAGAGTAATGTTTACAGTGGTAGTACCAGCTAGTCCTCCCAGCTGTCCTCCCATGTCCTTGGCTTGGATTAGAACTTGATATTGTTCTTTCACTTCTCTGTCCATATTTGGCAAAGCTGTTCTTATTACACCTATGGGAAGAAATGGGAAAGAGAAGGAGCAAATAAACAAAGGGCTGTAATTATCTACTCTTACAATTTAATACTGGATCTCTTGAATGAGGAATAGAATTTTTCTGAATGGGGTGATGAAAGGAGGTCACACAGAAACACACAAATCACTCAGCTTTTCAAAAGTGTGTTTGCCAGCTATTCAACCACTCAAAATTACTGTTTTGTTTTTTCAATCAGGACATGAATGAGTGAAAGAGAATAATGTGTTTTCACTAGGGTTGTGAATGCTGTTTTGCCACCTCAGGGGTGAGGAACACTGCCTAGATCAGAGTAAGACAATTTAGGAAGAGGTGGCATTGCATTGCAGAGCCTGCATCTTCAATTATTTCCAACCATTCACTTGCCAATAAATTCAAGTTACTGTAGGCCAAGACAATGTTCCTCTGTACAAAAGGAGGTGTTTATTAGAAGACTCTTCCTATCCTTGAGAAGGATTTCTTGATACAGCACAAACATGCAGTGAAAATTTAAGGAATTTCCTTAAAAATGTAATTTAAATATCACAGTAAGACATTACCCCTATGACTTTAAGTCTTCAGTGATTTTGGACAGTTGATATCTAAGCAGATATGCCATAATCTCCCTTCTGATATGCTAAGAATATATAGAATAAAAGGAAGACTTGGAGAGAGAAAGAGGGGGAGAGAAAGGGAGAGGTACTACAGAATACACAAATAATATTAAGAGTTTGTATAAAGCTAAAAGGTTTGGGGTACTAAAGGCCTTTTCTTGAACTCAAATATGTAGAAGAAAATACATATCTTCAACAAAATTTTACAAATGTGAATGGCATTGCAAAATGCTATTTATTCAACAACAGTTATTAGAAAATGTCTAGGTGCACATTGGTGCAGATAACCAGCAAAACTGAAAAAATAAATCAACTGGAAGTATGATTTATTTCCTCGTTATTACTGGTTTAGAAAGTATTATTTTCTAGTATTAAACAATTTAATATTAAAAGCAGGTTTTTTACCTAATGTTAAAATAGGTCTGGAATGGCAAGAAGCAAACTTTAAGGACCATTCTTACCTTTATAGCAACTAACTGCTGCCTTAACAAGACAGAATTGGAACCATTAGTTCATAATACTTTTTCAGAGTCTAGAAATAACTTTGACCTAAATCTGCTATTTCTAGAACCTATTAAAGATTCCCATTAAATTGACCTCTATAACAATTTCCTTTCTCACCACCTGTAACAAGATAAGAATGACAACATTAATAGGAATTACCATTTTCCTGCCTCAGGATGGCATATACTGTACTGCATGCTGCTTGATCAAAACTGAAATCTTAAAATATAAAGCAGCAAAAAATTGTTTATATTAATATGAGAATCAGAAAAAGAATACTTTTTGCAAATAGGGTCAACTTTACTAGATTTCTTCTTGGATCTCCTAATCTTAATTAATGCTTAATTTGGCATTATGGATATATGTTCCACGATATTTTACGACATCCTTGGTATGTTCATTGCAAGGAGCAAAGACCTACGGGGATGAAAGACCTTCTGTGTTGTACTAACAAAATGAAATAACATAGAATTATAGAATCAGAATATGCTGAGTTGGAAGCCACCCATCAGGATCATCGAGTGCAACTCCTGGCTCTGCGCATGAAACTTCAAGAGTTGCACCATGTGCCTTACAGGGTTGTCTAAATGCTTCTTGAAGTCTGTCAGGCTGGAGCTCTGACCACTTCCTTGGGGAGCCTGTTCTAGTGCCCAAACACCTGTGGGTGAGAAACCTCCCCTTCAAATGTCAGCTTCATGACATTTTCTTGAGTCCTGTTACTGGTCATGAGAGAGAAAAGAACAGTACCTGCCCCTCCTCTTCCCCTCATGAGGATATTGAATCCCATGATGAATTTTCCCATCAGTCTCCTCTTCTCCAGGCTGAACAGACCAAGCAACCTCAGCTGCTCCTCATATGGTTTCCCCTCTAGGTCCTTCACCATCTTTGTGGCCTTTCTTTGGATGCTCTCTAAGAGCTTAATGGCTTATATTGTGGCACCCAAAACTGCCCCCAGCACTCGAGGTGAGGCCGCCCCAGTGCAGAGCAGAGCAGGACAATCCCTTCCCTTGCTCAGCTAGTGATGCTGTGCCTGATGCCCCCCAGGACAGGGTTGGCCCTCCTGGCTGCCAGGGCACTGCTGACTTGTGTTCACCTTGCCATTGACCAGGACTCCTAGGTTCCTTTCCACAGTGCTGCTTTCCAGCCCCTCATTCCCCAGTCTATACACAACCAGGGTTGTCCCATCCCAACTGCAGAATCTAGTACTTTTCCTTGTTAGGCTTCATATGTTCAGTGATTGTCCAGCTCTCTATTTTGCCAAAAATCTGGAGGGCCTCCCTACCCTCAAGGAATTAAACAGCTCCTTCCAATTTAGTGTAATCAGCAAAATTAGGTAGTGTTCCTTGCAGTCCTGCATCCAAGTCGTTTATGAAGATACTGAAGAGAACAGGCTGAGGATGGATCCCTGCAGAACACCACTAGTGACAGGTCACCAGTCTGATTTCATCCCATTCACTATAACCCTTTGTTCCTGACCTGTGAGCCAGCTGCTCACCCATCATATGATGTGGTGTTTATCCAGCTGTGTGCTGGACATTTGGTCCAGAAGAACACTGTGAGAGACAGTATCAAAAGCTTTGCTGAAGTCTGAAAAGATTACAGAAAAAGGCTACAGAAAAAACTAAGCATGGTCACACAGTGGGTTGTGAGGAGAAAATGTAACATGTATCTGGTTGATATAGGTGTTCTGGGTACAGCTAAGTGGCTTTCTCAGAAATGTTACAGAGTTTTTCCCAAACAAGAAGAATGGGCTCTCACTCCTGTAGTTAAGTTCCAAATCACCCTCTTTTTATTCCTGTCTGGAAGTGCAAGGTCATTCTATGTATTTTTCTGGAAAAAACCTTTATCTTCAGGAAAAAAAAAATCAATGGGAATAATTTGTATGTCTAGCAATTTATGGGCAGTTTTCCTTTTTTTCTGCCTACTCCATTTCAAAGGCTTAGATGAAATGCCACAAAATATTATTTCTTCCAAAATCAGTTCATATGGACAGAAAAAATGTGAATTAGAATTATCTTGACAGTAAAGCAGAGGAATAAAGTAGAGATAAAAATCCATGGGAAGGAAAGGGCTACAAATGTTGATATTTCAACTTCAGCATCACAAAAAATATCTAAATTTGAATCAAAGGGTTATTATGATGTAGAGGCCTTGTATGCAATGGTGTTCTTATTTTTTGTAAATCCTTCTGCCTTAGGATTTTATAATAAAGATTGTTCAACTGCAGAACTGAATAACTTTGATTTTCTTTTTTGTCTTTTCAAATGCCATCAATATCAAATGTGCAGAAAAGTATGGTCTCCATGAGGTTGCTGAAAACTGTATGCATGGGTCATGGGCCAGAAGATTTGCTTTCCAGAGTTATTGACCCATAATTTAGCAGGAGACCACTCACTTTTGTGGAAGACAAAATCCAGGTTCCAATAAAAACCTTCTGAATAAATATTAGTGTCAATACTCCTGCTGATACCAATTTGGATTTCAATAATATAACTGAAGTCAGAAAAGGGACTATAATGCTTAATCTAATAAAATATGGAGGCATCTAGCCATAAATAATAATATTGACCTCATAAACACATCAGAAAATTGGGTGGAAAGGACATTTTAATGGTGGAAATGGACATTTTCATAAGAAAAGAGAATATACAGAGGAACCATAAGAGAGGTTATCTGTTTTAAGAGAAGTTCTCCCCTAAAGTACCCCTCACATTAAAATCAGAAGAGAAATTTTATAGCATTTAGAAGCAGCCCTCACATATAAGATTTGAGGCCTTAAAATGTGCCAGTCAAACAGTTGGTTGACCTTTTACAGAAGGTACTGAATTGCACTTAACCTCCCTGTAACAGCAATAAAAGCTAACTCTCCCACTTCCACGTGGTTTGCTTATCTCCATCAAGAAGATGGAAAAACTTTAGGAGCTCATTAAAGACAAGGAGTAAAAGGGACAGCTATGACATTCAGGTTTAAAATTATTAAAATGTACTAATTTCATATCAGAGTAAATGTGTAACACCTATTAAGAGTTATTTGAGAAAGGAGTATGTGTAAAGTCGTGTGCTTGACAAACACTATCCTTATTTCACACATGAAGTTATGGTCAGTGGTTTCACTGTTACTACTTTGCAATGGGATCTTGAGGCAGTAACAGAAATTTCCTCAAACATATTAACATCTGTGCAGTAGAAGCTAAAGAAACAAAAAACGTTTGGAGCTGTTTGGAAAGGACTAGAGAACAGAAGTGCTATTAAACAACTGCATACATCCATATCAGCTGCCTTTCTCACCCTGTGAAGGAGAAGGATGATTATTGTTATGGAATGGCTTCTGTTTAAAGAAGTCTTCAATCTAGAAAAGAGTCTACAAAAAAAAGAGAGCAAGAGGAGCTTCTTCTTAACCAAATAAACTTTTGCTGTGGAATTTCCAGTCAATGGGTATGCAGCTACTGTTCTCCTGGACAAGTTAAATCCACTGGGAAGTGGAAAAGTTGTGGACGAGAAATACTTTCATACTTTTAGTTACTTTGACACTGCTAGTCACCCAGAAAATTTGTGAGGATAAGTTCTTTGAAAACTAGAAGAACATTCCAGGGGTGCATTACTAAACACTTACTCTTCATCCCTCACTAGAGCTAAGCAGGCCGTCACTTTGGGAAATGTGATACAGTGCAAAACTTAGTGCAGATATTCTTAGATTCTTTAAATAACTACAAGATTATGTCTCAAAATTGTTTCTGGAATGCAAGAGACGGCAAAACAAGCCAACAACATCACAAAAAATGCTTATTCATCTGCTGGCAGTTCTGAGTTTGTCATTGTACTGAAATTGCTTTCTTCCCCTTTCCTGTCAAAAGCACTCGGGCAGATTTCTGGCAGTAAAACTCCACAGTGAAAAACTACTTTATCAACTCCTCAGTTATAAAATAAAGAACTGGAAAGACCAGATCTGCCTCTGTAGTACTGCCCCAGACTTCTGGATTTTAGAACAAATCATTAAGCACCATCCTGTACAGTGTTACCCACAAACTGTTTACCCCTAGAGTCATTGTTAGACCCATGAGTAATTCTTATCATGTGAGATTTCTAACGTAAGACACATTACAGAATATTATTGCTGCTTGTAGAAGCATGACTCAATATGCTTTAAAATCCTATGGTATAGGATTTTAAACTGTGCTGGGCTACTATTCCATCAATCTTCCTCTACAGCTGTGTCCATTCTTCTAGCACATAAGTAATTAATTTAAGGTAATAGCTAGGTCTGTATGATGTTCCAGGGCTAGGATGGTGCAGGCCATCACTTATGATTGACTGACTTCTGGGTAACAAATGAGAACATATGACACAGCCATTGAAAGTGCAATGGGGAAAATAGTTCTTCTTCCAAATACTACTAGCTACATTTTTTTCCTAGTGAAACTTGTACTAAAACTCAAATTTTGGCTTCAGTAAAGTTTATTCTTGCCACTGAATTCATACCCATTCTTTACAAAACTGAAATGAAAATTAAGTATAAAGGCAAATACCTTTTTTCCCCAGACACCTAAGGAAGTCCCATTTCAGTTTGAAAAACAAAATTGCTAGCTGCAAATTGCAGTGTGATCTCCTGCTAAATGGAGCATGGAGCAAAGGAATGTCTCCACTGGAGATGGTGTACTAACAGCCTTACAGGGCTCCACCATCAGGGTTAAAGGCCCTGAATCTGACATTCAAGTACAGCTACATTGGAAGGCAAACCTATTTGCTGAAAGGAGCATATGGACAGTTTTCCCTGTAGCACACTCAGGATGCCCCAATGTGTGTCATTCACCATGTGAGTTATCACTTCCTTAACTGAATTACTAAATATAGAATCAAGAATGACATTTAGAAATATAGGACAAGACACCCAATTAACATGTCTACCAAACTCCCAGATACTTCAGTCTCTTTAAACATACTATCTTCTTCTGCTCACACATCCACTAACCTCACACAATGATAATATGCTCCAGGAAGAGAGGAGGGAAGGAGATGATTAGCTGGTCCACAGTCTCAAATTAGTGCCATATAACAAAACAATAATTGCTGAAAAATTTCTGACTGCACGTTCAGCAAGTAAAAATGCTGAGAAGACCCAAGTTACAAAACTCAATCATCAGAAAAAAAAATTAACCAATATTTTTGGATGTAGAATGATAAAGCTTTATCTATAGGAAAATGGTAAAACATTGAAAAAACTAGTCATTCAATGTGGACATATTTTATACATTCCAGGACTGATTGGAAGAGCATGTTTCTTTTGTTTCTACAATACGTTGTAATTCTTATAAAACTAGTCAATACTCAAAACTGAATAATGTGAAAAATTGCTGTCCTGGAATTTGGCCATATCAACCAGGTCCATATTTATTAATTGATACTGCCTACATGAATTAAAAAAACCCCAAAGCTTAAATATTCCACTATTGCTAATAAACTATTTACCTGTCTTGGGATCAATGGAGAAATAGGGTTGCCCCTGAAGAATGCTGTAAACCACTCTAGCACTGTTTCCATAAGTGGGATCATCAGCATCTGTCGCCTTTACTTGAAGCACATACGCTCCTGCAAAGAAACACAGGTAATCATATTTTTGGCATAGAGCAGCGATCAGGGATATTTCAGACACATTAGTCCAGTTGCTAGTGGATTCTGTTGCAATTCTTGTTTCACTGGAAAAAAAGGTGAGAATAAAACTGTTAATTCTTCATCTCCATGTGAGCGACCATCAAGGTAATAGCTGAGGCGAAAGGGGAAGAAAGGGAAAGGTATCCACCATCAGAAAATACTTATAAATAGTTTATGATGCATGCATTATTTGCAGAATTTTTTTATATAACATGTACAGGATGGAAGTTTGGGAAAACTTCATATTAAAATTTGAAAAAGGATTATACCCTACAACTTTGTGAAAAAGTCGACCGCCGTGAAAGTAAAGTATAGGAGTTGTCTTTAAAACAAGAGTTTGGTCAATCAACTGCAGAATCTTCAATAAGATCAAGTGAACCAAACTCTAAGTACATTAAAGAACTGCACCGCAATGTCCTAAAGTGGGAATTCTTATTCCTACTGTAGAACGAAGGTAGGTGTAGTCAGGTAGTTGTCTTCAAAATCCAGACTTTAGTACACTTGCCTTTCCGATACAACTCCGTAAGAAATAGATATACTGTGGAGGAAGTACTCCTTGTCATTCTGTTTCCAGCCATAACTATAGACCAGACCTAGTGCAGTTTTCTTACAACTTAAAACAGACCAATGGAGCAAAAGAAATACATATGAAAACAGGTAACTCCTTGCAAATGGCAACAGTCTGCAGAAATATTCCTCCTGCTGGCTACTAATCTATTAACTTGCATTTCCTCAGTGTCCCATAATTTAAATAGTTTCAAACTGTGATATTCAGCAAAAAAACCTGCCACATTGTTAGGCTTTCCCATCAGTTTTGGAGAATTGTTTTCTATGATCTTCTGTGCAATTCAAAGTTGAAATTTGCAGTGCTGATTTGGAGTGAAGGATTTTTCTCACACCTACACGAGAAACAGAACTGTGATGTGCATTATCTCCACCAATCCTGTTTTAAGAAACATTGTGTATTTGGAGGTCATTTGACATTTTTTAAAGAATATCCATGGAATACTGCAAGAACTTTGACTGCTACTTTTCTGCAAAGAAAATCGGCAAATTTTAGAGAATGTTCACAACTGGAAATGAACCTTAATAGATTTGTTGAAGTTTAGTTCTGGGAGTGCCTCACTGAGAAATGTGGAAGGTCCTATGACTTAGGCAGGAATGTAACAGCAAAGGTTAACTGGTTGGAGGATAATTTTTTCAGTGCTCAGCTCATGTAGTCTTGGCATATGAGGACTGACAGTGGTGCTGAAAGGTTTGATACCAGCATTGTAAAAACACTTGCTGCGTGGTGGCATCATCAGACTTCTCCCGTTATGGTTTATTGAGCAATAGAAAATGAAAAGGTATTCCAAGAGATATTCTTTCTATTTCCTGAAGAAAGCACAGGTTTTTTACAGTTAATGGACTGATCATGTTCTCAAGCTGAGAGCAAGTTTCATTAAAATCAACTCCTAAAAGAAAGAAAATATGAGCAAATAATAAGTGAATGAATGAAGATAACCGCAGCTGAATCCATATCTGTAACTCCTCACTCAAGAATGTTACAATGCAATGTGAATGAAGAAGACACTGGCCATCAAACTGCCTGAAAATTCTGTCACGGACCAAGGGGCTTGATGATCCCTGCACATACTGATTATTAGTATTATATTGATATTCCTTGGTACACACCCCAGATAGTCCAACCTTATTACACAAAAGAGGATGAAAAGTTGATTTACAAACTAAGTTTTGTTAAGGGAGACATACAAAGTCATATTTTAGCCTGATAAATAGCAGGCACTGAATATGAAAAATATTCACATTGACAGAATTTTCAACTGTATTAACTCATCTGTCAGATCTTTATCAACTAACAGATAATATGTAAAGCTTATTTTTTTATAAGAAGTCTGGCATGTTGGTTTGTTTGGTTTTTTTATATGCCTCCAGTCATTTACTTATTTAAATGCATACTTAATGTTCTAAATGGGTTTTCTGAAATTGGTTTCTCATCCTTGCAGTATTATCAAGTATTGTTCTTTGTATCTAACAAGCTTTCTATTTTATTGCAAGCATGAAACCAATGTATTTTTAAAAGTATATTCTAAAATCTAATTTTTTTTTCCAGGCAATAATGCAAGGCATTACAGCTGTAAATGTTTAATACAAAAGGTAGTGATGAAGGATCACATTAACTATAGCTCATGACATTTTAATTAAAATATATACTTACATTACTACATGGAGTAATGTAATGAACAAAAAAAGACACAATATTTCTTTTTTTATGGGAAATACCATGTATGATGGTCAAAATTTAAATATATTTTTATTTTTTTACACATATCTGATGTAAGGCATTATAAAATACAGGAAAAAATTAATGACGTGCCTTAGTTATTTATGTTTTAGAAAGAGAAAAAAAATGTTAAACCATCCAAACAGCTCAAGAAATGGTATGGAATTTTAATGATTGTGGTTTTCTTTTTTTTTTAAATACAAGTGGTATTGTGACATGGTGCACGGGATTGAACGGCCGGTACCGCGCCTGTTCCAAAGCATCCCTCGTGGAGCCACTCTGGCAGTGCCTCAGCAGCACCTACACAAACCTAGAGCCCAACCCTGCAGGTGGGCACAGGCAGCCACTCACACACTCTGGAGCGTCCCCTGAGGCAAAGAGGCAGAAGGGGCCATTGGCTTGCAGTTCCAAGACATTTATTACCCTAGAGCGAGGAGAAGTCAAATGACAAAGAAGACAGGAAATCGTCAGGTTTTATCCCAAGGAGTGTAAGGGGCGGGCAGAGCATCATTGATAAATAGTCTGAGGGTAGGGGGTGGAGACGGGGTTGATTGACACAACAGGGGCCAAGGGAAGGGGAGGGGAAGGAAGGGGAGGGGAAGGGAGTGGAGGGGAAGGGAGGGGAGGGTCAAGAGCCAGTGGGATACTGAGAAAAAGGGAGCCCTTGACAGGGTTTGGTGGGAATGACCATTTAAAACAACATGGGGGAGTGTGGACTTAGTCACCAAAACAGTGTTGAGGACTTACATATTGTAAATCACAACAAGCATCTCACCTGAATTTTACTCTGACTAAAACGAAGAGATTCATCAAAAAGTGCAAATAGAATGGACCCTAAGATCTATAACTTGTTGGAAAAACTGTCAGAAATAGCACTAGTAAAAGCCTTGTTTATATCTGAATAACTGGAAGGAACTGTAGGATGTCTGTGTTTATACCATAACAGAAATGTTTATGAAACTTCTAGAACAATTACAATTTCTTTTCTGACAGTCTCTCTTTGGTAAAAGTGCTACTTTACTAAAATAAAAAGAATCTTTCAAAGAAGAGCAATATTGACAAAATCTCTTTCCATCAGTTAAGTGGTAGCAGTGCATTGTTTTACGCAGAAAGTGAAGGTGCTCTGCTTTGAAGCTTTGAAAAGGCAAGAGAAGGCTGGATGGCAGCAGTAAGTTTTAAAGGTTAATGGAGAAAGCAAGGGATGCTGAAATGATAGCAGGACTTCAAGTGTTCCATGGGCTCTGGCTGGAGCCTCTCTCCACTCCACAGAGATCAGAGGTTAAGTCAGAGCAGGCCCTCATCCAGACAAATTTTGAATTTCTCCAATAACAAAGATACCACTTCTTTGGATGATCCTGTCAAGCAGATTCCTATCTCTACTCTTCTCTTTTGAAATTCAGGGCTCTGATTCTGCCATTTTTCTTGTTCACCTTTTCCCTGTCTTTTTTTTAGTAGAAAATTAGTATGTGATATTGTATGTGAATTCAATACAATGGAATTCATGGAATTTCTTTTTGTAATGGACTACTGAAGGTAGTTTCATCTACTTCATGGTGAGTAAAGACGTGATTTCCTTGTAGACTCAGAAGGACTGTCATCATCTTGCTGCACAACCTCTCCCCTTCTACATATATGATTTAGTACTTTTGAAAGAAATTATATGATTGTGAAAATATATTTTTTTATAGGCAAGGGGGAGGAAAAGCACAGCTGCTGGCATAGAAACTAACTACTTTGTGCAATATTCTTTCTAAATAATTCAAAAAATAACACCACAGCAACCCAAACAGCATCCATCTTCTTATCAGAATTCAAGTAAAAATCTAATCAACACATTTCATAGTTGTGGGTTTGGGTTTTTAACGCCTAAGAAAAAGAAAAAAAAAAAGTGATTTTCTGGCTCACTGCAGCACTACATTGCAATTCAGATCAGGAGATTCCACGTCTCAATAAATATTCCCCTGGCCTGCCACTAGAAGTTTCAGCAAAACTCCAGTACTTGGAAGACATGTGCATTTGTAAAGAGAGATGCTGACATTGCCCTTTTGGGGCTTATCTTTTATAGAAAAATTACCAATAATAAGTTTTGAATATATACTCTGGACGCTGACTCCCACAAAAGTAATGTGAGAAAGACATATTTTACTTAGAAAAGTAAGTTTGCAGTTTATGTATTCATGGCTGTGCAGCCCTGATAATAACACAAGCTTGCTGGCTCCATCAATATCTTGAACACTAGACACAATCAGAGAAGCACACTTTATTCCTGTTTTGCATTCCAAACATCACCCTGAACATATATATTTCTCTCAGCTGTCAGAAGCAGCCATGGCCACAAAAGCAATCCTGCCATTCGCTTTTGTAATTGATGAAGAATGGCAGCCTTTTGCTAATAGTTTTGCTGTGCTGGTAGCTAAAAGCAGCTGTTGCAAATCTCAGCATTTAGTGCATAATCAAGCATATTTCTAGAATGTCTAGAATAACATTTGACGTTCACTGGCAACAATCCAGGGAGTGGGGAAGCTGGCTATTTTTTTTTGCTACTGGTCATCCCTCTGTCCCTCATGGATGATGAGGGTAAACACAGGAAACCTACTGCTTGGGGGTTTTAGCTAATTATTTAGAAATCAACAAAACAATTATTTTCTTTTCCTCTTTTTTTTTTTTTTTTTTCGGTACTGTCATCTGTTGGGGTCAGCCAGAGTTAAGTGACTCAATCTGGCTAAGCTAATAATGCTTATTATTCAGTGAATATTTTAAAAATTTATTTATTTTTATTAATTTAGGCTATTCATTTATTTATAAAGAAATTCAGCTGCTTACACATTCTCAAGGCTGTGATAATGTTTACAGAGGTTACACTTCTGAAGAAAATTAGGAGCTTGAAATAACAGCTAATAGTCTATACCCAATATGCACATAGAGGAGTGGCCTGGTAAAGTAACTGCTGGAAATAATGTATAAGGAGAATGGCAGAGGAACCAATTAGCAAATACTAAGCTTAATATCTATCTGTTTGAGAAATACACCTCTGGAGAGTGATTTTTCCTTTCTGCTTTCAAGATTGTTTTCCTCTTACGAATATGACAGAAATTCCTCTCATATATATGAAATCTAGCAAATAGAAAAATTTAACTTTGACTTCTGCTTTTATCATCTTGACAACTTGATTAGTTTTCAGGTTATGACTCAACAGGGACTTAAGTCTGCCAGAATACCTTCATGGCTAGGATAGGTGAGATAAAAATAACCAGTACACTCTCTAATCATGATAGCTGTGCTGGTAAATCTCCCATTCTAGCTCTTTCTGTGCTGATAAAAACTTGCTTTTGCTGCCTTAGTTTATGTTTTGTTTATGATTTGGACCTGTTTAGATATAATTTAAATCTGTGTTCACCCAGATATCTTTAACTAAGCAAAGTTAATTTCTACACCAGAATTTGGAGAAAAAAAGTCTTTTAAACTTTGAATGAAATACAAAAGTTTATCAAGGCTTTTTTCTCAGTTATATTTAGAGTCATGTACTTAGGATCAGGAATTGGTAACTGAACATACTTATGCGGTAACATTTCAAGGAAAAGACACTTGGAGGTGTTCATGACTGAGCACTTCTAAAGTTTGCATTACCTGTATCACATCTCTTTGTACCTAATTAAAATCTCTCAAGAAAGATGCAGATCAGTCTTTGTGAACTTTTTTTCTTTTTTTTCCTACTCAAAATCTACAAATATCCTGAAGGCTAACTTGGATTATGCAGAGCCATGACAACATGCAAAAAGAACTTCAGAATACATCAGTGACTTCTACACAATCCAGTATGCAATGAAATTCTCTATGAAAGTTGCTGACTTTAACTATTTAATCAGGATATTGCTTTGAAGACTTTCCTGCTACTTGAAGATAAAAATACTGAAGAATCCATAGAACTTTACTCTATACGTTTGCATTAAAATTTAATCTGATCCATTCAGTAACTTAATTCATAATGTCAATACTATTCTACACAGCTCTCTACATCAATATCCAACTACACTAACCTTCTGTGGTGAGAGGAGACAGTGATCCCAAATACCCACCATAGGGGTATGACTACAAGGGCTTCAGAACATGGAACAATATGGATATCAACAGATTCAACAAGAGGTTCCCCTCATGCAAACTCATTTCCAAGAATAAGAGAAATGGCAAAAGAGGAATTGTTTCTTGAGGTGACATCAGGCACATCCTCCACCACAGTGGTATTTCAGAAAAAAAAGGGGGAAGAAATACAGCATCTCAAAACACTCAAGATGACATGCCTCTATGTAAGTCCTGGTCTGATTCCTACCCATGACTGATTTACATCCTGAAACATACCATTTCCAAATACTTCTTACCTTTCACTACAACAACTAGAAAAATCATTCCTAAAATAAAGTTAGTGAACTAATTTCCCCTACAAGAACAGTACAAGGAACTGAAGGGAGTCAGAGGTTTGTGATGGATGAACAAAGACAGCTTGCACAGAGTTGATCGTTATAACTCTTCTTATCTGAGCTTTGTGTTGCCTCTCAGAAATCCCATCCCTGTTGTAGGAATGACCCCGTGACTTATAAGGCACAAACTGAAATCAATTTCAGATTTCCTTAATAATCCACAGCAGCTGGTGGACTTTGAGCATGCAGCTGAATGATCCTTGGAGCAGAGACAAGAGAGAGAGAGAGAGAAGGAGCAAACAACTGGCAACAGAAAACCATGCAAGCATTAGGGTTACAAGTGGACAGACTTTAAACAGAGCCCTTATGTTAACGGCAAACATATAATTAATTCCACTTTGCTCTTTTGCTAGAGTGATTGTAGCATCACTATCTTTGGATGTTCTCAAGAACAGAAGAGACATCCATTAGGAATGCCATATATGTGCTGATCCTCAAGGATCACATTAAGTGAATCTAAGATTCCTCCTGACCCCTGTTTTGTGATGACCTGTACATAAACAGGCTTCCCTCCTTTCAGAGAACTGGTGTGTTCTTTTTCTAATAGCTATGATAAAAGTGCTTTAATTTGGTTCAGGAGTGCACTATTTAAGCAGATCTTTCCCTTGCCCCCAGTATACTCTTTCAATATGTAAGCTGGATTATTCTGGTTTAAAGCTAATCTGGAAGGTAGGTGTGCATTTGGTGCAATGCCACTGTTAATAGGTAATTAATAAGGGCTTATTTGAAACCATGAGGGTAGATACACTCTGGATGCCAAGAGTTCTTATGCTTATCACACATTGTTTCATCATAGAGCTCTGTTTTTATTGCATCATGCCACTGCCTAGTATGACATCATATTATTTTCAGATCCTTTAGATATTATAGCATTACATAAGTATCATTATTATTACACATCAGGAACAGTTGTAACTTAATTAGCAGAAATCTATAAAGCTTTAACTGAAGATGGAAAACTGTGGTAGTACAACTACACATATTTGTCCAATTTAATGGTACTGAAAAGAGAACATTTTAGTGTTTAGGAGAGAAAAGAAAATCAAACCACAAGGTCATATTACACACATGGAGGTTTTAAACATACACACTTAAAAATAGTTGTGAGCATGACTCTCTTGTCTCAAATATATTAGTGTGACAACTTTCTCCTTTTAATGTGCTTGCATTAGTTTTTGATATTTTTTCATAAAATCATATTAAAACCTTCTAGTCTACAAGCCTGATTTTTTTGTTGATCTGAACAGTAAATCTAATTTTGTATTTACTTCATAATTTGGATCAATATAATGCTTTGGTTCTATGGACTTAGTACACAAAACTTCAGGCATCCTTCTCAGCAGGCAAATTTCTAGACTGTGTGCTGCCAGAGTAGAGACTTACATCCAGTTTTGCTAGGAAAAATCCAGTGAGCAAAAGAAAATGTCAGTGTTTCACTGGAATTGCACTTCCCAGGCATAACTGGGAGGATGTTCTTTGCCAAAAGTTCACAGAAACATGCTTTTCATTTTTTTTCTGCCATACTAAGCACAACTCAATTTCAAGATACTGCATGCAGAGTTTTTCTCAGCATGAGGGAAGACTGAAGCAGGAGATGGTAAAAGAGAGATCTAGTCCTGTTCTTAGTTCAGTACCAATTGTTGCTCAGTAAAGGATTTTACTATTTCTCAGGTTCTCCATGACAAAATGAAAACAGGAATCTTCACACTTAGAGTGGTAGATACTGTTCTAAGACAGTTTAATAGTGCTCTGTGCTGTGATGGTAATAGGCATATCTTCTGTTACATCACTGGTCATGACATAATAATATACATAATTTGGAAATGTAGCATTAGGCAGAGCACCACACCATCCCCAAGTAAGACATAAAGCAGCATATCCTATTTTTCAAATTCCTTAAATTTATACCTTTGAAAGAATTACAGACTACAGTCAAGAAGCAGTCAAATAATCTCAAGAGCTGACAGAATTCCAAAATCTTGCTTGTTTTGAATAATTTTATGATGGAAGATATTTTAGAAGCAGGCATCTTGTAACCTGTGGCTGTGCAAATACCCAATATTCTTTTTGTCTGGTTGATTTGTTAAAAAATTAAAGACAGTGTGGCTTTTGGAACAAACAAAAAACCTGAAGCATATCGATACATGAAGAGCATTTAGTTTTCAGCATGGTAAACAGGCCAAAAGCAAGAGAGCTTTTGTTTCCAAGGTTGCATTAGGAGTGGAAGACATTCAGGTATGCTGTGGGAGTTCTCAGTTCAGATGCACTTTTTGCCTGAGGAAGTTCAAATTTGTACTGCCTATCTTTCTTGAAAATTTTGTACATGTGACTGCTTCTATACTTTTATATTTCATTTAATCATTTGCAAGGTTACATGCCTGTTTTCTAAGGCAGCTTCCTGACTCTCATGAAATGTTACTCTTTATTTCATTTTGTTCCTTCTCAGTTTCTTTTGTATGAGCATCCCTGATCAATGGAAATCTGTCTTTTCAGAAACATGAAACAATATTATCAAGGGAGCCTAAAAGACATACATTTATCTACGAGAGGTGGAATAAGGCTACTGTTGATGGAGAAAGGAAAAGAATTTGAGTCTTCTATTTAAATTGGACTACTGCATTAAAAATTTTCCCTAAGACATTTTCATATATGCATAATTGGCTAACAGATTCAAGGTACTGAGAATGAAACCATTAAGTGAGTGAACTCTTCACTGATACAAAATTGACTTCAGTAGCATTCTTGCCCTTTGTGACTCAGTTTAAATCTCTTAAGAGAGATTCAAGGCAGTGCTATGGCAAGTGAGAAATATGATGGAGAATATGGGAGGAACGAGGTATGGGACAAACCCCCTTTTCCTCTGTTTAGAAAACACTATAACTTTAAGATTGGTCTGTTTTAAAATTAATATTGTTTTCATCAGTGTAATTGCAGGTACTGAAGTTTTACTGTTTAACTTCAGGCACTTGAGACTTCAATCTCAGCACTCTAAAAGTTAATGCACCTGCCCATCCCAAAATACAGGCAGTGTTCATTTATCAATTAAATTTTCATTCATCTCTTATCTAAAAATAAGCCTGAACCCTCATGGGATAGTCTGTGTTGTACTGACTGTGTGGGTTGTGGCTGCAAAGCTTCAAACTGGAATGATGCCAGATCAGATGAAGAGCCAGCCAGTGGTCCTGGGGTTTTTCCAGGTGATATTAAAGGCATATATTCAAATATGTGCCACTCTTCCCTGAGTGCCAGAGGTAAGCCCAGACCTCCACTCTCAGCAGTTCTTGTTTGGCCAAGGCTGACAAAAGAAACTGTTCTCATAGCTAGTAAAAAAGTGTATCTTCTGGTAAAGTGTAATTATTATCCTTTTCTTTTAGCTAATTAAGACTATTTTAGCTCATGTTATGCATTTTAAAGTCTTGTTTGGGAAGGCTAAGATCCTATTCATCCTAAAGTTAACAACAAAGTTGTCATTACCTTGGATAGTAAAAGACCCTATGTTTAGTTAGTCCTGTTGTTTAGAAATTTGAAATCTATCTAGCACTATCAGTATAGAAAAAAAAAAAATTTCCCGTCAGGTTGGTAATAATCCAGAGAAAATGGATAAAAATTAAAATTTTCACACTTGATTTTGTGAATTAGCAATTGGATTTGAGCAACCTTTCGGCTGGAAATATTGACTTGAACCATTGCCTGAATGATTCTTCAAACATTCCTTTCTTCAAATGACTGACAATACATTCTGTATCCACAATATGTGACAGAACTCTGTGGAAATTCTTAAAATACAAAACCACGTGCTACCTATCTCAGATACATACAAAAATGACAAAATTTTTGGTCTCTTTTGCAAAGAGAAATTTAACATCTTTAAAAAAAAGATCTGTTTAGATTCCAAATAATTTCAGATCCTATGTTTGTTTTTTATAATATTTTTAAAACTTAATAGATCACTTTGAATATTTGAGCACTACAAAAACATAGTAGTCAAGGTTCTTTTACCTAATTCAGTTGAAACTGGCTCAGAAAATTGACAAAAGCTTTTAGAAATATACTTCAACCTGTGAGTCACGGGTACTAGAGGAGACAAAAAACAACAGCCTTTAATAAATTATCAATTATTTCCCAAATCTAAACATTTTTGACATAATTTTCTTCCCCAAGAGCCACAATCACATTTGTCAACTTAACTGATCCCTGAAATGAGATCCAAATTATTCAACAGGGATAAAATTAGTAGCAAGCCTCAGGCATAAGGCAGCAGTTGGTTTTAGCAATCATTTTTGGTTTATTAACTGCAAGAAATCTACAGCAAATGAGATCACAGGACAGTACTGCAGTCCAGTTGAATAGCCTCTTATTCCTGCAGCGGGATAACTTTTTGTTTGATTGTTTGTGGGTTTTGGTGATTTTCTTGTTTTGTTTGGGGGTTTTTTGGTTTGTTGGTGGTTTTTTTTTTTTTTTTTTGTTTGTTTGTTTAATTGGTTTGTTTAGTTTGGCTTATTGGGATTTCTTTGTTTTGTTTAGTTTGGTTCATTGGTTCATTATTGTTCTTTACTTTTTCCACAACTCTGGAACCCTTTAGATGAAGCGGAGCACGTATATCTGCAAAAGCACATTGAAGTGCTCAAACTTCCATCGTCTGAAAGCAGTAATTTCTCAATTTTCATCTCAAATTTATTAAGGCTTCTAGCATAGGATATGCTACTCTCTAGTATCAAAATCAATCCAAAACAATGAAAATGCCTACTCACGCACTGAGCTGCTAGAATCAACCTTTCTTTAGAGAACTCTTCTTGGCTGCTGACAAGACTCACACCTTTTGCAATTTCCGGTGATATTCCTATTCCCATTCCCATAGCCTCCATCTAGTGAGCCACACAGAGGAAATTCATCCACTTTAATCCGCAGTTTTTCATAGTTACTTACCCTAGAGTTGCTTACCCTCCCTGCTTCTCCTGACATGTACCCTACTGTACCTGTTATGCAACTGTCTCCCTTGTGCCCCTGTTTCTTTCTCCTCTGGGTCTTCACTCTCGAACCTTGCCTAGCCTAGCTTGATAAAATGTTCCTGAGGCAGCTCCTGTTTTCCCTAGATTTGTCTCTACAGAAAAAAAAATTAAGAAATTTTTAAAAAGCCTTTTTGTAGTGTCTCTTTTCCACAAAGCAATGCTTATGGATACAATCAGTTGGTCAGTTTTCATTCTTCAACATCACCCAGCTTACTTCTCTTGTTTTCTTATTTTCTTATTTATTTATTTTCCATTTTATTTTATAAAATAAAATATTATTCAAAATAACTATTTTTTACACATTTCAATATTTTTTAATAAATTATGGGATGAATAAATGTCAGATTGTATTTTCTGGAAATGTATTGCAAATGAAATGATTCACACTGCATCACAACAAGACTTTTCCTAGCTCCCTTGAACCTAGTGCCAACAACAGTCTTCATGTCAAGATACTAACAAAAATATACTAACTAAACAATACGGACACCTTAATGAGAAATTTAATGAAAAATCTAAGGAGTTTCAGGCCAAATGTGATTTTCTAATTTTTAATTTATTAATTTTCCTTATTCTGAAGGCCTCTGATTTTTTTTTAATCATCAAAATTTTTTAAAAATAAATCAATAGTAATTCATGTTATGGGGACTAGTTGAGGAGAAATGTATAAAAAGACAGTGGAGAAAACAGACTCATTCATTTCTTTGTTATTGCAGCTAAATATAACACAGAATACAGTCTGATTTTCTTAAAATTCAGTAGGCATATAAAGGCCACACTGAATGAGGGAATGCGCTCTTTGACCATTTTGTAAAAATGTCTAATTAATTTTCCTTTGTCACTTTCAATATGTTTCTATTACATGCTTGAGATTACTGGGGTTCCCAATGGTAACTGAATTTTACAGCTGAAAATTACTGTCCTTAAGTAATTCTAAAGATTTCTCAGTGAAAACTCTTAAGCACAACATACTGGTTGTGGCCACACAAAGAAATACTCTGCTTGGTTATACTTATAATTTTCCATTGCCTTGAGTATTATTTGTTTATTTAGGATAATTGCAAATTTTTTGAAAAGTCGTCTGCAATATTTCCCTCTACACTATAAATGAAGATTATATGGTTCTGAAACATTGTTCTCATGGGCAACCACACAGGAGCAAGGGATCCTATAGGCTGCATGCTCTTTGGTAGAAATGAGATCTGAGAGTGTATCCAGATCCTCCAGTTACAAGTTGAGCAATGTAGCAGGGAAAATACAATGAGCAAAAGGTGCCAGAATAAGCTGTCGTCAAAGATTCCCATAGATAATTATCACCTGTGTTACCTGCATGGGAACTGGCTGGATAATGGAGACTTCCAGTGCTACTGGTAACCAATGACTGCCATTCAATGAATGCATTTACCAATGACTGTCATTTTACTTGAAAAGCAATAATTACTACTACAGAAGCCTTCAACCGAGTTACAAAGTAATGAAAGAGTAAATGAGGGTATTTGTACCCACCAAAAAACTCCCCAAAACTATATATTGTTTGAATTTCCTGTGCTCCATTAACATGTTCAGAAAACTTTATTTCACAGAATTATAGAATAGGTCCTTTAATGGTTGCTCATAGATATGAACAGATAGTTCAAGTAAACACATAGTAAACTGTTTTTGAATAGTTTTCTTTGTTCTCTTAATTATTCACATGGCATTTACTGTGCAAAAAATAATCGTAATTTTCCAAAGTGAGAAATGGCAAAAATTATGGTTTTAGTAACTGTTATCTTTCTTAGCATCTTTTATAACTTTTAGCACTTCTTGCAAAATATTCAGTTTTCTGGTAGAGGAGCAACCTCTAAATTATGACTTCACAGGAAAAATTTTCCAAAGGATAAATCCACCAGATGGTGCCATTCACCTAGCCAGATGAGGAATTTGGTCCATGAAAGCTTTCAATTTCTTATTCATAGATAAACTTTAACAATCCATATATCCTTGCTCACCATTTTATTGATGCTCCATGCATTTATGAATGTTATTCTAATATTTATTTAAAGACCTAAACTTGTCAGAGCACCTGTTTCTCAAGGAAGGGTAGGTGGGCAGAAATGACCCAACACATTATTCAGTAGTAGAGTTTTCAGTTTTGGTTTTGGGTTGGTTTTTTACTGAGAAAAATAAAACGCAAGGCTGGGAGGAATGCCAATATCCCAGAGTGCTCTGCAGCCCTTAAGAAAGAGCTCTATAGGCTGGAGAGATGGGCAGATAAGAGCCTTCTAAAATTCAACAAAGGCACCTGGGAAGCCCATGGACCAGGATAAGCTAGGGGCTGGAAAGTAGCACCTGGGGCTCCTGGTGGACAACAAGCTGTCCATGAGCCAGCAATGTGTCCTTGAGGCCAAGAAGGCTGATGGGATCCTCAGGTACATTAGGAAGAGCATTTCTGCCAGCAGATCGAGAGAGGTGATCCTACCCCTCTGCTCAGCCCTGATGAGGCACGTCTGGAGTGCTGAGCCCAGTTCTGAGCTCCTCAGTGCAAGAGAGACATGGAGCTCCCAGGGCAGGTCAGGAAGAGGGTGACAAAAATGATTCAGGGACTGGGGCACCTCTCTTAAGAGGAAAGGCTGAGAGAGCTGAACCTGTTTAGTCTGGAGAAAGATGACTGAGAGGGGACCTAATTCATATGTATAGGTATCTGGAGGAAGGGTGTTTACAGTATGGAGCGGGGCTCCATAGGACAAGAGGAAACAGGCAGAAACAGATGTGCAGGAAGCTCCACCTGAACATGAGATGACCAAGCACTGGAGCAGATTGCCTGGAGAGGCTGTGGAATCTCCCTCTCCAGAGATATTCAAGAACCAACTGGACACAACTGTGTGCAATGTGCTCTAGGATGGTCCTGCTTGAGCAGGGAGGTTGGACCAGGTGACCCACTGTGGGCCCTCCCAACCTGAACCATTCTGTGATTCTGTGACCGATGTAAAATTTGCATGTGATCAGAGAAAATAAATAGGTTAAAAGAAAAGCAAAACCTTCTATCTCAGTCCCCTACTTTTTCACTCAGTAGAAAGTAACCCATGTTTTTCTTCCAAAACTGCTCAGAATGTATTACCACTGGATAATTTATTTATCTTTTTAAAATTTTCATCTCTAGATTTGATGAAAGTTGGAGCTGTCTATCCATTAAATTAATGCTCAGGCTTTTCTGATTTTCTTTAAATGGCCACACCAAAGTATTAATACTTCTTCTCAGAGAAGAAACATTTTTACATCTATTGTTCTGTTATCAATCCCAGGCCTTAAAAAGCAAATACAAGTCGAAATTATCATTTTAGAAAGAACCTGAGCCTCTTTCTATCTTCATACCATATCTTAAGAAGTACCCAGTTTTGCCTGATCCTTCATTTGAATACAACAGAAGACCATTGCATAGGGTCCTATGTCCTTACTTGGTCTAGCCTTAATGAAAATACAGTATTTCTTTCGTGAGGCTTAATGTAGTATTTTTCCAAGAAGGAGTCCTTGTCTGTCTCCATTCCCCAGAAGTGACTCCCACAATCCATTCCACAGGCTGCCTGTCCTTACTGTTCCCAGCACAGAAATGACAGCAGACCAAACGTATCTGGGACTATCTGCAAGAAAATTTTAGGTGCCTGAGAAACCAGGCAGTTTTCTAGAGGTAAACACTGTACTTACTGATAAAGCACAGGCTAAAAATAGATTAGACACAGACTAAATGGTTTGGTGTTAATTCTGGACACTTCCCTACATGGCTGTTTGCCAACACAGGGCTAAAAGCCACACAGGTGTAATAACAATGCTCATCAATCCACCTGAGACACAGGACATGTCAGTCCCTGCACTGACATGTGCTAATGAGCTCAGGCAGCCCTGGGAGCAAAGCTGCCTCTCACAGTGCCTGCCAAGGGATTTTGCACCAATACACACAAACTCTGAGTGAACCTAAACCAAATGATTCTGTATTTAATGCAATAAATTTATACATTGACACAGAAAAGAGCATCTATAATGTCCAATTTCAGTTTCATCACACCCTCTGGAAAGCCCTGAAATCAGAATCCTCTGAGAAATCAAAGTTCATTCTTGCTCAAAATTACTTTCCCATTTAAACGCGGAGTGTCTCAAACTTTCCTCAGGACAGCATTAATGGATTTTGGCAGAAATCTTACCTTTATAAGCATGTTCTCTGCCTGATGTATTCACAGAACACCTTAGCTTTTACTTTCTTTTGACAGGTTCTCCATTTATTTAATTTTCTATGTATTTTTCCTTAAACTAAATGCAGTTAAAGTTGTCTCCACAGTTTGACATCATAATTTTGTATATATAAATTCTTACAAATTTGATTTGTGCCCTGAGTACAACATATATATTTCCTTGTGTTTTAAAATATATGTATTTGTTACCGGCCTGAGAAAGTTAAAACTTTTCACATTTATAATTATCAGGATTCCATACTCTATCAAGCCCCCCCTTCTTGGGGTTTGGGCTTGTTTGGTTTTTTGATGTTGGTAATAACAGGCTTGCATATAAAAACTACACAGTATCAAGATTGTTAATGACAATCACACAAGTGCTAGAAAAGCATTCTGTACCAGTTTCTTAGCTTTTTTAGGGTAAAAATTTCCTAGTCAGAAAAAGGAAGAATGATAATCTCTTCAAGTTTTATTTCTAGAAAAAATAAATTTAATGAGAAAGGTAAGTCGTGCTAGTTTCTAGGTATCTGTGGATCCAGCGAAATCTGCTGAACCTGACTAATTTTTTTAAGCCCAGTGTAGGTTTCTACAAGGGATTGCATTAGTACACTTCTAGAACAACTCATCTCCTGAAATCGAACTAAAGTGACAGGGGCCACAATGGTGTTAAAAAATTGATACAGGTGTTATGGCACTAATCCAAAAATTTTACAGAATCTCACTTTACCTCCAGCATGCTTGTTCTTATTGACTGTGGCTCTTTTCCATATCTCAGAGATAAAAATGCATTCAAAGAATTTTTTTTAATTTGCCTTCACTGAAATTAGTTGCTGACCTTAGATTTTGTTGTAAAGACTGATTTATGCTTTCATTATTCCTCTTTTTCACTGGGGGAATGCATCTAACTAAAGAATAGTGGCAGTGCAAGAAAGGTTAAGCAGAAGCACCCTTGCAGTAAGTCCTTTGTCAACACAGAAGAAATGAAAGGTGTCAGATAGCTTGACTTAAGACATTAACTTCAGTGTGGTATTCTGAGCCAGACTCTGTAACTTTGGGACATGCTTTGTTTCATGTACACCAGTGCCCTTGTGTCAAGACAAGTGAGTCTTCATTCAGAGTTCCTTAAATACACAAAAATTCGGTGGTTTTGGCCAAAATAAAGCAAGTAAAGTTAACTATTTCTGCCCTTTTTAGACTTCATGACTGTTATTGGTTATGAATAATGAATGATATTTGAAGCAACTGTTGCACAAATCACACAGATTGAGGACTCCATACACCACTTACTGAAGTCCTGTGGGGCAGGACTTACTTAAAAAGATAAATCTTTCAATAACAATGCAAGTAAATATCTGAAATTATGTTTATTTAAACTCTTTTCTCTCCAGTATTTGTACATTTTATGTTCTTACCTGGGTCTAACAATATGTGACCATTAGAAAGACACTACCCTAATGATATCTCACTTTTCTTCCCTTTAATTTCCTGATTAATAATGCACTAAAAAAATGCATTTGTATTCCTATCATTACAAGGAAATATTAAAACCAGTGTAATAATTTATCTTTTTCCTTCCCTCTTCCCCTGGTAATAAGAATTTTGTGCTCTTTTGTATAAGAAACTATGTAATAGGAAATATCTTTTTTCTTTAAGTGATGGTACAGGGCAAATTTCCTTACAGAATGATAGACTGGTTTGAATTGGAAGGGACCTTAGAGATCATCTAGTTCTGACACCCCTGTTGTGGGCAGGGACTCCTTTCACTAGACCAGGTTGCTCAAAGTCCCATCGAACCCTGAACACTTCCAGGGATAGGGCATCCACAGCTCCTCTGGGCAACCTGTTCCAGTGTCTCACCACCTTCGCAGTAAAGAATTCCTTCTGAATTTCTTAATATCCAATCCAAATCTATCTTCCTTCAGTCTGAAGCCATTACCCCTTGTCCTGTGACTTCATGACCTTTTGAAAAGTCCCTCTCCAGCTTTCTTGCAGGCTCCTTTTAGGAACTGGAAGGTGCTCTATGGTGTCCCCAGAACCTTCTCTTCTGTGAGCTGAACCCCAATTCTATCAGCCTGTCTTTATATGAGAGGTGCTCCAGCCCTTTTATCATCTTCATGGCCCTCCCATGGATTCGCTCCTACAGATCCATGTCCTTCCTGTGCTGGGCCCCCAGAGCTGGATGAAGCACTGCAGGTGGGTCTCACCAGAGCAGAGCAGAGGCGAAGAAACCCTTCTTTCACCTTCTTCCCACACTGCTTTGGATGAAGCCCAGGACATGGTTGGCCTTCTGGGCTGGAAGTGCACAATGCTGGATCATGTGCAAGCTCATAAAAGGAAAGAACTGAAAATGACAAGTATCTTCTCATGATTAGTATGTAAGTCATACAGTATGTGGAAAAATGTTTCTGATCAGAACTGAGCCTTAGCTAGAAAACAGAAGCATGAAAATGATGAAAATTCAAATCCTTTGTCCCTTACATATGAAACACAGCAATCAAATATATTCTATTAAACCACATAGGGCCTTTAATCATGAGGTTTTACAAGATAAAAATCATGAATACTACTGCTCAGAGGCAGCAGCGCTGAAGAGATCAGCTTGTTCCAACAAACTTCATAAAGTACACTCCCACATTTGTGCCTGCAGTGCCCTTTGTCCATATTTACACAAAGCTAATTTAATTGAATGACAATAAAATAAGCAACAATTTTTTTTTTCCCTTTTGATAACATTCTGTTGGGTTTTTTTTTTTGTTTGTTTGTTTGTTTTTTTGTTTTTATTTACAGAAGCAATACTTCTTCACCAAACATGAAGTCAGAAGTTTTGCTCTATATAACTTATTGTAGCTTTTCTGGACCATGATTTGGTAAAGCCAAAGCTCATGCAGGTATTTCCACAACTGATTGCTGGTATGTTTGCTGTATTTTCCTTGGTGTAAAGCAGAGAAAGACAGTGATTTATCTTTGGCAAGCTACTGGTTTGTCACCATATGGCATACGAGAAAGATTTACCAAATCACACTTTCATGTAAGTATATTTAACTACAAACTTCCATCTTTTTTTACCCTAAGAAAAAGAAAAACATCTATAAGAGATACAAAGGCTGCAGAAGGCCTGGGAAGGCCTTTCCCCCTCCTTTTCAGTATGTATTTACCAAGATGCAAATCCCCATCACTCCCATTCACTTACCAGGGATAAAGCTCTGGGACTGCTGACAGGTGGATATCAGCACCTTATTACAGAGCCACTCTGGGACAGAAAAGCAGGCAGCTGGTGAGGGCCACAGAGCATGAGGAGTGCTACAGCCACGGCTGTAACCTGGTGCACCCACTCCAGTTTCTGTCCTCTGCTCTTTCTCTGTGGCTTTGGTGACACCTCACTGGCCTCCCAAGCAACACAGGAATTCAACTTGCAGGCATCTGGCTACCTGTCAAACAGCTAACTAAATAAAGATGTATTTTCAGATGTCTTTTCAGAACCCAGGCAGGTCGTGTCTCTTTTCCCAGCCCTCTGCAGTCACTAAAAATGATAAGAATCATGTTACTTTAATATTTCACTAAAAATAATTATATGATATTATATGAATGTACTGTAAGGTTTAATTGAAAAAGAGCAAAGCAATTATAGGAGTAAGAGTTTAATTTTATATTAAATTTGAAGATGTATTACTGCACTTGACTTTATTTTTACTTTCTCTTTAATCTGTGCATATCTTATTTTTATCAAATTAAAAGTTCATATGAAAGAACAATCTACCAAACATGATATGTACTGTGCCCTTTTCTCCCCGACTTCACATGCTTAGAAAAGAATTTTTTCTTTTCCCTTTTCTGTTTCTCTTCAGAAAGCTTGTTTTCAATTACTTGAATTTTTAGGTCATCATATTAGAAATCATACACCACTTCAGTTTCCTTTAATTATTACACATTTGATTTTAAAAATTCTTTAGGCAAAATTCTATTCTCAGTTACTCACAGGCAGCCCCACTGAAGTCACTAATTACCGTTTAATCAGATATATAATTTATTCTCAGGGAAAGCAGATAAGAATGAAAAGAAAGGCAGGAAAAGAAAGGACTCAGAGTACAAAATAATAGGCTGACTAGCAAAGTTAATTTAATAACATAGATATAACTAAGGCTTATTGTGAATATTCTCTTCTTCCTCTGATTTCATGAGTTAACAGTAATTTAAGATCAATGACTATGTATGTTTCATCAGTTTCATTTAAAAGACAAAGGGAAAATTATGTTTAGTTGTAATTACATTTATGGAAACCATGCTGGATTTTAAGTTTTCCTATTGCTATTTTTGGAAGGTACTAAATACTCACAGAGCAGGGAGACAGAAGGTCAGCTAAAACACAAAAAGGAGTATAATCATACCAACAGGAGAAACAACAGTAGAAGCTGTGATGCAGAGAGATTACATGCATTGCACCACAACCTCCTCTACTCCTGAACTAAGCTATCTAAAATTACTTAGTTATGTCTTTTTATTTAATGTTTTGCTGCATTGAGATGGACAAGAGCTTGGTTATGTTGAAAGAGCAAAAAAGTCACAATGCCAATAAAAACTATCCCAGGAAGAGAGCACACTGTTGTGGTTAAATTACTTTAAATGTCCTTACTAGTTTCTTAAGATTGTCTTATACCACAGCCAAGCAACCACTGCACAATGCTGCTGCCACTTGCTGGCAAGGTTAACAGCAGGTACAATGTGAACAGCACAGGCTGCAGGGCTGTGTCTGCTCCTATGCCCTGTAATCAGGACATGCAGCATCCTTAGCTGCTCACTGCCATGTACTGCCACACCTGCATTTGTCATCTTCTCTAGGTCAGGTTTTGTGCAGCCAGGTTGCTGGAACATTGGCTGTGAGCTCTCTGCACCTGATCCCAGTGCAATATTCTCCAGTCTGGCTTGAGTAGCCTGCAGAAAATGTTCAAGCCAAGACAGATGTTTTGCCCCTAAAACAGATAAAGTCTTAATGTGCCATTATTTCTGCTTGCTTAAATGTGGGG
This sequence comes from Petroica traversi, assembly GCA_025920805.1. NCBI lineage: Eukaryota > Metazoa > Chordata > Aves > Passeriformes > Petroicidae > Petroica > Petroica traversi. Next base: position 17,668,516 of record JAHLSL010000006.1, on the reverse strand, counting down.
ATGGTACTTTTGAGACACAGCAACATTTTCAACTAACATAATTATTTTTGCAGCAATTGCCTGATTATGGCCTTTAACACACATTTCAAAAAATGCTATCAGAAGCACAAGTGTGTTGGCTGCCCAGGATATATAGAACCACTGCCAGTTATCAGCGTTTATTAATTTCACTAAACTGTATTTTCAGTGGTTAGCATCACTGACCTGGCTTCAGTGGATGTCAAGATTAAAAGCTTTTTGCTGTATATATTGTAACTGAGTATAATGATACATTTTCACTAGTCATGGGTGCATTTCAAGAATTTCAGAGATCTAATTTCAATTGAGAAAAGGCTTGGGAGTCTGAAAGTTATTCCTATCTTTTTTTTCTAGATCTGTTGAGTCTGTAAAATTGACTTTGAATCTTCCTGTGAGGGAAGAATCTTTCAAGTAGGCTTCTAAGAGTCTGCATTTGGCCAGGAAAACCTGCAAAACACTTCTCCTTATGATTTCTCATAAATTCTAACAACTCTCTCAGTTAGAAAATGAGATAAAGATATATTAAAAACTACTTTATAGTGGAAAATAAAGATTTATTTCAGAACATCTTTGAGAAGTCAAAATTGGATTGCTTAGACATGTTTTAGAAGAATGATTATTTTTCACTGAACTGGTTTGTTTTTATCTAAATTTAAAGTATAACTAAATACAACAGAGTTAGTGATAATATCGCTTTTAAAATGGCTGTATATATATTTTCAGATAGTCTCAACAATTCCATAATGGTCAGCAGAAAAAATGGAGGCACTTTTCCTTGTTTCTCTTACAAAATCTAATTCTTGGAGATTATGTTACTGATTTTGATTCCTTCCTTCCTGCCTTCCTTCCTTCCTGCCTTCCTTCCTTCCTGCCTTCCTGCCTTCCTTCCTTCCTCCCTCCCTCCCTCCCTCCCTCCCTCCCTCCCTCCTTCCCTCCCTCCTTCTCTCTCTCCTTCCCTCTCTCCCTCCCTCCCTCTCTCCCTCCCTCCCTCTCTCTCTCCCTTTTCTTTAATAGATGAGATAAAAATAGCATTTCCCAGCCTTGACCTCTGTTATTTTCTAGCCTTTTGGCTCACTGTAGCATGACTACATAGTAGTTAGTGGAAAACCTACATATTCATCAATTAATACCAGTGTAATTCTTTCTCATACAAGACTTTCAAAGATAACAGTCTGAAATACTTCCTTCCAAGAAATACCAAACCAAAAAGTAGTTTGCAAGAGTATGGATTGTGAAAATCTAATATCATGCAAATATCCCCAAAATAATGTCACAAACATACTTTAGTTGTGTTTCTTGACAGGGGGGGTTGTAAAGCTGTGTTCAAAACCTCCTCAAGAAAAGCATTCTTTTGAAAGAATGTGACTCTCCTGATTCACAAAGGCAGCCTTCCAATCTTCAAATTTATCTTCAGTTCTGTGCTGGTTTTGACTGGGATAGATTTCATTTTCTTTGCAGTGGCTTGTATGAGGATAGCCTCTTAGTTTTGAATTTGTGCTGAACACAAGATTGATAATATAGAGAAGTTTTTTATTTTTGTCCAAAATGGACTGTTATAGTTTAACTCCAGCCAGCCACCAAATCCTACACAGCCACTCACTCCCCACCCATGGAACTGGGGAGAGAATCAGACAAACAAAAGGTAGAAAACTCGTGGGTTGAGATAAAGACAGTTTAACAGGGAAAGAAAAAGCAATTCACGCAAGCAAAGAGAAACAAGGAATTAATTCACTGCTTCCCAAGGACAGGCAGGTGTTCAGCCATCTCCAGGAGAGCAGGGCCCCATGACATACAAACACTGCCACTACAAATGTCCCCAAATTTCTCCTTCTTCCCTGAAATTTATGTACTGAGCATGAGCTCATACAGTCTGGAATATCCCTTTGCCAGTTTGTGTCTCCTGTCCTTGTTGTGTCTCCTCCCAACCTCCTAAGCACCCCCAACTCCCTCACCATTTTGACAGTGTGAAAAGCAGAAAAAGACTTGGCTCTGTGTAAGCCCTACTCAGCAATAACAAAACCAAAATACTCAGAAAGTATTATCAACCCTATGTTCAGCACAAAACCAAAACAACTCCATACCAGCCTCTCTGAAGAGAATTAACTCTCTCCCAGCCAAAACTAGCACATATTCCCAAGGCACATATTTTACAAATCTTTACATCACAAAGTATTGACTGGTGCACAGCCACTGTGTGTTAATTGCTTCTAAATAAATTAAATCATACTATTTAAAAAAAATGACAATATAATAGAAAGATGATATCTGAGGGTTGACTTTGTTAAATCTCTTGAAACGTAAGTGATTACATGACACTTTGCTGCAAATCCACGTAAGCTTTTACTATACATATATATACATACATACATACATACATACATACATACATATATATATATATATATATATATATATATATATATATTAGTTGTTTTGCACATGATCACATTTAGAAAGGTGGAGGAATAATATGGGAACTTTTTAATTAAAACTGTTATTGCCCCAAATGCTGTGAAAAATATCTCAACATTTATGGCAAATGGAGCATGAAACACAACACTGTGAACATGATAGTCAAATTGCTGGGTAAGTAAATATTCTGCCTCAAAACCTTTTCAATGTCAGATGTGGCTAAGCATCTAAAGTATGGTTCTACTGTGAAAAGAAGCTTTCAGAAAATAACTGTTTAGAACTTTGGAGATCTGCTTCTTATGTTTACTCATGTGACTGAAAACATCAGAACCTATTCCATCTAGCTGCATTCATTTCATCTGCAAGACTGGCTACACAGACATCATTGAATGTGCTTACTTATGTCTCTGGCAGTATGAACGTAGTTGTTAATTAGCTTCCAAGAATAAAACCTTAATTGCTGATAAAGACTGTGTATCAAAGCACAAGTGAGCAGTTTTGTTCAGCATTTGGATAACATGAGTTCAATATGTCTGGGCTTCAGACTACACCAAACACTGTGAATGTTTAGTACCTTAGATTACAGTGCCTGAGTTTGTTTCATATGTTAGAAATGGTGAGCAAACCATTCAAATGCTCACTGTGATGAAAAATAGAGGGGAAAAAAAAACATTAGAAAGACAAACTACAGGGAGCCAAGAGAAGACTTTCTTCCATATCCACCCCAAGCTGGCAGGACATCTGCTCCGTGCCCACCATCTGGGTGTGTCTAATTAGAGACTACCTGGAATAGGCTCCCAGAGAGCTATTACAGAAACAGCTCCGCAGCAGATACAGCTTCAGTCCCTAAGGGCTGAAAGATAAGGCTGCAAGAAAAAGGGGGCCACTGAGCACTGGGAATATTGTATCACCTTGTGCAGTAGTTTTGTGGAGCAATATGCCTCCAGAAGAAATAAGTATTGCCAGCACTTGAAATTTACATGGAATCCAACAGGGAGTGATGATTACACAGAGCAGCAAGTACAAAGGAGATGGAACAGCACACTGAGACGTAGTAAATACAGGCTGTCCCATACTGATAATCCTGATACACCACAGTTTAGACTGATGTGATATGGATTTTTTTCTTATCTTTTTTTTTCCTTTTTCATTTTTCCTTTCCCTCCCACCACATTTTTAAACTATTCTTTTCAGATTTTGCTATCATCTCAATTTCAAATCACATTCAGCTGAAATTTAACACAGAGCTTCTGTTCAGTTTCCCATACTCTAGCCAAAAGGTCTCCTTAAAGATAATTTTCAGGGTATTTGCAGTATAGCATTAGGAGAAAAAAAAGTTACTTTCCCCCTTTTCTAGCTTTTTTCTTTCTACAAAAGTATCACACTTGCCTAGTACAGTATTTAGCACTTTCTGCAGACTGAAACACAAACTCATAATCTTTAGATAACTCAAGATAACTCTAGAGAACTCCAGCTTGTACTGGAGATGCATTTATATAAAACTGCTATTTGTCAAAGAGCTTGATTCTTTTTTTAAACTTTTGGTATTGATACTGATCCTAATGCTTCACTTTGTAGAGCTTGCAATAGGGAAGAAAGATCTGGGTTCTGGTGGAGCCTCAAATGGTACACCCATGTACATGGCATGAGTTGGCTCATGGCCTAGGGCTCCATGTCAGCTACAGAGCTCTCTGGTCCCCTTCTGCACTGCCCTCAGAAAAGCCACCATCAATTCTGCTGCCTTGTTAAAATAAGGCCATGTTTTTAAAACCACAAACCATAGCAAGTATAATATTTCATAAAGGTTAGACCTTCTCCATGAGCTATGTTGTTTATAAAATACCTGTCCTTTCCTGGGTCTTCCAGGCTAACTTGTGTGTCTGAGAGTCCTCACTCCAGATCACCTCCAATTTGCACAGCAGCAGGACCAACAGCTTCAGGGAGCTACCTGACTGTGAGACCCTTTTCAGCCTAGCTCTCAAACACTCCTGCTCTTTGGGCTCCACCTATCTTGTGCCAGGAGCCAGGTGTGAATAGACACCTCTAGATACCTTTCGAGCTGACACCACATGTGGACAGCTGAATAAGGTGCTCTGTAAATGGGCAGTTCCCATTCCCTTGGTCAGACAATCACTCACTTGATCTTACTTAAATTTTTTTGCATTCTAGGATTATAATTTTTACATGAATAATGTAAAAAAAATCCATATGGGACTGCAAACATTAATGATGATTTCACCTAGAACAATGGCAATATAAATTATATTCTTGTGCACAAAAATATATTTCTCCTTCTATTCTAATTCTATTAGAATTTAATGCAACTTCCCAGTATTATCACCTGTCTTTTAAAAGCTCAATGGGTTTTCAAGCGTAGAAAGATGATTTATCAAGTTCTTCCTGGTAGAATAATAAAACTGTGCAGTAGTGAAAGCCACTGTAGTAAATTTGAGTATGATTGCAGATCAGTAGCCTCAGCTTTGAATGTGCAGTGCACTCGTCCAATGTTATCAGGGTGATCAGAGCTCAAGAGTCTAATGACAAGCCCAAGAATGGATTGAGCCAGCTGGGATCGGAGGTGGAGAGATGAAATAGTGAGTGACCTGAACATGACCTAATCCTGCTTATTCTTTTGAAATACTCAAGGTGTGTGGAATAAAGGATGGAAAGTTAAACCTCTTCTAGATGAAAAGAAACCCTCTGCTGATACTTGTCACATGAGAGAAGATAAAAATACTGGGAGAGTATTTTTCAAAAATCTGGAAACATTTAATATTTATGAAAATTTTAACTTTATTGAAAGATCTGCAATTAGATTCCTCTTGCATACTGACATGGAGGGAACTCTACTGCCAAAATCATCTTGCTACGCACAAGAGTATTGTGCAGTCCCCAAGCTGTTCTCAGATCCATTTGTTAGCGATCAACTGAATCCATGCAGAAGTTTGCAATAGCTGTGTTGCAAAAGATAATTGATCTTCAGTGAATATTTTAGCTATAAACATTACATGTTAAGAAGTCTTTACAAGGCTTTTCAATGTTTTGTTTTTCCCCCTTGGGAACATAGTAAGAAATAATAATAAGAAAGGTTAAATTAGTTGAATTTTGAAATTTCAATCTTTGATTACCAAACAAATAATTTTTTTAGCTGGCCCTAATCTTTCAGGTTAGTGAACTAAGAAAAAGTAGCTACCTCTACAGACTACTTGTATGTCAAAACTCTTTATTTGCATGTAACAAAAATAAACATTCAAACAAATATTAAAAGAAAGGTGAATAGTTTTTCCATACATCTCTGACTCCCGAATAAGATTAGGTCCTGACAATTGTCCAGGGCAACAACATATGTGCTTCAAAATATAAGCATAGATTTGTGAAACAAGAAAATACTATGTCAGTGTGCTTCCCCAGACAAAAGAAGGAAAATGAAGGACAAGACAGGAAAATGAAATTTCTGCTCACAAGTTGAAGATCTGCTTAATGAAAGGGACCAGTGGCAAAAGCAAATATATTGTACATTACCAAGGTGTGACATGCCATTTACTATTGTACAAATGTAAAAGAAAGGCACAGTGAACATCCTTTTTAAAAAAAGAACCCAACGAGTGTATGGAAAAAAGACATCTTTAAAGGTCATCAGTCTTTCCTATGGCCTCTGGGGAAAAAAAAAAAGAACAAACAAACAAACAAACAAAAAAAACCAAACCAGCACTGAATGTTGAATGTCACCACTGTACAAAACTACAGGTGAGAAAATATACCTTAAGATAAAACTCTCAGCAAATGCCTGATATTCTTATATTGTTTTCCTGTTATCTTAAATTCTTCTAGCAGAATTTTCCTCAGTATTTTTCATTTAGTGAGCATGTAATCAGTGTAGATCATCTTCTGGTCCACATACAGAATGTACACATTTTACAAAAGTGATTTAAAATTAAAAGCCGTATGCTATAAATCTATTTTAAAGAAGTATTTTGATATGCTTGAAATTGAGTTTAAGACTAAATTATGCACTGTTTTGCAGATTTGGAGCATAAGACTTGTAGGAATACTTGGGAATTTACTGAAAAGTGGAACTAATTTACAAATACAGCTGAAAAATATTAGAACTGATGTGAACATCTGTAAAAATAAAAGATCATTTGATTTCATCAGCCTAGTCAAAGATATGATTTTCATAACTTTTTCAATTGTATTTTCAGAATATACTGCTGTATGGACTACGCCTCTTGGTTTTAAAAGAGCTAGTCTCACAAAATTCTCTGTATTGGAAGATTCCTATTCCTTCTAAAAATAAGATGAGATTTTTCAGAAAAGGGGAATTTTTTTTTAACCCAGAGGTAAGTACCAAAAAAAAGCATATTTGCTAATATGTCTCATGTGGAACTGGAAAAACAAAACATGAAATAGCAAACAAAATAAATAAACAGAATTAATACGGGCCTGGGAGTTCTGGCTAGGCTCCATTTCTCATTTTGGAGCACTACTTCATTGTCGGAAGGGAGTACCTAAATGGAGATGGGAGATTAGGAGGAAAAAACACTGAGAAGAAGAATGAGGTTCTGAATTGCACAGATACATAAATCTATCTAAGAACTTGAGTTATCTATTTTTGCATGTGGGAATGAAGTTCTAGTTCTACAACTCTGAGATTGTTTTACCCTATAACTGAAATTCTGTCAGGTTTTTTTTGAATGAAAATATCTGAAAATTTTCATGGAAAATATTAACTAACGCCTCTATACTTTTATACTTTTATAAATATACCCCCTTTATACTTTTAGGGGTAAAATATTCAGCAATCTACAAATTGGAATACAGTGTTAAATGTATGTAGTTCAGGTATCTATGGAAAAAAAAAAGCAAACAACAAGGGGCTCCATTTTTTCCTCCACATTAGAGAAATAATTCAATATGGCACTTTTTTTGTCTAGTTTGGATGAGACAGTACAATATGGATGAGCATACAGTACAGATGAGATTTTAAAGGCGTTTATCTTCCTGATGATAAAAATGAAGGTATTTCTAACAGTGAAAACTGCATTTTTTTAAATCAGACAAACTTTATGACAGGGATTAAGTATTTGCTAGCACAATGTGTGAAGAGCAAAAACAAGTGTGCATGACCTGTGAAGGTTAGTCCAGTCACCAAGGATGGCTGCCATGGTCATGTACAAACATCTGCCAGTTACCAACTGAGGGCACAGAAATATGCTGAAGACAGATGTGTGCAAAATGTCAGAAATATAGGGGCTCATTAACTCTATGCCATGTCAAAGAAAACACCCAAAATTGTGAATTTCTGTCTCATTATTTGAGTATTTAAAAGATAGTGTTGAAAATCACCACTCAGAAAGCCTGAAAGGTAGTCTTCCTCCAAATCTACACAATCCTCACCAATGAGGTATCTCCATCCTCAGAAATGGAGAATACATACAGAATTGATGTATATTCAAAACATCTCACTTTGCCAGATATTTATTCAGAGGACTTCTGAGCATCTTTAGAAGGAGCTCAGCACTGAAACTCACCTGCAGGAGGGCTTCAAGTTGTCTTTTTCTGGGACTTCCTTTGGCTCTTCCCCATTGTCCTGAGTCCCTCCCTGCCTTCCAGGGTGGCTTACCCTCCTCCCTTCCCTGTCATTTAAGTGTTGTCAAAGCTTACACTGATCAAACAGTGGCAGTAGAGGTTATTCTCTCTCCATGGAGAGTTATCCCTGGGTAAGATGACAAATACCAGGCCAGGTCAGGATTTCCACCCATGAATCCTATTACATCGCTCCATGGTCCAAATATCTTGGGTAAGCGCAGCCTTGAATTCATCTAAAATATGAATGAAAGCCTGTCTGCAAGGAAAACCTTTAAGAACATAACTACTCAGCATATCACTTGGTATGTTTCATTTAAAGAAACCTTTAAAAGGTACTGAAGCCAGCAAGATCAAATAATTATATTTTAAAGTAAGTAATTGGGATTTATTATGGAGATAATTGAAGTATATATGGTAATACAGTACACAGTTTCATTTTCTTTCTCCATGGTAATTCCCTCATCATGCTTTTCTGTTCCCTGTTAATAACCAAAAATTCAGGGGCATTACTGATAATCAGACAGCTCTGAGGAAAAATCTAAATTTAAAATTTCCTTATCTGCCTGTTTTCCCAGCCATAAAATGTAAACAGAAAACATTTGTTTGCTTTCTTCTGCTGTCACTGCACTATGGACTGACAAATCTTTGTTACAAGACTTACAATAATTCTATTTCAAGAAGACTTTCTCCTATTTGGGAGTTCTGAACCATCACCCCTACAACATAGCCTTCTCTTGCTGTGATTCAAGATGTACATAGCTGCTTTGCAATTATTTCACTCGTAATCTATTAGTTTTATTAGAAAAATTATGATTCCTTAATTAAAATACCCGAACTTTGAAAAAAAGGAGTAAAATCAGACAATGATGCTTAACTGTCTCTGTAGGAAGAGTGCATTATTTTAAGCCCTTGTATCTTATTTGAGGGCTTCTTTAATGCCTCGATTTTATTGCAAATTTTTATGTTCTTGAAACAAGACACAAGACAAAAAAAAAATACCAGAATAATGTGCAAATAAATTGTGACAATACTTAAATGCATAAATACAAGTATTTCAATGTAATGCATAGCTAGGACACAGAAAATTCTAGTTAAGGTGATACAAAAAGGCCTAACTCTGTACTTCACACTGTTAAAATTATTAAGGTAGAAACTCTACAATTCTTACCAGATAGGAGTTTGTATCATTTACTCATTATAGTTATTCTGAGCCTGCTCTGGGATTTTTTCTCCCTGATTTGCATTTCTCTCTCTATTTTGATGATCAGAATCACTTGTCTCTGGAGGTCAGATAAAAAGCAATACTTAAGTTGGCACCACTGGCCAAGAACAAAACAAAACAAGTAAAGATAATTAAAATGGTAAAGGCAGACCATATCTGACTGTTGTCCAGGGTGAAGTGTAGTCTGACCATTCTTATGTGGTGGTTCTGTTCTAGAAACTTGCCTTTATATGTCGCTCCCAACATCTTTATTCATAAATTCTAAAACCTTTGAGATAAGCAAGCCTTGATATTCCTAACATTTTGAACTTGTGAAATACAAAAGCTAAAATTAAACACACCTAAATATGGCCTAGATATCCTACTTAACTCATAAAAACAGAGTTCTACTTTTCAGAGGAAAATATTTGCTTAACATTTGTTGTGTTATAATTTTAGAGATTAATCTACATCTGTTAAAATCAAATCCAGGCCTACGTATTGATTATCTAAAATTCAATTGTATTCAGTATCCAAGGAGTCTTGTCCTCTCCTTAAAAATTCTAAATAAAATACAATCTAAGGTATTGATTTTTTCCAAAGATCAAGAGTAATAAAAATTACAAATTAAAATTCCATCCTAATCCCAAATACAACAAAAGAAATTAAAAAATATAATGAGGTCTTATTTTTAAATAATCCATGCCCAGACCCTCCCCCATACATAAAACCAGATATCATGGTTATCAATTCACCAAATTAATCATGCTCATTTTTTTTAGTAAGCATTAAAATATTGTCCTATTATTCACCTACTTTATTAATTTTTACTGCATTTTTTTTCTATTCATGAACAATTGTTTTCCCCTGACACCTTCACAAACATCTTTTAAAAGACATATTGTTTTTAAAGGTAATTTCCCCCAGTTCCCTTGCACACACATCCCATCTGTGTTTTGTCAGTTCTGGTAACAAATAAACATTAAGAATCAAGCTCTGCAATGAATATTCCTTCGGAGTTTTCACCAACTTCCAGACTACACCTATAAAACAGACAAGTGACATTACACAGGGCTTTTTATGCTCAACACTACCCAGGGAATGAATCATAAAAAGAGCCACTGCAAAATGCAATAAGCCCAGATGCAAGTTTTTTCTCTTTGGTGTTATTTAGATGCCCAACAAAGAGATCCATATAAGTGAGCTTATTAGTGGCAAGGTGCGGTAGTCTATAATACCAATGAGAGAAGCTGTATCCTAGATACCTTCTTTCTCAGAAATTCTTTACTGGGGATAAGAATTTTGAACCCTTTTCAGTGTTAACAATTTAAAGCAACCTTATTGTGACAAAATGCAGAAGCAGATGATGTTGCCCCCCTGACTGCTCAAGGAATACATGAGCTACAGATTATTTTAAGTCACTCTCCTGTTTTATGATGGTTGAATGCTTATTTCCTACCTCCTAAGTGAATGCTCTCTCAAGAGCATCACTCTCTCGAAAAAAAAAGTGGAAGCTGATCTGTTTTATGTAGCATCATTAAATATTCATCAGACCAAAAAAAGGGAGAATGAAGGAAAACCACAAAGACTCTGGTGCTTAAAACACAAGGAAGGGGTATTCAAAAAAGGAAAGTATTAAAGCTGCATCTGCAGCATCTTGTGCGAATCTTCCACCTACCTCACTGCAAAATGAAAAACATGTAACCTCTCCTCCAGCCACATTTTGCATGGGATGTAACTCTGAACTCTGAAAATGTCACTGACTGGCTTCCGAAAGAGAATTAGGTATATCTACTTTATGATTTCTGACAGTGCTTAGGCATTAATTGGCTTCTAGCTGCTCAGCAGTGTAAAGTTCAGATGCTTCTATGTGCAAGCAGATTGGGGACAGACTTAGGTGACATTTTAGGTACCCATGGTAAAAAAAAACAGGGAATCTTACTTTTTTACAGTTTCAGGCCAGTGCTAAGATACTTCATGTAGAATCAGACAAATAAATGCATGTGGGTGTCTAACCCTCCATGACATGCCCTCACATACTGTAGTAGTGCTGAATTTGATTTGTGTCTGATCTGATTGGGCTCCAGGAGATATTACGCCAAGTACCTGTCCAAATTTCGAGAACATATTGACTCATATTTGTAATGTAGGTCAGCAAAAGTTAGGTGTCTATAGGTAAGGGATTCTCAGTATAACTTGAGGAACTTAGTGGTAAGCTCAAGCTATTAAAATATATTTTGGAGTCTAAAGACTGCGTAGGGTTTTCAAAACCATTCATATGCCCTACACTTAGTCATATCAAGGAAAAAAAGTACCCAAAAGATGCTTGTAAAACTCTCAGTGCCAAGTTACCTTTAAAAATCTGTCCTGAGAATGTGCTGATGAAAAGCTTTCATGAACAAGACCTTACTAAAGAGACTAAAATCTCTGCTGTTGATAAGAGCAGTATTGACATAATGCATTCTGTGTCCACAAGTAGAGTCAACACTCAAATCATAGAACACATTTGCAGTCTGAGAGGTGCAGCCTCACGTAGTCTTTAGTATGGGCAGTCTGGGCAACAGCAGTGCTGGAAATGAACCATCAGGGCATTCCTGCAAGGTAGCTGGTGAGTTAGTATCACAAAATCTCTTGTACTATGCTGCCATAAAACCTGTCCTGTCATCACTGTTACTGTCCCCTTGTGCTAACCAAGGTAAATTGATCAAGGTGGCCAAAATATAAAGCATCCAGATTGCAGTACAGGTATTACTGAACTGCCACAACTTCAGCTCCACAGTAAATCAGTAGGATGTGCTGGTGCAGTTCTTATCCCTTATCTTTCCTTTAAATCAGCCGTTCGAAGATCTCTTATTGCTGTGCAGTGGCCCAAACAGAGGACTCCTTCTTTACAACTTGCCAGTTCAATTACTAGCTTCATATAGATTTTGGAATTTAAGGAGATGATACCTTGCTACAATCTTTTGATTCAGTCAGACAGTCTGACATCTTGGCACCTTTTGGGTCATTTATGTAAGATTTTCTTCAGAAAGAAAAGCTGGAATTTGCTTTTTCTTATTTCTTACAAAGAAAAGCTGATGTAGGAGCTGATTATCCAACATTTTGTGTTGCAGCAATTGCTAGTACAGCAGTGTCTGAATCTGGGTTGTGTGAAATAGAAACAGCTGTTTACATTTGTTCACTCACTGCCTCTCCCTCCACAAATGTTGAGTTCCCCCTTTTATTCCCTCATCAGTATTGCAAACAAAACTACCAAAACCAATGCTTTAATAAATCATAGTAAACATATTTTCACTGCTCAACTAGGGTAAGATTTCGCCCCTCCCCGCTGCTATATTAGCAACTGGATGATGTTTGGAAGGCACACAGGATCACCCACTGTTTGAACAACAAGGCACTATGCCTCACTGACTTATGCTCAGTGATTAATATTGGTTTAGGACTTAAAACCTGTGAACAAAGGATTCATTCAGAATCACACATAAAAATAATGAAATAATCTCAGGACTATCAAGCATCTATTGAAAATTGTCTGAAAGGGTTTAGTTTTTGTTCAGGCATAAGGTGATAAGGAGTGAAAGCAGCAAGAAAAAGTGGATGAACTTGGAGCTACTGAACCAGAGAAGTAGCTACTAGGGCTGATAATTTGAGCATCTGTGTCTGTATCATCTCTTGCAAGACTGTAAATTGTAGGCTTGAGCACCTGAACCTGCCCTTCAGGCAACTTTCTCATCTGAATTCTCTCAAGGCTGTTGAAAATATTGATTACTTCTGCCTTATCACTAAAAGGACAGAAAAAGTAACAGAGGCTGAGAGGCAAGCAGTGAAAATGATGGAGACATGAAAAGTTTTCCACATACAACTTTAAAGGTTTAATCTCTTTAATTTAGAAAGGAGACAAAAAGATGAGGCATGATAGAGACATATTCAGTAGGTAGGACTATACCAAAGCTAATTCATCTGTTCCTAAACACCTTTCATCTTCCAGACTGAAACTCAAAAATATTTAAAAAGGAAAGGAAAATGTTTTGTAGAATGACATGATCAATTTAGGCAATGTGCAGTCCCTAGACCTAACAAAAATAAGGATTAGAAAAATATTTGACATGTATGTGAACCCAATGCTTAGACATTAATTGGCTTCTAGCTGCTTTTTCAGTGATAGAGAAGCAGTAAATTGTACTTGGATAAAACTTAGTCCCAAATAGGCTGTGTAATCTTCCTAAATGTTTGTTTAACCTTCTTCCAGGCTTAGTTCTGGAAAGGTACTAAGACAGGAGGATAGATAGGTTTTTAAGGTGATATTTCCACAAGATGGGAATCTTAGTTACATAATTATCTTATGTTTCTAATAAGTTGGAATACTCCTTTAGATCAGAACAAATGATAAAATTGATGCTTGCTGAACTAAGACCAATAAACACAGATGGAAGATGTTATTGAGGAGATAATCTCCAACTGTAGGCTTTTTGAACAGATTTTTATTAGATTGTCTGTTAAGATTCATATTATCCTTTGCCTTTTAGAATATTTATTCCCAAAGCATCATGCCAACCTCAGTGCGATAACTAGCAGTCAACAAAATATCCAGAGAAAATCATCAGTTTACAGTGTGTACCAAGGTTTAAAAGACTAGCTGAAATTACACCTCTGAGAGTACCAGCAGCAACATTCTCCATCAATCCTGGTGCAGAAGGTGTGTCAGGTCATCCTTGGCTGGAGGTCCTCTTACCAACTCCTTGCTGTTTTCATTGTGCCCTCAAGATTGCTCCATAGGAATACTGGTACCTTGAGTGTTTATGCATTAAGACACTTCAAGCTTTTTATGAAAATCAAAGAACAGTCCTCAGGTTTGCTAACAGAAATAATATCTGCCCATTTACCAGTGTCAACCTAAATCAAGTCCAAGGCAGTATTAAAGTTCTCTCCGGGAGCTCTTGAAGTGAAAGCTGTACAGTCTGTAAGGATTTTTCTCTTCCTCTTCTGTCACTCTTTACTTTCACACCTGCCTGAACTCAACTCCCCTTCTATATCCAATCTTTGCCTCTCTAATCCTCAATGATCTCGCATTTACTGCTGGCTTCTTTACAAAAGGTGCTCTGACATAACTGGCAAGCAAAGATGTCTAGACAGTGGAATTTTACTTTACTGTGATATATCAGATAGTTTTGGATTTTCACTTCATCCTGCATGATTCCAGAAAAAAAAAATGCACTCCAGAAGACAATACTGCTGAGGTTTTAGCAAAGAGAACAGTTTCTTTCCTTTGTATCAGTCTTCCTACTTAATAATGACCTGTTTAGCTTGCAGGGTAATTAGCTTGTCTGGAAAGCATGACAACCTGTCTTGTCATTGACAATATGGAAGAGAAATCAGGGTGTCCTGGGTTGGCCAACCCCGACACAGGGGACAGGCAAATCCACCAAGCTCCCAGCTTCAGAGAATACTGTCTTGTCTATGGGTCCCAAGCCAACCAGTGCTTGGCTTGTCAGGGTGATATAAAAATGCTCCTTTACTAATACAGGAACCACCTGTTTAATTTTCCAGTCACCAGCTAACCTGTGGGATGAATCACTAGGAGCCATCTGGTTTGTCATAAAAAGTTTTAAGAGAAGTACATGTTTTAAAAGTAAAAAGTTTTAAGAGAAGTTTGCACCTTTCAGTTGTACAGAAACTTAGCAAAATATCTCTTGTGGAAAGGTTTCAACCAGCTCTATCAGGATCCTTGAGAAAAGGATGGAGGGATGTCAGATTCCTCTTCCCATAAGATCTGCAAAGATTCCTTAGTTAGGAAAAACCTACAATGTACAGGATGGATATTGGACTGGATTCCCGTCCATGCTGTTCCTTACTACTAACAAGGAGAAATGTTAAGTACCTAGGACTCATTAAATCCAAGGTTGGCAGACATACACCTACTAATTGGCTGAAATTCCATTTAAAGATACTCTTGTATATGCTGTTCCTCAGCCTGCAGATATTTTTAGACCTCTGGTTCATGTAGATTTTCTTTTCCTAAGGTATTATTTTTATCTGCAGTGTCTTTGCTGTAGACATTAAGCCTTATGGAATTCTCTAAACAGAGAATAATTTGTCCTTAACAGTATGTTTGTGATCAGTGATTTTTCTCTTAGCTCTTGTTAAGCCATGTTCTTGTGAACACTTTTCTTATCACTCCAAGCCTTCCTAGGATTACATCAAATTTGCCACATAGAGTTAATTCTGCATACAGAATTAAAGCCCGTAATCATATTTGGTTTTGTGACTCCCATTTGCTTAGCAATCTTGAGACTATTTTGCATTCTCTTTTGCCCTCCGCTTGGGCTGATCATGACTTGATTGATTCACACAATCCATCAATGATTTCTTAGACTTAGATTTCTTAGTACAGAATATCAGTCATGTCTGCTTTTATCAGTCTGGTTTACTGCAGAGTAAAACACAAAAATGGGTGACTAGAATACTAGTCTACATTTTGCATTTTGCATTTGCATTTGCATCTACACTATTTTGCATTTCCATGCAAAATATCCATTAAAATCCTTTTAAAATTTGGCTTGTTATTATTACCTGCAGTGTTTTTATGAGAAGATGGGTCAGACATGATAGCTTGTCATAAATGAAGAGCTGTCTTGTGCCAGTGAAACCTTACACTTATTTCTTCTCTGAAAAATTATAAATAGAACTGAGCATAGAAGAAAAAAAAAATTCAGTGGCTGAAAAGCAACTTTAAACAAAAATTATATTCATAGCCATGCAGGCAGTAGCTTGAAAAGCAGCTTTTATAAAATATATTTAATGTTTACAGTTTTCCAGTGGCTGAGAACAGTTATACTTTTAAAATATGTTTAATGTTTAAAACCACTTGGTGGCCAAAAGAACAGCTCTTACTGAAAAGATATTTAATGTTCAGAGTAATTTTGTGGTGAGAAAAAAGAAACTTCATGTTAATTTTTATCATTTACAGCTGATCTGTGGCTACTAAAACAACTACCAATACAACATGTTTTATGTTTATAGATATGTGCCTCTATAACAACAATTTCTACATTTTAAAACACTACATTTAAGCATGTCAATTTATGTCCTTCATCCACTGTGCAATTAACCAAAAATAAATTAACACATAATCCAACAACTCTAATGCTACATATCTTGAACCTAAAGACATTTATGTCAAGAGCAAGACTGGACTTATAATTACAAAGCTTCTCCTTGTATACAAAAAGAACTAATACTTAACACCACTAAAACTACCAATAATATTTATAACATACATTTAGAACAAAACAAATTTGTTCTAATTTTAATAGTGAAAACATTGCTTGGCAATTTAAATGAGGTTAGATTGTATCAAAATACCTGTATGATAAAATATATGATTAGATTTATGCTACTGAGATTCAGTAAAGTCAGTGTGTGGATAGAAACATAGTGGTTTTAACTGCTGTGATGTGGGTTCTTAGCTTTGCCCACAATCACATGGAGAATCGCAGAATGGGTCAGGTTGGAAGGCACCACAGCAGGCCATTTGGTTCAACCTCCCTGCTCAAGCAGGGCCATCCTAGAGCACACTGCCCAGGATTGTGTCTGGATGGTTCTTGAGTGAGGGAGACTCCACAATCCTTTTGGGCAATCTGTTCGCGTGTTGGTCACCTCTTGTTCAGGCAGAACTTTCTGTGCATCCATTTCTGCCTGTTGCTTCTTGCCCTACTACCTGGCCCCAACAAGAAGGGCCTGGCTCCATCCTCTTGACACACTGCTTACCAACACTGATCAGGTCCCTTCTCTGTTGTCTCTTCTGAAGGCTGAACAGGCTGAGCTCCCTCAGCTTTTCATCATAAGAGAGATGTTCCAGTCCCACTCTATGTTACTCTCCTGCCCCATGTCTCTGTTGTACTGAGGAGCCCAGAACTGGAGACAGCACTCCAGCTGTGCCTCCCCAGGAACAGAACCACATCCCTCAATCTGCAGGCAATCCTCCTCCTCATGCATCACAGGATACCATCGGCCTTCTTGGCTAAGAGGACACGCTGCTGGCTCATTTTCCACTGCCAGCTTGTTGTCCACCATGGCTCCCAGGTGTTTCTCAGCTGCTTTCCACCAGTTCATCCCCCAGCCAGTGCTGGTGCATGGGGTTATTATTCCACAGTTGCAGGACCCTGCTCTTGCCTTTGTTGAATCTCAGGCAGTTCTTGTCTACCCATCTCTCCAATCTGCTGAGGAACCTCTGAAGGGCTGCACAGCACTCTGGGGTGTCAGCCACTCCTCCCAGATTTGTGCCATCAGTGAACTTGCTGAGGAGGCCTCTGCCCCTTTATCCAAGTCATTGATGAAGAAGTTAAACAATATTGGACCCAGCATTGAACCTTGGCAGACACTGTTAATGACAGGTCTCCAACTAGGAGCTGTGCCCCTGATTACGACCCTGTGGGATCTGCTCTTCAGCAGGTTCTTAATCCGCTTCACTGTCCACTGATCTGATTCCCATCTCCTGAGTTTGCCTATGAGGATGCTGAAGTCGTGGTAGAAAATATCCACTGTAGGCTTGTATATATGTGAAGTAAGACTCAAATGCTTTAAATGGTTTCAGCATTAATACTGATATTTTGGGACTGTAAAAACAGCTAGCAGAAAAACAGCTATCCAGCATCCCTATTTAACAGTCGAAGCTTCTCAGCTTTGCTTAGAATTTTGCTGCTTCCATGTTTGTATAGTCCTGTCTGTCACAGCTTTCATTTTACATAGATTCTCCCACTTGACAGCATTTGCCAAATGTCTTAGTTATGCTGACAATGTCTAACAGCCAGTGTGCATGAAAGGAAACTCACAGGATGACAACAACCATTATCCTGTAGCTAATCAAGTCTTGATTTTCAGCACTATTTTCTCCCTCCCTTTTGATCTAATTCTTTTTTCTGGCTCCCTGCCCCATAATTGAAGCTACCTAGGTTGCCCTGGGATCTATCATAAAGAAGCAGTTTTATTTCAAAAGCATTAACTGCCTACATGTAATATTCTCTCAATATCTCAGTGTTGGGTCTTTTCCCTTTTCTTCTTGTTTTGTTTTGTATTTTGTGCAATGTCCTGTATAAAGGGAAAAGTACTCTTTGAGAAAAGGCTAAGCAGCCCTAGCCTGCCTTCCCTTCTGCTCCATCCTTAAAACTCACTTTCTACAATGACTGTAAAAGTTAGTCTGATGATCTGTGCAGTACATGTATATTTTCAAAATTAAAAAAAAGAAAAGAGAATCAGAAAGACAAGAACTGTAATTTAAAAAAAAAAAGCAGTTCTTAGAGGGAAATCACTGAAACATCAATTGTGATGAGTAGGCTGCCACCTGACACAGCCCCAGGAAAGAGTACAGAAACACAGTGATGGCACATAAATTCTCCTTAAATGTGGTTTGAATGACCCAGGGCACCAGGTCTGACCCATGTGATGGACAGAATTTGTACACTCTAATGAAGTACCAAATTAGAGCACATGTGGATATGACCCTGTAAGGTCAAATTCAGTAGAATTTTGTGAAGGGAAATTGCTCTTCACAAAGCCTATTATAATTATTGGGTGCATCAGTCAGTCTATAGCTCAAGATTACTGGCTTAGTTTAAAATTATCTAAATTTCAAAAAAGCTTTCAGCAAGGTTCCTAAGCAAAGACTCTTAAAAAAAAAAAAAAGGAAAAAAAAAGGAAGTTTAAGAAACAGCAATTTTTCCTAAAATAATCCAAATAAAAAGAGATCTAAAACAGTAGGAGTAAATTGCCTGTCTTTATATGAGAGGGGTTGCCACTGACATCTCTCTTGGATCTGAACTCATAGGTTGCCAGGAAAAGAGAATATATGAACAGGTGACAGCTTGACAAAATGAAAGCTTCACTGCAAAGTGCTATGGGGAATCTTAACATAGCATTAAACTGAGATTATGGAATTTGACATGGAGAAACACAAAGAGGCATGGGAAAAAGTAGCTTATCAGTACATCCACAGAGGTGAGTTGTATCTCCGTAACTTATTAATTCTTGGTCTTGGGATCACTGTGGAAAATTCTCCAAAATTTTCACCTCAATGATCAACAGCAGACAAAAAAAAATTATCAATGGGAATAATTCAACAAGGAAAACTGGATAAAAATAAAGCATATTCAATATGTTTGGGTCTTGAATATGACAGCCAGATCCTATCATTTTCTCTAAGGAATTGACAACACCAGAAATAAACCATGGAGACCAGGCTAGAGCTGGAGGGGCTGCAGACAGTGGCTGCAGACAGATTATGCTGTCAGTTATCTGTCCATGAGCATGCATAATGCCATTCAAAAGTATCTCTGGTCTCAATGGATTCCCAAAGTAATATCTTCAGCCTGGGTAAGCTTTTGGAAGCCCTTAAAAATATGTTGCCAACAGCTAGGAATCTATATCAAAGGCAGGATCACTAAGAATTTGCTCCAGTGCCTTATAGTCCTTCCTTCCCTAGCCTTGCTCATTGTAAGCTTCAGGCTAAACTCAGGCACACAGTGTTAAACTGAAACAAACCAGAGTGCAGGCTATTACCCACTGCTCCACCAGGTTAGTTTTCTACATATTGTAATTCTTGCCCATGAAAATGCTTAGATGGATATATTAAATGTATGTTCCATTTGTAGATGTATATATATACTCCATAGTCAATGTTCAGATATAAGCCAATGTTTAAATAAAAGCCAATTAAGTATTCACTCCAGAAGGAAAACTGCCAGAAAATTTATAGAGACTATTTTCACACTGACAGTACAATGGGAAGCTAATTCATAACACTCTTCAGGTATCTGCTTTGCACCACTGAGGAACCTGATATCAACTTTCTATTATCATTGACTATTTTAGTCCTCCACGGTGATCTGGAGTTTGTAGAATACCCTCTAATCAATAAAGAGTTAATGTAGTGGAAAAGTATGAAATGAAATTGTGTAGGAACAAACATATGGCATCTGTATATTATGTAATTTATGGGTTTAGTACAGCCCTAGATGGTCTATGTATAAGCATGGAGGAATAATGCAAAAACTTTCAAAAACAATTAGGAGACTGTGACAATAGAAGTTATAACTTTCCTGTTAAAATCAGGCTATTCAGTAAAAAAAAAAGCGTACGGAAGGAAATGCATTTCTATGCACATTTTTATGTATAAATGTATAAAAGTATATAATAAGATCTTTCTTGAATGTGTGCTTAGTGCTGCTATGCCCCCATTCACAGTCATCTGGACTGATAGCTTTAATAAGGGGATAACCTTGGTTTAAGCTCAGCTATATTTGCATGCTTACGTCAACCATATTGAAACAGAAGCTGGCACAGCTGCCAGAAGCAACAACACAGTTGATTAAACTATACTTAAGGAGAACATATTTTGCTAATACAAACTTACAAATGGGCATATTAGGGCACCCTTTTCAGTTCTCATAGACAAATCCCCATTTCTGGTACATTCTACATTTTGGAAGTTATATTAAATCAAGAAAATATTTTCAAATTATGATATTCATAACACCAATTCAATATCAGAAAAAAACCCCAACAAATAAACAAAGAAACAACAACAACAAAAAAAAACCCAACAAAATAAAACCAACCCAATATTAGGAGTCCAGCTCTTAAGCTTTTATAAGTCTCTTACTAGGCATAAGATAACAGCATAGCATTTTCTGTTCTTAAAATATTAGCTCTGCATTTTAATCTGACTCCGTCTGCTAAGTTTTTCAGCAGGGAATTTCAAATTGTTGTCCATTAAAAAAATAAAATCTTCACCATAAAGTATTCTGCACTCCATTTATCATGTGAGCAATACAATGTCAACTTTGGAGATGCAGATATCCTTCCACTACCATGCCCACTTTGAAACTATCAGAAGCACTGGAAATCCCAGGTGGGTATAGCAGCCTGCATGTCATAGCAGTTGGTAGCCCAAGGGGCTTTTTCAAGAGAAGATCTTTTTTGTTTATGTCTGTGATTGACTTTCCACTCCATCATACAAGAGCAGAGCAGATTACAGTGTGTGTATGGAAGGAGAAAGGCTGGCTGGCCATTCAAACTCTGGCATTAAATAGGTTTGCATCCAGGCTTGTAGTGGGTAAACATCCTCCTAAAATTTCTTAAGAGCATATGAAGGAATTTGGCTCCTGGTAAGGAAGGCATTGCTAAGTAAAAATAACAGTCCTAAAACTATCTCTTCAGAAAAAAAACTAAAATATATTCAGTATCACTGTCTTTTTTTAATGATTGGTTGGGAGAGGAAAATTCAATCTGCCCTCAGTGTAAATTTGAAGGGAAAAAGTAAATTTTCACCAACAATATGCATGGAAATTAACACAAGTTCTAAGAAAATCTACCATGAAAAGCTTGGCTATGACAGGTATGTCTAAGTAATACCACTGTGCAGAAAACCAGATCTTGAGAATGCTATGAATTTTCTTTTTATTTTTTTTGCAGTTTTTCCAATAAAAAAAAAAATCACTGATTTCATTTTAACACTGTAACTACAACTCTGATTCCAGAGATTAATGCTATGGTATTATTTAAGTCATCACAGATTCAGCAACAGCAATCATTAGGAATTCCAGAGACATTACAAAACTGAGAACCAGGTAGCTATGACAATTTCTAAATGGTACCAATATATTGCTAATAATGTTACCAATAACCTTGGGATGAAGTACCAAACTGAGTAAACCTTTGCATGCAAATGTCACATAACAGTAAAAGACTGCAGGTCACTAGTGACAAAAACTTGTCAGGCTCACATAAGAGATTAGTAGGAGTGAAAAAAGTAATTTTTCAGTGAATTTCCCACAACAGAAATATAAACATGAGTGCAGTTTATAATCAAAACTGTTGTAAAACTATAATAAGTGAATTTCAGAACATTTGGTAATTAAAAAGAGGCAAGTAGAAAATGAAAATATAAAAAAAAAAATTGAGAGGAAGAGTTTATCTGGATTTTTCCTAAGCCAAGACAACCATATGCTGCACCAGCTGAAAAATCAAAGTGATTTTCAGTGTCAGCCTCAGGCACTGGTAGGTCTAAGCATCTCTATAAGTGCAAGTAAATGGTACTGATAGAAAGGAGTAGTTTTAGATCCTCTGAGAAATCTGTGCTTGCATAAGGAAGGAAAAACAGATAAGAGAGAACAAGAGAGTGGCAAGACCTACATCAGAGAAGGCACTATCTCCTGGCACACTACAGAGGACAAGGCATTTCTGGATATTTTTGCTGCAAGACAACCTAACAGCAAAAATTGTTATCTGCTTTAGTAATCACTAATTGAAGTTTAGGCTTCCATTTAGGGAACTCTTGCCTTGCCTTTTCTAACCGATTTTCATCCATCTTTTCTTTTTTTTTTTTTTTTAATAGAGGAAAATAACAATTGTTATGAATAAATCTTCTAGATATAGTGAACATGACCAAAAAAGGAGAAGACTAACAAGATCCATTTTTACCATGGCATCTATTGCTGTTTTTCTAAAGGAGAATAAATTGAAAAGCATTTCTTTTGAAATGTTGTATGCATGACACAGCATGCTCAGTTTTATGCCATTTAGTCATGCAACTCCTCATCCATGTAAAAGCCACAATGTATGGCATACTTTTTAATCTTCTACTGCACACACATATTTAAGAAAATAACAAAGGAAGATAGAGAAGAACAACAGAGTAAGAGAATGAATGCAGGCATTGTGTTCTGCTATACTAACAGCAGTGCTCATTTTCATTTTTTCTTTCTGATAAGGTCTAGAACCAATTTCACAACCAACCATACATTCACTCATGAGAAATGTTATTCTGAATTTGCCACAGACACAAGCATCAAAATGTAACCAATGATTTTAATCTATAGATAATCAACTGTAAGTTATATTATTATGCATCTCATTAGGGAAAGAAATAGTGCACATATATTGTGAGCCTACAGAAAAACCCATGTTGGTGACTGTAGTGACTGCTTCTCCACACTTCTATAAGATTAACATGATCATCTCTGCATGTCTACTCACATCACATTCTATCACATTCTATCAAATTCTACTACTCCTTATCACAAAATTTAAAACACTGCCTCATTAATTCTATATAAAAACTTGTGTAGACAGTTGCCTCCCAGACTGACTTTAAAAATATCAACATCTGAGGTGCATAGCTGAAGGGGAACAGTATCCCTCTGCCACTTCAAACTCAGAAAACTTCCAAAACTGTTAACAGCTACCAGGAGTATTAAATGACTGGTACTGGCTTGTGAAGTACTGGGAAAAGACAGTTTAGGAGAGAGAAGGGCAATAAGCTGGAACTAGCACTGGGAAGTTAAAGGACTCCCAGCCCAGAAAAAATTAATTTCTGCTGCCTGCAGGGAAACCCAAAATGTCATCTGGCAGCAGGACACAAGCACCGTGCTTATGTTGTAAACACACTGCTCAGGACCACTGCAGAATCAGACATCAGGAAGAGATCCAAAGGGCCCATTTAGCCTGTTCTCCTGATCCAAATCAGGATCGATGCTCTTTATATAATTTCCTGCAAATATCTATTGTGTTGTGAAAATTCTTCAAGTAAAAATCTATTCCAGTGCTTCAGTATCCCTACTGCAGTCCACCTTTCCCTGAAAAGAAAATTACTCTGTCCTCTCTACACTAGATTTTTGAAAACTTACCATGTTCCCAGGCAATTCTTTTTTTTTTTTTTGTGTAAGAGTCTGATGTACTGAAGATTTTCTTGGACATTCGGTTTTTGACAACTTGAGCAGCTCTTGCAGACTCTCATTCTTGCATTGTGACCAAGGCAAGGGCAATAGTTATTTTGACCATGAACAGTATAACAGGACTTGAATAAAGAACTGCCCCCTAATGCATAATTAGGAGATCATGCAAGTGCTGTAAGAGTTTAAGAACCACAAAGACAAAACCAGTTAAATGGTAGACGCTTTACAGCAAACAGGCAGTCTAACTTTGTACAGCAAACAGCAAATGTAAACCAGGAATAAACTATGTCACATATACACTGCATCATGTGACTTAACAGGTTTGAGGTTGCAGGGAACCCCTGCCCCTTACTATACCTTCCTTGAATATCTTTTTTTTTTCAACTCAAAATACTCTCAGAAACTTAACATCACAGGCACTAATATTGCAGGAGAATAAGTTTATAAATAAGTAAACAAAGCTAAAACAAAAATTTAATCCATGTATATGTAGGCATAGAATATTAGAAAGATTTCTAATAGGTTTGAGTAGTTTTTTTTCATTTCATCCTTCTCTTTCTTTCTTCAGCAAGAAAAGTACATTGAGAAAATTAAGTGATATGCAAATAGTTATCAAGAGTTTACAGCTTCTTACTCACCCACTGGAGACATTTCTGGGACACTGGCAACATAAGGCCCATCCAGGAATTTTGGCTCATTATCATTAATGTCCTGTACTTTGATGATGAACTCTGATTCAGGCTCTAGTGGTTTTTTGGTGTCAACATCCACAGCCTGAGCCCGGAGTGTGTAGAAAGGTTTTTCTTCTCTATCTAGACTCCTTATGGCATGAATGTCTCCTGTGGTCTCATCAATGGTAAAAACTGTGCCAGCCCCATCTCCTGAAAGGGTGTATTTAACAGTGCCAACTCCCTTATCCAAGTCAGAATGAAGCTGGAGAAGAAAGAGAGAAACAAAAAGGAAGACAAAAGCATTAATGATTTTTCCTAGGCTAGATTGCAACTATTTTTTTTAATGTTCTCAAAGACATCGGAGAAAACAGTTTCCTAAGTCCTTAACTGCCTCTAAATGCATGGGGAAAATGTGAATAGTATGTTATGTAAGACCTTTAACCCTGTCTAGTACAGCACAGACAGAAGTTCAGCAACTAAAACTGCAATGAGGCAGAGCTTCACATTGGTGATAAACTGAAATTAAAGACCAAGGATATAAAATCACCTGTAGTGACATCAAACAAATGTGAGATGACATGAGAGAGTGTCAAAAGCTTTCACAGGCATTTGGGTTTCAGAGAAGTTAAAAGGAAGTATCTAATTATTTCAAGAACAAGAGCTTGATGGCATCTGAAACGCAAAGTCAGACTTGGTTTAAAAAAAGAAAATATACACTTCATTATTACAGTAAATGCTAAACAGAATTAAAAATACTGCCTTTTGCACAAATATTTCATCACTTGCTTTTGTCTTTTCTGAGATATTCACATGGAAGACTGTGAATTGAAGAGTTTCTTGATCATTTTTCAAGAGTACTGAGCTCAATATTTTCTGCCTTAAATAAAAATATATACATTTTCCAGGCTATTACTACGATGAATCTCTAGTTATAATTTAAAAAATGAAAAACTTATATTCAACTTCTTGGATGGTTTTGTCCCTTTAGTCAGTGTCTATCCTACAATATACTGGCCTTAAACTTTATTTTAAATGCTGTAATTTTTAAAATCCAAATACAGCATGATTAACTTCTTTCTCAGATACCTTTCCCTGCTTCACGCTCATCCTTTAAATACATCTAAAAACTTTGAAAAGATACTCAAGGTTACATCACTGATGCTGAAATAGTTTTTAAAATATTCACCCACTTTTCCCATCTAATGAGGACTAAAAAGACCTCCTTTAATGGACACTGGTCAGAATGGAGTTTTCAAGAGTGAATTCCCTTAAGCTGAATTGTAAAGCGATTATGGATATAGACTTTATTTACATGATGTACTGCCCAAGGTGAAACACAATAGAGGAAACATGGGACATGAAAGGAGATTATGTAGAAAATGAATTACTGAGAAACTAAATGGTTTTGGTAATGGGGCAAGAAGCTAAGCTACAGAAAAGGAGTTAAAGGCAATTACTAACATTTATAGCTATTGACTTGAAATTGAAAATAGGTCCTTGTGACTGTGGAAGAGGTCATGGTTTGTGGCACAGAGCGAACACGAACATAGCCTCTTCTTTGTCTACTTTTTCATCTCATCATTCTTGCTCAGTGAATAGAGTAAATTGTGATCTTTCATCTAGCTTCCCCCCTACATGTGATTTTAAATTATCTCTCCAGTCCAAACTAAAGCATTTTGCTTCTGAGGTGTTAAATATTTCGTTACTTGCAAAATGAAAAGATAATGCAGTCTGAGATAATTAATGTCTACTTCTTCCTCATCATTTTAATTTGAGTGGCTCAAAACTTCCTGTTTCATTATATTGTGCTCAGTAAAAACATGGTATTTTCCTTACATTATCATTTAGAGGCTTACAGATACACATCGACAGGAAAGAAAAATCACAATGATGATGAGAAAGCTTGAAGAAAAAAATATTAGGACTTTTTAGAGAGAACCAGACAATTGTTTTAGTAGTGCCCCTATATTACATAAAATTTGTTTGGGCCTCATTCTGAAGACTACCTTGATGCATACTCCTGGAAGTAAGAATATCACAGAGCAAAATAATGCAGTTACGAAACAGTAAACAGGGAAGCATGACAAGATTACTCTCATCTCCTGACATCAGTTTTGACACTAAAGCTGAGATGGTTGAGTGTGTTTCTGATTGCCAGCTGTAGGTTTTATGTTCTAGTAACAAATCCGGCTGCATTGCATGTCTTATTTGAGCCCTGGGATTATACTAGAGAGAAACAATTATAGTTGCTTTTCCTAGCTGGAGAAAAAGCAGGAAAAGAAAGGGCTCCCAGGACAATGGAAAACTGAAATACAAAGACTAGACTAAATATAGCTTTTTTTCCCCACATGTATTGGAGAAAAAAAGGTTTACAACTTGCAGGATTAGCAATTCTACAGTTACAGATGTGTTCAATGGGCTTCACAAGTATCACTCATCTAGTACAACCTGGGAAGCATTCCACTTATTTAAACAGAGCTGCATTTCTCTGCATTAGCTGGGATGTGTCACATTGTATTTATTCACCAAATCATGCTAATCTGCTGATTTTGACACAGGCTTCCTAGACGACATTGCTGGACCATGTGCAAATGCATGCACATTTGTTAACCACACTGAACTATGCAATTTGTGGGGCAATTCAACATCACACAGTGCCAAATTACTACAGGGCAACAGTCAATTGATTAATTTAAAATTAACTAAATTCTCCAATAATAAAAGGAATGCAAAACTTAGATTGATGCAAGAATGAAGAGCAAGGAGCTAATGTTAGCTGTACTTACACAACACTAGGAAATAATCCTGACTTTCAATGCCTGAAATTTTCTAGAAAGCAGTTTAAGCTAAAGAATAAGTGCTTGCTGCTGTGTCTTGATTTATGAGCTACAAGCTGTATTGCACTGGAAGAAAAGACATTTAATTTTTTGTACTGAAAAACATACAGAAGATTTGCGAGAGACTAGGTTTTTTTGACACTGTGTCCACAGCAACTTTGGGTTTGTATCCCCTTTCTCCTTCTTGCTCACACTTATTTTCTAATTCTAGGTCTCCCACTATTTCAGCAAAATTAGGGCAAGAGAACAAGTACTCAGATCTTACCTACTCCCTCCCCACAATGTGTTTACATTCCAGAACCACCTGAATTTACGGCAACAAGGTTGTACAAATGGTTGTATTCATGCAGGTTGTCTTAATTTTATGTTTTCTCTATAAATCCTGAATATTAAAAATGCAGCAAAAGCTTGGAAATGTCAGGGATTCGTTTCTACCTTTGCTGAAATTTACACTTTTATTCTCACTATGTGAGTAACACAATTTAGTGTCAGATCTTTGGGCAAATCTGCCCCAAGTATAAAACTAATAATTTATTGCAGCAAACTCTGTTAGTGCAGAATATCAAGAATATTTTTCTGTGATGACAGAAAAAGACATATCATTCCATTATTCTTGCTAATATGTACAAACCATAACACACATGGCAAAGGATATGATTGATTAAAAAAAAAAATAAAGTATGAATAATAGGATGGAGACTATTGTAAGATGCGTTGCATAAATCTATGCAGAAATTATGCCAGTGTTTTTGAATCATATCCAGTACCAGATGCCAGACTGAGTCAGTCTACAAGTCCATGTGATCTGGCAATCTGCTTCAGCCTGTAATAAGCTGAATGCTAGTTTACTTCAGGGAGGATGAAAAGTTCGTAACAAACAACTCACTACTAGCACATCTGGGAGAAATTATTTATTCAGTTCTTTTGACAGTTTCTAACAAGAAGTATGATTGTTTGTGTTTTAGCAATAAATTTAGATCTTACTGCTTCAATAACTCAGCGTTATCAGCTCTGTGGCACTTTAAGAATTCATTCACCTGCACAAATAATTTCAAACCACATCAAAGACCAGGAAATGTATTAGGTAATGTACTTCAAGAATGAATCTGTACTCCTAGGTAAATTGAACACTGCAGGAGTATGGATCAGATGCATTTGCTTCTCAGTATCTTGTGCTGATTTTCTCTTCAGTTTCCTATTCATCTGATCCTCAACTGTTCACCTTCTCTTTCCTTAAATACTTCAATGTCATCTATTAATACAATCATTTTGAAAGTCAAATATGTAAATTCACCTACATAGGTAGAGAAATTGGAAGCAAAAGAAACTTCACAAATTGCAAGATAGTCTACTTCAAAATGAAGCAACCACTATACCCCTACAAACCATGCAAGACCAAGAGCTATGACATCTGCCAGGATTGTGATCTTAACTTCACAGCAATACAGGTATTGGAAAGTTATTGTATGAGTTGACAACTTCCCTTTCTGCATTTTCCAGTCTCATAAAATAAAATTAAAAAAAAACCAACAAACAAAAAACAAACAAACAAAAAATGAGAGAATGAAATAAAAAAGTTTTAATGTCAAGGAATGCTTAAAATCCCTAAATTGATACATTCACCGTATAATACAGCCTGAGATTCTAGGTTGTATTCCACTGCCAATTTTACAGGTTGAAAAAAGAAAAAAAAAAGTAGTGTCCAATTTATTTGTTACTAGTAAATCAATTTAAATGCTATGTTAAAGTGCATATCTGGGCTGAAAAAATTGGTAAATGTTCCAGGCTATTTACCATTCCTCGCCTGCACAGCAGAATTAGTTATCCATCCCACATCTGTACTTTATGCCATTTTTCTTTGTGCATTATATTTTAGGATTTTCTTCCATTATTTTCTCTACCTGCATCTACTCTTGGGTATCACCATTCATCCTGTAGCCTCCAGCCCCTGGCCTTTCTTGGGCAAGATGAGCAATAAAAACTACTTGAGAAACCAGAACATATATTCAATTCCAGTATTACCTAAGACTGCAGATACAGAATGATCTCCTGAACTGAGGAAAGGAAAAAAGGCCTTTTTTGTACAGTTCACATAGATGCAAGAAGACCTGTTTTGGCAGATCTCTACTGCAAAAATTTGTATTGGAACAAGGATTGCCACTATGAGAGGAGGGTGTAAATGATCCTGGAGACTTTCTATTTAGAAGACTGCCCTTTTAAAATATAATTATTCTACACATATTTTCACTTGGCAAGAACTATATGGCCTACACAGATTGTATAGTTTCTTTTAAAAACTGATGGTTAGAACCTAATGTACTGCTTTTACACAAATTTATTTATTCCTTCCCTCTAAAAATGCATAAACCTGAAAATTTTCCTAAGACTCCAAGAGTGTGGGGTCTTCAGAGACTCTAATTCAGGATATGGGGAAATAAAAACAATGGTGTAATTATTTCTAATCAAACCCAGTAAAATTGGATTCCCTCTCCATCACACACACACACACACCACTGCAGAAGACATTTGGGGATCAGGTAAAATCTGCTCACAATACACTCAGTGCAAATATTTCCTGATCCTAAAAGTTTGGATTACCTAGAGCACCTTCTAAATAAGAAGTTAACATGCATTAGTCAGGCAACACTGCAGACTAAAGCGTGTATTGAGAGGAGTTAGGATACTACTACAAATGCGTCAGATGAATGACAATAGGTATATGGAAACAAGGAGTAACGAAAAAACATAGAATCAGAGAATCCTTTAGGTTAAAAAAGACCTTTATGACAGCTGAGCCAAACTGCAAAATCATGAGGTAAAAGAAAGGTGAAAAAAAGGAGAAAATAATGGGTTTTTGTAAAGGTCATTTGAAAAAGAAGGTTTTGTTTCCTTTCAAAGCTGAAAATTATTTGTAATAGAAAGCAGTGTCTTTGTACTAGCTTTATACAGGGCTTTTATAGGAGACACCCATCTGTGAGTAGACTTTCTTAGTACTATGAGAATTTCAAACAATTCTTAAAAATGTCAATTAAAGTATGTATGTGTATGTATGTGTGTATGTGTGTGTGTGCGCATACAGCTACATACAAAAATTTTAAAACATTATTTGAATTAGTAAGTTGTGCGTCTTATCATCATGATTCATCTTCTTCAGGTTGTATTTCTATGTCTTCTCTTTTTATATTTAGTAAAATATCTGCTTCCAAGAATTGACATTCTTCTGACTGCTTTTTTGTAAAAATTGTAATAGACAATGTGGTTCTGCATTTTGAAGTATCTTTCTGTTCAAATTAAATTAGAATAGAATCTTATTCAAAAGGAATTAAATTAAAAAAGAATTTCTACTCTTTTTCTAATGATTCTTGTTTCACAAATAAAGCTGAGCTTTATTTAAATTAAAATACTTGTTATCCAATTAAATAAAACATTATCTCCTTCTGTCATGGGGATTTAGTCTAAGCACACTAAGTCAGAACAGACTTTTTCAATAACTAGTGTGGTTGTTAGGTAGTAAGAAGATGGCAAATGAGTCATTAGAAGGGAATAAAAACAGTACCTGACCTCATCAATTCAGGTGAATCTTCATCTCTGCCAATATCATACACTTGAGGGGTTAGGGGTTGTTATTTTTCTAGTTCTTCTCTACATGAATATTTTTGTTGCGTTATGTGGAATTAAATAACAGCACTTCTAAAATCACAGCGAAAAAACCCCAACATTCCTTTTATGGAATGCCACATACATAAAAAATATTGGCCAATGAAAAATGTTATGCACTAGTAAAACATTGAAAAAATAAAGATTTCTCAATAATGTCTTAATATAATTTAATTATACACATAAGTTACAAGTTGCATAGATTTCTAATGATTATTTTTGCATCACCATTTCAGATGGAGCTGAAGCACATAGAAACACTGCGTTCTGGTCTGCCCTCTTCAACTTTAATGCAAGAATCAATATTAGAAGTAGTTTTTAAAATTAAGTTATTCTCCCTGATATCATATAACTCCATGCTACAATGTGCTCTGTTTACATATGTTGATAGGTTTCAGTTCACAGTTATGTTTGAGAGAAATGTTCCACAGAATGGTGACAGCTGATGTGAGTGAGCATCAATCTCTTGGGATCTTTGGGTATAACCATTGTCAAGCAACTACATAATCACAGATCCCAACAAAAAATTCCAGTATTGGCTGTTAGACAGCAACAGGAGACAAAATTTGAGGAAATTTATCAACTTCCAATTCTTTCTTTATCCAGTGTAATTTTATATATCCTGCCAAAGGATTATGAGCTACAACAGAGAGTGCAGTTCCTGATAACAGCTCAGTGGGAAAGGATTCTACCATATTATTAAGCTTCTATAATTTTAGAATTTTTCAAATTATTTAACAGGAACTGAGCAGGGGATTAAATCTGGAACCCTCATGATCCAAAGCTGTTAATGCATAGATGGGAAAGTGAGGTCGTGCCATGTATCCTCATATAGAGATGTGTTTTTTTTCTTTTCGCTACTGTGCACCTGGAATCTGTGGTAAATAATCTTCTGAGTTGAAGGAGCTTGTGGATGGCACCACTTGTTACTAATGAATGACTTTGAGTTGACACCAGTAGGCCTGGTTGGATCTACACCTGTGAAAACACTGGTACTCCCTCTGAACCTGTGCCTGGCTGGAGTCCCTGTGTTCAAATCAGCGCATAATGTTGATGTCCAAAATTCAGAAATGAAGGAAGGGAATTTGCCACCAACAGGGCTCTGGGGAAAAAAAGTCATCCCAGTTTTAGGCAGAATGTCCTCTACAAGACAACAGTCCTCTTCAATGCAACACTTATTTACTGATTCCAAAAACAAAATGAGGAAAAGACAGCATTACAAACAAATTCTAACTCTTACTATTTAATTGTGCAAGATCAGCAAAATGTTCAATGGCATTGCTATAATAAATTAAGATGGTAAGTATGACGAGATGGTGATCTTTTGAGGTAGTATATGTAACTGCAGTATTTCCTTTTGAAAGAAGAAGCACTGTAAGAATATCAAACAGAGCTGCATCTCTCTAGATAATACCTACTGACAGTAATACAATCTTTTGCACTGTGTTCCCTGCTGTATCTCTTCTTCAACATATATAAAAGATCAGTGCATGAAAATCTGAATTATGCTGTATGAATAAATATAATAAAAATAGACACTAGAGACTCAGGAAGCCTTTCTGTGAAATTTGTTACATCTAAACCAAAATTTATAAGACACCTGTTAGAGGAGAGTTTATAATTTCTAATGTCTATCTACTTATATTTATGGAGACAGACTCTCTGAAGATCACCAGATAACCTCTGTTCAGAAAGTTGAGAATAAGCAGGAACTTCTTATTGCAAAGTGCCACTGAAATGAAGCTGTTGGCAAGGTTAGAAATTTTCAGCTTAGAATGAGGTGTTTATGCTTGTGAAATGGAAAAAACCTCTTCTTTCTAGGGTGTGTGAATGTGATACCTTTTCTGTAGAATTATTGTCTATAGATCTCTTAAACCACAAGGTACAAAATCCTGTTAGTTGCTTGGACTTTTCTACACAGAAAATACCATTATTATCAGAGGACACATGCTTGATTCCTCATCTCACTGGATAACATGATATTATGTACTAGGGTTTTTTTTTGGTTTTTGTTTTTATTTGCTTGGAGTTTGTTTGTTTGTTTGTTTGTTTGGGGTTTTGGTTTTTTTTTATTTTTTTTGTTTGGGTTTTTTGTTTTGTTTTGTTTTGTTTTTGTCTAATTTATCATGGATGATATAGCTACAGTCAGTAAGTTGCATGACATTTTTTCTTTCACAAGAGTTGACCTACCAATGTCAGTAGGAATACCTTGTGTCATAGGGAAGAAAGTGTGGGGTGTACCATTCAGTTTCTGAAGTGAGAGACAAAAACACAGATGCCTGTTCACATCTGCCATGCTGCTGGAGGAGATCTTGACTCTGAGCAGCTTCTCACTCCTTTCCTTGCTGGTATTCACTTCTCCACCCTAAACATCTGGAGCTAACTGAATTCCCCCGAAATTCTTTATATCATACTGTCCCATCTACTTAGAGGAACTGAATAACTAGGTTTTGTAAGCATGGCTCTTTTGAAATTAATTATGGAAAACTCAAATTTCCTGCTGGAGTTTCTTTTCTGAGGTGGCAGCTACTGTATGAGGGACAGTAGTTGTGAGGCAGCATACATTTCTATACCACAGCTGCAACTAGAAGAAGAAATTAATCTCCAGGTTTGCACTCATAAATATCTAAAGGCAAAGTAGTTATCTCCTACTGTTCATCAGTCCCCTACAAAGAAAACCCTAGTTGAGAGATAGGTGACCTCTAGAGTCACATAAAAAGTGCATGTGTCTACACACAAAGTGAAACCCAAGCCTGACTCTGGCTTTCTGAATAAGCTGTGCAAAATATCCAGAGACAGCTTCTCTGTAAAGCCAAGGGCTCAGAATTGTTCCTAGAAGTGTACTCTAATTAGGATTCCCTCAGCTAGGTTTACCTGATGCCTCCTTCCTGGTGTTAGGAAAATGAAACTAGACACGGTTAAGAGGGTTGGGGTCTTTACCTCAATATTTTAATCAGGATCCTGTTGATGCATCCACTTCACCCAGGTGACAGCGTGGCAAAATGCACACACCCCATCAGTCACGTACACCAGTTATAGACTTTACACATCAGCATATCTAACAAGGGGGGTCCAATAATGGGGCTGGGGTGGGCTAACCTCTAGCTTACAGAATCTGTCCTGCTTGGAGACCTTGGCTTCCTGAGATAGTAGGAATGTTTGGTCTCCCTGACTCTGCAGTTCTGGGGTGTTTAGTCTCAGGGCCTGCAGAACACTTACAAAACACTAAGCACTAGACTAAGTGAAGGGTTACAAGTAGGCCTGCTAATGCTTGTGGATACACAGAACTGTGTAAAAGGTATAGAAAAGTAAAGGAAAAAATCATTCCGGCATCATACCCTGCTTCAGGAAGTCACAATTTTGTGACGCATAGGTGTATGAAAGCATGTAGATTATTATATAGGGTCCCATTTCCTTACCCGTTAGTCTAAATAAGCTGAATTTTCCTTTGTCAAATAAAATAATAATAATAATAATAATAATAATAATAATAATAATAATAATAA
>JAHLSL010000006.1:17576446-17633886 GCA_025920805.1 Petroica traversi | reverse complement strand
AATAATAATAATAATAATAATAATAATAATAATAATAATAATAATAATAATAATAACAATAGTATCAACAACACTGATAAACACTCAAATTTTAAGTACTTCAAAAAGGAACTCTGTCATAAGCCAGAAGTGACAGGTACTTGTTGCCAGAACATAAAAAGAAAGACTAGAATTGGAGAAAACGCATTCTTAGAAATGTGTGCTGAATGAGTATCAGTTTGAATCCATTGCATTTGGAAAAGTAGATCATAAACTGATTATAAAAGCTTATGCTTAACATTATACTGATTGAAACCTTATCTAGCAAGTACATCTTTTGCTATGCTCTTCAACTCCAGCATAAACTTGGAAGGGTTTAGAGTAAAGGTCTATTAAATTCTGCTGGTCCTGATGAAGCTTTCTTCATTTTAATATTTCCCTTAATACATTCTTCTTTGTGTTTTTTTTTTCCCAAATATATTTCTTTATTGAATGCATAGCAAATGAATGTAAAAACTACCTTCCTAATGTGTTTAAATTTAATGTTAAGTTAAATACAAAAACTTGTTATGTAAATCACACTTGCTGTAAAGCTCTGACAGTTAAGATGTCTCTTTTTGTTTACTAATGATATACTAGAACAGGTAGGGAATGACAGAATAGAATGATTTTACCTCAGTCTGTCTATCACTGTGACATATTATCACAAACTCTTTGACCAGTTCTCTTTTTTAAACAGGGGGAAAAAAATCTTAGTTCTATCATAGAGGTGAAAAATATAAATTTTAACGCATGTATTAGAGAGATAATTTTAAGGCATTTACAGGTACAGATTTTTATGAATGAAATATAATATCTTCTGAATTTTTGATGTCTTTATCTTAATTTGGCCCAAAACTACTCAGGCAAATATGCACGCTACAATACACGCACACAAAAAAAATTGCATGAAAAAATTATGCTTAATGTGCAAGAGATATAGGAAGAGAAGGTACTCAGTAACCCCCCAGAAAATAGAAGAGCTCTTCTGTGCCATGTGCATCAAATCCAAGAAACACAACCACATTAATAATGTTCTGGCTGTGAGATTTTGTCAGAACAATATTTTTAAAGGCAGTATTACCACATAGCATTGTTGATTTTCCTCAGGTTCCAGAAGCAGCCTGTGAAAGGGTTCTGTTGTATGTATTTCTTTCATTTTGCTGAAGAAATACAGATAAATGACACATAGTTTGCATATTTTGCTAGCTTTTGGCACAGGATTTGTTTTTTTTTGGTTTTTCTTTTTGTTTGTTTGTTTGTTTTAAATTTGAGATTTTGCAAAAATAAGTGAACATTCTATTTCAGTGAGGTCTTTTAACTAATCAACATTTGCGTTGGACAAAAAGCATGTTCTTAAGACACAGGTAAAGCATCAGATATTAGTTCTTCTGGTTTGGATTTCTTAATTAGCATTTATGTGGCACTATGCAGAACTGAATCAAATCCCGGATATCCTGTATGTATTCTAAGTTTTGGATCCATTAATATTTCACATATCATTAGGTTACACTGTGCAAGAATATTGGTATGCCTTCTTTTAAACAAAAATGTCACACCTATGTTCTAACAAGCAAAATAAAAATATTTCCACAGCTCAAGATTTAATAATTTCTGTTCAAATTGAGAAGTTTAATTATAAACCTGAATATGATTGTCTCTGCTGGATTTTTCCAATTCAGTTTTAAGAAAAGCATGTCGAGTTTACATGTGGTTATGCGCTAGCTATAACATCCACTTGCACGATTTACTCATGTTCTTAATGAATAAAGACAAATGTTCCTAAGAATCAGTGGAGTACAATACACTAGATTAAAAAACAAAAACAAAAACAAAAACAAACCAACAAAACTTTACCATTTGGAACAGAAATTGTTGTATGGCTTGCTGTAAGATCTCTGTTTTCTATAGTTATGACTGTACTTATGTTTTATACTGATGAGATGGAAGAACAGCCACTTCTACTGCTGCTGTTGGGGATGGAGAAGGAGGAGAAGAGCATAGAGCCATTTTACACCAGAGACAAGAGGGTGGGAAGATTATACCTACAGAGAATTTGGAAGAAGCAGGAAGTGAGGTAGAAAAACTGTGTCTGGATGAATTTATATTCCATCCTTCTTCTGACAGAACTGCTCAATGAAATAAGATGTTAATTTGTTCCTAATCCTCCTGCATATGATTACTCTAGAAGTCTTGGGGAAATTAATTTACAAGGACAAAATATCTCCAGGGTCCAGGGAGGTGTAACTGTGTCCATAAAACCTAATTC
Organism: Petroica traversi; assembly: GCA_025920805.1. Classification (NCBI taxonomy): domain Eukaryota; kingdom Metazoa; phylum Chordata; class Aves; order Passeriformes; family Petroicidae; genus Petroica; species Petroica traversi. The sequence continues at coordinate 17,631,599 of JAHLSL010000006.1, read as the reverse complement.
TTGGATTTGAGAGAGTCAATGGCAAAACTCGCATCGTCTCCAATTTTATTCAGTAATGATTAGGGCCTTGCAAGTACTAGCAGAATACTTTCCTGCAGAGTATTGGCAGGGTTCTCCCCTGAAGACTGAAAGTAAACATTTTCTTTTGTTTAAGTTCATGCACTTAGGAAAATTTTCTTTTCACCTTTAAGTTTTATCATACTAAAGATCTCAAAATGGAAATAACATAAGCCTTTCCTTGTGTGGAAATCATTCACTGTCTCTCCTCCTGTCCCCTCCTTTTTTATTTTCCATAACCTCAAATAATAATATTTGATCCTTTCAAGATTCAAGGTTAGAATAAACTTTATAAAAAAATGCTTTTGCAATTTTAATACTAACATTTTTAGACATTTTTTAGACATTTTAGAAATTACTGTGAAATCCTTTCAGTGCAGGAGTTAGTTATGATATGGCAGGGCTTTTATCCATTCATAAATGTTTACAGAAGTCAGGCTTCTTTCACTGACAAATGTTGCAGCTATTTGCAGCTAAATTCACCTGCATTTGCAGCAGCTGCTAATTATGATCAAGGAAGTGATATTCACAAAGGGAATCGGTTTTAGCAATTTTACTAAAAATATTTCTTTGGTGTAGTAAATCACACACAATCTTTTTGAACATAAGAACAGACTTATCTATTAAATAATAATATATTCACTGGCTGTAGACCTTCTGAGCATCAAACATCATCTTTCCTTTGCTGTCTGCCTTTAAGTTTATTTCGTCGTCTTATGACACTTGCTCCAAATGTAGAAATGAGGATTGTGGAAAGTCTTTGTGCCTCTTCAAAAAGACTGTGTAAATATTTTACTCACTGAATAATAGAAAATCTCTATAGTGAATAAGGCCCTTTAAGCAAACACACAACCTAGTGACATTAATTTTGATTATGCCTGAAAGACATATACATAGAAACTTCATATTTGTTAATGAGAATGCATAACAATGGCACCTATTTAGAATTAGATCAGAGCAGATGAAATGATGTTTGTTTGTTAATGAAGCTTTCACTCTAGCCATGTTTGCACCATAAATTGAATTAAATTTAGCAATAAGGGAGAATGTAGTCTAATTTACATAGGAAGAGGAACCCATTACTGCATCCAATTCAACCAGAGAGGAAAAAACAGAGAGCATTTGCTTAAACCAAATCATAAAAAGAACACATAATTACACTTATTAAGTTACGAATTCACCAAAAATGAGTAAGCTGGAAAACAGTAGTTATTTCTGTTGTTCCCACTTTTTTAGGGGAAAATACACTACATGTACATATTGCCAAATCTGTTGAAAGATAGTGTTTCTAATTCTATTAACAAATTTAATATTAAAATCTTTATTTTGATTGCAAAGTTGTTTGACAGAAAATCTCATTTCTGTCTAGGATATCTGACGATGGTTGCTCTTCTGCAGTATTGATTTAATGAATCAGAATGGATTCAATACAAAAACTGCCTTGTGAGTGTATTCTCTTATAAGTAGTGCTTACAGTAATTGAAGAGTAATGCACCCCATTATTGAGGCAAGTTGCATTTCCCTATCTCATTCAGGAGGCAAGGTCTAAATACCAAACGATGATCACAGTGTGTGATTGACTATAAGAATATATCAGGTGCAGCCTCTAAAAAAGATAGTCTGCAAGCTATCCATGGAAAGCCATGCAAGGATGTACTCTGTAGTATTGCACCTTATTTATCTAGTGGGGATAATATGTAATTGCCAAAGCCCATATCCACGGCAGGACAAAGGACTATTTATAAAAACCACGTGCCCCATAGAGCTGATTTTGCCAAAGGAACAAGGTCTCTAAGTCCTATTTGACTCAATAAAAGGCTTTATGCACAGAGCTTCCCACCTTTCTACCCTAACCATCCACACCTGCACAGGGAAATAGCTGTCCTTGTAGAGCTGCTATGAGATCCAAGTTAGAGCTACATCTTTTACTCTAAAATTAAGCTTTTTGAGAGGCTGGCTTAGCAGAATGAGAAGAATATGGCATTTACTTGCAGTGAGCCTTTTTAAGCTTTCAGAATAGATTCATCTCTCGTTGGCATCCAGCTGGCCTTGTTTTGAGTGCTGCAAAATTTTCTTTGAAAAATCATATAGCACAGAGTGGAAAAAAAATTAAGCAAGACCAAGCTTTTGATTTACTATATGGGTGCCTTAAATGTGCATATTTTTCATCTTAATGATACATTTACTGGAAACATGAATTGGTGTTGTGGGATGCCAAACACCTGTCACAAAGAAATTTCATGCTATAAAATCATGAATAAACTTCATCCCAGAACACTTGCAGCCATATCAGAATAATGCCGTTCTGTAAGAATTCAACTGAGTGTCACATTTTCTATAAATATTTTTTTAAAAATCATAAAACTAGTAAGAAACACCACTAAAGATTTTGAAATTCATAAATACATCAACATTTCTTTGCTAATTTGTTCATTAACTTAATAACCTAGTTAGATTTAGCTTAGCTTGATTAACAAGCCATTACAATACCAATTTCACATGAAATGAAAAAAATCTTATAATTACTTTGGTTTAAATAATATTACTAAGTAGTGGTGTTTCTTTTGTTATTACTGGAACATCTGGTTCCTGGAGCAATAATTATATACTTTCATCATATTTTGATATATCAGCTGCAGCTAGTAGCAGTGTAGTTTTCTGCCTTCCCAAAGCATCTATTTTGTGAACTGGGTTAGTAGTGTGGACACCTGGAGAAAATTTTGGGGCTTGTATGACTCCTTTGTTATCAGCACCGTATGACTGAGTGTGGAATATGGGATTCCTTGGATTTTTTTTTCTATGAGAGCTCAAATCTTTATCCCTGTAAAGATAAACAAACACAAATTCATCCTTAAGTGTGAGATGAATCTGAAATAGAAACTGTATTTTAGAAGATAAATGAATGGGACAAGCTGAAATTGTCTCTTCAGTCAGTACATAAATAAAAAATTGATTTGATGCTGATTAACTTGCTCTCAAAAAATTCCTCTGTGCTTAAGCAAGTTTGCCCTCAACCGGTACTATTTTCAATTTTAAGAAGGAGCAACAAGAAATATTTTTAGAAGGCAGAAAAAATAAAAAGATTACTTCTCCAGCTTGCCTGTGATCTGTGAATGTCACAACTTTGACAGGCAGACAAATAGGTGCTTCAGCCAGGCTGGGCTGTACAAAGCACAGCTAAGAACAGACACTTGCTTGCCTATAAAGAGGTTATAAAAGAGAGAAGTTACAGATCTCAGCTGGAGGATATTTCACCCCATGAGTGCAGTGCAACTTCCCAACATACATCCCTCCTCAGTACAGCAACACAGGCACACCAGAATCATTAAGGGAAGGTTGTAAGGTGCTTTCAGATGACTTCCCAAAGGGCAAGTAAACCACTGTTTTCCCAGCATTACTGACTACCTTTTGCAGGCTGATCTTGATCTTTTGCCCCACAGGAGAGGTGTGTGTGCCAATGCCATGCCAAGACAGCAGATACCAGCTCCTTCTCTACTTAGTCTACAAGAACTCATACGTTTCCTGGCTGAGCAGTACTGTCAGCTGTGAAAAGAATGGAAAAGCACTTTTCCCTGTGGACAGGTGAAATAATAAACTAGTCATGGCAACAGCAAATTAGCAGCACATATCAGCACTGCAGGGTGTATATGGGATTTGTGTAGACACACACTGAGTCCCAGAGGTATCACAGACTTTGACAAAGGGAAGTTAATGATGTTCAGGTTCTACAAACTCATGTTCATGTAAAAGCAACAGATGATAACTTTACATCAATTTCCAGAAAGCATTATCAACCCTGCTTAGTGGAAGGGAAAAAGACAAAGAAATAGAATGATACAAAGGAGCCCAATGGTACAATTTGTAAACAGAATTCAGTAGAAGTGTAGTGACTTTAATGGCAGCACTCAATCGTTCAGCTGCCTTCCAGCACAATAGTTGTAGAGGAGTTTCAAGTTTGCTTTTCATTCAAACCACAGAACCTCAAAGGTCAGAGAAATGAAGAATAATATTCTAATTTTATAAAACTTCAGCAGGGAAGACCTAAAAATTATCAATCTTAGTACCACCAGCTGAGTTAGCAAGAGCGAGTGAGAGAGAGAATAGAGAACATCAACTCTACAGAGAACGCCAACTAAAGCAACTTGTTCTCCTTCCATATGAAACTGCATCAGTTTGAGGAAGATTTAAAGTCAAAACCACTAAAGGTCAAGACTGTGAAACCAGAGGACCTATGAGAAGAAAATTTGGACCATTTACCAGCTCTAAGGTAAATAATTAAACGAAGTTTCACCAAGTGCAGGTTTTACACGCACAAATATACACACACAGATTGTCCATATGCTTGTTTTAGAGTAATTCTTTCCTTCAGTAACATGGAAGAGAAAAAGGAACAAGAAAAGAAAAGAAGGGGGAAAAAGAAAACTGTGATCAGAGGTGTAAATCATATGCATTACTAATGGATGTTGCAAAACAGTTAACAAATGTTTCCAAAAGAAAGGGCAAATGAATTTTACATAGTCAAGTATTTTAAAAATACACATTTTATGAGAACCTTAAAGGAAAAACCAGATGGCATTTTAGACTGAGTTCTACATACAAGATTTCTCTATCACAGATTGTGAATTATGTATACAACCTTTCTCGTATCTTTTATCTATAAAAATGTTTTGAAATATTAATTCTCGTAGTTTAGAAAATATTACCATGAATATTTTCAGGAGTATGTATTCAGAAGTATTAGCCTTCAGAGAAATAAAAATAAAGATTAGAGCATAAACAAGTATTTAGCAAATTACTTCTGTTCTTCACATCTCCTTGTGTCATCTTTTCACACCTAAATTTTTATCTTGAAAAATTCAGTTTTCAGTTGGACTATTATATTTCTCTTTCCATTTAATAAAAATAATTGGACTACATTTTATCTTTCATTATTGCAGTTAAATAGACTAAATGAATAGACTATATTTATAAACTATAATATAACAATAAGTAATTTTTCATTTCTCTGGCATGATTCTTATAACTGCTTGCCTGTTTCATGCTTTGTGTTAGCTATCATTCAAGATCAAGTAAAAAATCTTTCAAACTGAAATAGCTTGGTTACTTCAACATAAATTTGTTCGATCTCATAATTTTTATTGTTCCTGTCATTTTTTTTTTTCTCAATCTAAAAAGTAACAGCTGAACATGTTCTAAAACAAATAAGAACTAATCATAAAGAGAAGAAATGGACAAATGTAACTTTTACTTGCAGATCACACACAGACACATAGTCACACAGACTTGCAGCACCAAAGTTGGAAGTTAATTTCTTCTAAATCAACATGATTTTATACAAACCATGTAAAGACTTTTTTTAGTACCTAAATATTTCAATTCATGAAAGATATACCCTACAAACATTATTTTTTTAACATATTCAGGCATGTAAGTACCATAAATATAAATATCACTAAGAGTTACTCCAAAACTGAGATTATACACTCATGCTTTATACTACAATTTTGCATAATTTTTTCCCACCTTTGTACACTAGACTCTATAAATCACTTCTGCTCAGTAGTTCTTGTTAAAAATACTGGAAAATTTAACCAAATTTTAGGAAAAAAATGTCTTACTAAACATGGACTCACCTAGCCTCGGGTAGTGTTTCTGTATCTATTTTTTATTAGACACAAGCTGTACCTATGTTAGCAGGTTATGTGAACCAGTGAGAGTGTTCTGTAGAATGAAGCAGCTGATGGAGAGGAATGATGCAGGCAATAAATGCACCTCGGGGTTTTCTGCTGCAAACAAAATCTCATCTGGTTCGGTGGACTAAGTGCCAATTCATGTACTGCATCCTCTCAGCCTTTTTTATGGAGAAGTGATCTAGTTTGTACTCTCCAAGACCTCTCCTGATGCAAACAAAACTACAGCAAGTCTGAATGATCAAGAGATTTGCCTCAAAAGTGCACTTTATTTAGGAATGAAAACACTCATGAAGATTTGCCAGCTGCATGGTAATGATTCTGAAACATGGCTGTGACTTCAGAATTTAAGAAGTATAATATCACTACTTAATAAAAAAGATTTTTTTAAAGAAAGGTCCCATTTATTTTTTGGACACGGCCCAAAATGAAGTGAAATTTAGTTTATGTCTGCACTGTATCTTTAAGTAAAGATATAGAGCTCTCATTAGCTGGTTATAAAATTTGTGGTCGTATAAAGTGAAATGAACTGGAATTTAAAAGGATAAAATGAAAATTTACTTTAAAATCCCTGAATCTGAAAAACAACTTTCTGAATTTTTTTTTCTTAATAAATTCTGTCAATATGTGTAAGGTATTGGCAACATTTAAACAATTGTCTTTATTTACTTTGCAGGCATTGTTTAAGTCTCTCTTGTCCTTTAGTGTATAACATTAAGAAACGTTAATACTATAAATGACTTTCAGGGTTTTTTAAAACATTGTCATGAAAGAATATCAATGGCTTTGAAAAGTCATTGAATAAATTTTCCCATATTTATCTTTGTAATTTACTTTTTTCCTACAATTTGTGTTACACTACTGGTATGTAACACTGGAGATAAATTACTGGAGCAAATAATTTTTGCCTACTTATTTAATTCAGCATATGGACTGTTCATCTCTAACAAACATGACAGTAGACTCCCCAGAATAAAACACACAGAATAAAAGAACCTTTGGTTCTTGTTCTAAATATTGGGAAGATGATTTTCACATGCCTTTAATTCTTCCAAAAGTACTGTTTTATATTTTCCCCAATAATACAAAATTATCTGTAAATGCATAAAATGTGATCAAATTCAGAACATATTTTTATTACCATGTATAGCCTATAGGAAATGTAATGTCAATAGGCTAATTACTTATATAATTATTTTTTACAAGGTTTTAACCACTGATACTTGGAGATAATTAAAGAAAATGAGCAGCCTGTCAGAATTATTTAATACACTGAGGAAGCCATTACTTCAGAATCAGTCTCTGGGGCTGGGGTCCCCAAAGAAACATGTTAACAATCTATTACAAGGAACGCAAGTGAAGACCCAAAAAGCACAAGGCAGACAGACTGTTATGAACACAAGATTCTCAATTGCCTGTTTTGCCATTTATTTTAATAATTTTGTCTTCTAATTTGATGATCCATGAATACAGTAGGCTCATGAGGACTTGGCAACACTGAGCTTTAATCCCCTTTCCTCTTCCCCTTGAGCTTACTTTCCCTTACTTTCTACCTTGCAGTTACAAACTCGACATTATTAATGTCAAGACTAGGAATGGACTTGGAAGCTAAGTATTTAATCTAAAGAGCACTGCAGTGCTGGATGTAGGAAAATTTAATCAGTAGTCCTTTATTTCATTTCCAGGTAGGCAGATCTGCCCAGCTCCCTGTTACTGTGTCCTTCAACACAGACACAACTCCCTACTTATCAATTCAGAAAATATCAAACTGTAGATCATTATGTATATAAAAAAAAGCCCTACATGTAACAAGATTTAGAAAAATCATAAGGATGGACTTCCTAGTTTTTGAGTTTTAAATTTCATTTGTAAATTACTCAGGCAAATATTTCAGTCTTCCTGTGCCTAAAGTCCCTACATAGGGAAGAGAGCTGACACTTTCTTGCCTCACAGAGCCAAAGAGACAAGGATAGTCATTGAAATGTTCAGATGTCTTACTGATGAGGCCCATAAAAGCATGTCTTTGAATCACTCTACTTTATAGAAAGGTTAATAAGAAAAGAGGACAGAACAATTCAATTCTTTTGTAGTATCAATTGCAACTTCTTTCAAAAATGTGTTGCTCCAAAACGAAATAATAAGTTAGACATTAATTTATTTTTAATTGTTAATATACCTAATTTTACTATCCTGGGTAATAAAATTATGCTATGTTTGCTAACAGACTCACCTGGCAGAAGGAGACTCAGCTTGCTGAAGAAAGAATTATCAAGTGTTCTTCAGAACCAGGCCTTATAATAGCTTTCAGATATGATAGTGCAATTAACATGTCAAAATGGTGAATAGAATAAATAAAATATAAAAAAGAACAAAACCCAATCTTGTTTACAAATGAAAGAATGACTTATTTTTGGTTCTGTATTTTGCTATACAAATAAAAAAGTAGTTCAATTGATTGTTTCTAATATAAATTATAAATGTGTTACTGCCTTTTAACTTCTTGATAATATCAAATTGATCTATTAGCACATAAATTACTCAAAATAAGTAAATATTTTATTTTCTAAAAATACCACAGTAACACAAAACTTTACTGAAGAGAAATTTTCAGTTGTACTGGTCAGTTTTTCAAGTTTTCAGCATCTTTATATTGGTTCTTAATCTACACAAATTCTGTCTGCCAGAATTCATTAGGCTTGCGCAGGAATCTCCCGATTTGCAAACACCCATTGATTATTTTCTTGGACTCTAATACTGGCATCAATTGAACTAGAAGCGGTTACCTGCTGTTGGGCTGATACAGCTGGATTTGACAAGCAGGAGCTATTAACTGGCCTATATGACAGTGCTAAAAAGTACTCTTGGTTTCTAGAAAATATATACTGCACTAATAACATCAAAGAGACTTTTTTTCTTGGCTTTCTCCTCCACAGTTTATGCTTCAGTTCCCACAGTAAGAAAAAAATTATTGTTACGGCAATTAGACTGTCCTATCTCAGTCTTTTATTATAATCCTTAATTCACATCAGCAATATTACATAAATATTTATAGGCTGATGGTTTTTGACATGATTACTCTTGCTGACTATCCAAATCTGCAACTTGACACACTAAAGAAAATGTCTTTGGATCCTGCATTATGAAACACTAAAAACCTGTTCTGTCTTCAACGCAGTAATTTTACACTGACACCAAGGTACAAGAAAGCATAAAAGATTCAGAATCAGCTATGATCAACATCTTATTCAGACATACCTCCTGAAAAACAGTGCTAGGAGAAGAACTCAAATAGAACAACCTCTGCTGAATGGCATAGAATCATCATCAGGGACTATGGTTTACTCACTGCCATAGTGCCAGAGAAAAGGCTTTACTAATTAAAACTCATTTATTGACATTTTTCTCTGGGTTATTGGAACAGAAGATTCTCTCATTTTGTCTCATCTTTAAAGAACAACTTGAACTGAACACCAGAAAAATATTTTTCAATACCCCAAAAATAAAGAAAAATCAAAAGACTGGTGAACGCATTCCTGACAGGCCAAAATTCTTATTCAATCAGCATATAAAACACCTACTCCTTCAATGTATGTGGGATTTTGCACAAAAAGGCTGCCTGCAAACATATACAGAACTCTGAAGGTTTTTAAGTTTGCAAGACAGACAACAAATTCTTCCACAGAAGTAAAGCAGAAAGTGTAATAAAAACATCCTTTCCTTTACTTTTTGATTTTCAGCTTATCAGGCAGTCAGGATAACAAGGCATGATCGCAACTCTTATCGCCTTTAAGAGGTAATTTTATTTTCATGAAGCAGATTGCAAAGTATAATTTAAATCACCTACTGCCTTTTATAAGAACGCCATAAGATTTGCATAAGAGAAAAAAAATATCCCAGTCAGAAGACATAAAGGAGTATTTGTGCTTTGTATCTGTCTGTCCTTTGCAAGTGTGTTTGAGTTGGAGTGCAGGTACCACTGTGGTTCAAGGCTTGTCCCATTCATGCTTTGTGTAAATTATGAGCTGGCCTGGGAGGTTTCACTGCACCTGATCAAGTCCCCTCACATTCCCATGTCGGCCTGAGCATAGGCTGAGCTAGTTCCCTCTCACTTAGAGAGGAAACCAAATCACAAAATGAGTATTTGGGCTGCATCCTCCGTGTAGTGAAAGCATATTGTGCTTAGGCCAGCTTCAGATAGAAGAGATCCTCTGGGAGACTTGTAGGGAGCTCAGCTCTTTTTAATGATAATTTTAAGGAAGATCCTCTGTAAGTGACTTGGCCTAGAAAACTAAAGAAGTAGTTATTGTGAAATGGCTGGCAGTATGAGATATTGAAAGGCATGAAGATATGCAACAACATCTCAAGCCTCTTGTTAACTGGTCATTTTTTTGGCATTACATTAGTATAGTGACCTGCACTACTGTCTTTTGTTTTTTGAATCTAATATTATATTAATACAGCCACATTGACTAAACAATTAATAAATTGCTACATGAAGCACTGCAGATGTTTGCTTTTCACATATGAACACAAATGTTTATACTTTTCACTAGGAGAAATGCTATTTAATAAAATGTATTTTTTCAATTTAGAACTGATTTCTTATTTGATGAAATTTATTGCCCATTAAACGGTCCAAATAATTTTCAACAAAGTTAAATGAGTCACTTTTGGGAACATGACTAATATAAACACTTATGATTATTTTATTCTAAGTGGAGGAGCACGTGTGTTACTATCGTTGGTCCCCAAAGCATGGTATACTGCTCTGGGTGCAAGAGGCCTCCAACCCAGAACTCTGTCGCTAGCAAAGGTGAAGGTCAGAGAAAGAACAGTTCACTACATAATTTCCAAGTGTCCAGTAGTTCATGCAGATATTGGTGGTAACTATAATTATTAGCCTTTGTAAAACTGATATTTTATTAATTTCTTCCTTCTCTTATCACTAATATGAAAAATTCTGTTTGTCTCTGCAGCTACCAGTGGCATGGAGCTACCTATTTTGGATTGGTGCATTTTGTGAAGAATCACTCCCTTTTCTTTGCTCTGAATGTGCCGCCTGTTGCCTTTGTTTGCTGCCCCACATCTCGCATTGGAGAAGGGGAATCCTCCCCCTTTAGTCTCACCCCTAAGTTCTAGATATTTTTGACACCTATCTTATGTCCTTCTCTTTGTTTCTTTTCCCAGCTAAGAAACCTATCTTACACAGTTATTTCACAGTTATTTGAGCTAGTCCAAAGGTCCTGATTAACCTTTTGTTCTTGTCTGTACTTTTCCCAGTTCTTTGGGATACATTTTCTGAGACTAGAGAGAAATCATTCCCAATGTGGAAGATACAGTCTCATCAGAAATTTAGATACAAAGCTGTATTAATGACATCTATTTCCTTCGGCTGCTGCTAAGAATTTCTACCATCCCATTTGCTTTTTTTGGCACTCACCGCACACTAAACAAATGCGCATACAGCTATTATGAAACAAGATCTCATTTGAGAGAGATTATCATTTCCACAGAGCACAACAATTTATTAATGAAATTGGAATTATTCCCCTCCTCCCATAGTATGCACAGCTTTACATTAGATATCATGTCTTATTTTAGTCCTTTTTCATAAGTTCTTTTTCCCATTGCTTCCATTTAGCCTTTGTCTTTAGTAATTCTAGTAGCTTAATTTGAAGAGCAAACACTGCCCTGGATAATCTCACACTTTCCAAGATAATTTATGATGACATTAAATAACGTGGGCCCCAGCCTAAATCCATACTGATACTGAATATAGCATCATAGTGATCAGGATGAAAAACAGTAATGTTTTTTCAGTGGTCATTTAAGTATTTTCACAATAATAGGAGTGAATAATCCATCTGTTACTGAAAATCTATTTTTTTTAGCAAGCAGCATCAAGGTTTTAGTGGCATTACAGTAACAATCATTGATAACAGAATCAATAACAACTCTAACTTACATGTTCAGGGACTGACAGCTAAAATAAATACAATGCACATAAGGTAATAATTTTTATAATTACAGTTGATGCTAGAAGAGAGGAGTTTTTTCCAAGTGTGCTTTGTACTTTACACACACTTTTTTCTCTTGTTGTAAATACAAGAATAACTACCGCACACAGCTGTTTAGACAAAACCCATTGTATTTATGCATTTATGAAACAAAACCTTATCCAGAGGAAAATTAGATTTAAGCTAGTTACTAACAATTACAACTACATCAGCTTTAAATGCTGGTGGACATTGTGTTCACTTATTAGTATGTGTTTCAGCTTTACTCCTCCCTTTTCATCATTTATGAGATCAGCCCCTGGGCTGGGTGGGGGAGGTACAAGTCACCCAGTGGTGTGGATAAAATCACCTTTCTCCTTAGTGGCCCTCTCCTGCCTACAGAGTACATGTATCACTGCTGTGCAGCAGTCACAGAACACACATGCATCTGGTACCACACAGTGACCTACACCAAGGATCTTATCAGAGTTTTAAAAAAATACTGGAAGGAAAAGGCCAATTTTATGCCAGATTTTTTAATGCTTTAGATCATCTTCAACCCTCGGAAACAACATTCTAAGAGTCTGCAAATGCCTCTATAAAGTAATTGGATTATTTGGGATTTTATAATCTCCATTTAGATTGACTAAATTATCATAAACAAGTGACAACAGAGAGAAAACTATGCCATAGTGTTCCTATTACAAAATTATTTTCCACTACTGGGACATCTAAATAATATTTGGTTATTTTTATGTACTATTATTATTTCCTCTGTTTAATCTTGTCACATTCCGCTTTTCTTTGTTAGGACCTTTTTTGACTTTGCATGTTGAGTTTTCTGCATTTTTTCCCCCAGGTAAAAAAATATATAATCTACACTGTTTTGCAAAATAATTATTATGTCATAATGACAAGTTTCATTTATGAAAGACAATTCATTTCACCAACATGTGGAAAATATAAGCAAGTTTTTGGGTACACAAGGTCTATTTGAAACTGGAAGAGAAACTATGTAGCTCAAAGCTGCTATTAACTGGGTTAATTCCTCAGAATTTTATAGGATATGTAGCAGATGCTATGCAAGAATTAAGGTGATTGTAACTCTTGCAGCAGAGTGGATATCAGACACAGAGAGACAGAAAAAGGCATTAATGGATGGTTATCTCTAGAGGGAGAGGAGAGACAGGTCATTTAGAGCCTGTGGGTCATGAAGCATTGCTGAGACAGAGAGAAATTTTCATTGCCATAAAAACAATACTTGCTGAAAGTCCATTGCTTTCTATTTCAGATAACAGAAATTGTAGTTTGATACATCCCCTTCAGAAGAACAGGAGTTTTTGCACTTTAGGACAGCTGCTGTTACAATACTTTCAGGGCCCTAACTCACAAACCATGCCATGTAATGGCAGTTCTTGACAAGACTGCCAATCCCCATAATTTCTGTTTATGACTTGCATAAAAGGATATTAACTGCAGTTACTGAAGATGAAATAACCTTCTAACTCATTAGCTTCTCCTATAAGTTAGTGTTGGATACCTGATAGGAATTCTTTTTTTAATCTAGCATGTTTTATTAATAATTGATTTATTGATTCTAGGTGTGGGGTTTTGGGGAGTTTGTTTGATCGATTGATTTTTTGTTGTTGTTTTTTGTTGTTTTGTTGGTTTTTGTTTGTTTGTTTCAGGATATTTATCAATTTGTTTGAAAAATTGAATTTAAGTTTTAATTTTGTTACATTCTATTTCATACTCATAGTGTGGTTTTGAATTTCAGTGGTGATTTTTCATGCCATTTTTTCAAAAATTTTTGTTTTATTGAGACAACTTTAATCACAGAATCACAGAACATTCTGAGTTGGAAGAAACCCACATGGAACTCTGTGTCCTTGCCCTACCCAGAACAGGTCCAAGAATCACATCATGTGTTTGACCAAATGCTTCTTTAGCTCTGACAGGCTGACCCTGTGACCACTTCTCTGGGAAACCTGTTCCAGTGCCCAAACACCCTCTGGGTAAAGAACTCTTTCCTAATATCAACTTAAACCTCCTCTGATGCAACTTCAGCTTGCTCCTTTGGGTCCTGTCACTGGCCACCACAGAGATCAGTACCTGCCCCTTCTTTTCCCCTCACAAGGAAATTGTTGACTACAACAAGGTCTCCCCTCAGTCTTATCCAAGTTGAACAAAGCAAGACACCTCATCTGCTCCTCATGGCTTCCCCTTTAGGACCTTCACCATCCTCATTGTCTTTCTTTGGACGCTCTAACACTTTAATGTCTTTCTTATATTGTGACACACAAAACTGCCCCCAGCACTCGAGGTCAGGCTGCCCCAGTGCAGAGCAGAACAGGACAATCCCCTCCCTTGCCTGGCTGGTGATGCTGTGTCTGATGTCCCCAGGACAGGGTTGTCCTTCCTGGCTGCCAGGGCACTGCTGACTCACATTCAACTAGCCACTGATCAGGACCCCCAGGTCCCTCTCTCCAGTGCTGCTTTCCAGTGAAAACTAAAACTATCTGAATTATATAAACATGTATATTTTAACAACTATTTAAGTAGATTTATTAATTATTTATGTTTCATAAATTAGCTGTTTAATTTTTTTCCAATTACTGTTTTAATATTAAATCTTCATCCTTCTACAATGAGTAAAAGAAAGAAGTCCACACTGAAAAAAAGCAATCCTTCTCATAACTATGGAATCCTGAGCTTTAATCAAGTGTCCTGTCACTTAGTAATTCTTTAATACTTCCATTATATTTTTGCTTTCCTTCTGACAATTTATACTTTTGCAGCATGTATAAGTGAGTCATTATGTTATTCCCCTTTTTTAACACCTTGCATTTTGCAGCAACCATAAGTTTTATTCTGTTTCTAAACTTTCTTGTAATTTTGGTTTACACAATCTTACACATTGTTATCCAGATACAGAAATGGCTACAGGTATTTAATACTTTCCCACATTGTGCTGTCTGGCAAATGCTATTTAATTTCTTACTTGGCATTCCAATGATCTTCCAGAAAGGAGAGCTTGTGATCCTAGCTGAATTTTAATTGATGGTCTAATATTTCACAAGTTATAAATTCACCTTTCATTGCTGACATGCAGAATACATGCCTGCGTCTGATCTGACTGTAAATTACACTATGTCTAAGTCTACCAAGTGAACCAGAAATTCTCAGCCAAACTCTATATTTAGATTAAACAAAATTTTAAATCTTCAAATTTTCTTGAATTAAAAGAGAAGACTATGTTTTAGTTTGTCTATTCTCCTCAAGACCTTCAAAGAAATCCTAAATATTTTTTAACTATTCTTTCACATATTTCCCTGTTTAAATAAACTTCCTGCCCAGATGAAGCCATTTATACAGAAGCATTCCAAATAAAACTGTAATAGGTATAAGATTTTTCTGTAACAGTTTAAATTCTACAAGTTCATTTGCATTTCTCCACCTGTGTTGGCAACATACATTTCAGACACGAGCAAGTACCATTAGCATCATACACTCATCTGTGTTCAGAGGTCTTGTGAGACACAGTCATTCACTAAACAGGCTCTGGATCTTCTAAGGGATCATTGAATTCTTGCATAATACAGCCTGTTAAATTTTAGAGTTTGAAATATTCCAGTCTGGGACCTCCGTAGCTGTTCAGAACAATAACCTCAACCTTTTGCATTCTCTAAAATGTGGGTGACAGCTCAAGAAGTTGATCCTTCCTTTTTATTTTGGTCTCTCCTTGTCCTGGGCTCACTCCTCCTCCTCTCTCATGCAATCAGTGAAAACACAGTCCTCATTTTTTTTTCAGCTCCAAATACCTCATATAATTTTCATCAATGCAAGGACCACAGGCAAGAAGTCTTACTACTACTACGCTCCTAATTTTCCTGCTATGAGCTGCCTAAGAAAATCAATAGACAAAGTGAAGCCACTAGATCAATAAGAACCATTCCTTTGCAAGTTGTTCATCTCTGCTGCATCTCTTTATACACTTTGTAAAAAGGTAAGCTTTCAGGAGTAAACATTAAATGCAAGTCTTACTTGCTCATGGGGGTTTTGTGTTTCCATGGTTCCATTCCCTTCTCACACTTTCAGGTGCAACTGTCAAAATTGCTTTGTGTCTCACATACTCTATGCAATATACAGGATGCAAAGCTTTTAAAGTCATCACTTTTTTTCACCAGACAGACATAAATGGGAGAGACAAAGGTCTCAACTCAACAGAGCAAGATAAGAAATCCATAGTTCTGATACCAGTTCTGATTCCTCTTACACCTTTTTCACCATTTCATTTCTTCTCATCACTCCCTGGTCTGTAATAAATTGTGACAGTGCTTTTGCTTGAATATATGCATGGTATAAACTCCATAAGCCAATTTAATAAGCCCAGTTAATGTGATCATGCCTGATTGCTCTTTAAATTATTATCTAAAGACCACTAAGACCCAACAAGATTTCACTTTTATGTCACCAGAAAGGGGTTAGTATATATTCAATGTCCTGAAAAAGCTCATTCTTATACATAGCATCTTTCATATTAAAATAATCCAGAAATGAATAACTGTGATGTCCTGCTTCATGGGAGTCAATTAATACATTACTAGCAGCAGTCCCTGAAACAATTTTCATCTCCTTGATGATGGCACTGTGCAAATGTCTAATGGAAGTAATACACGTCTATCTCTAATATTGTTACTTCGGTTGTGGGAATGAGATCTGATAAATTACAAAAAACCCTTTTGACAGCTTTAAAAGAAATATTATCTTACTAGAAATCTAGTAGAAATATAATTTTTAAAAGATAAGTTTAATCAGGGTACAGTTATGAACAGAATTAAGCTCTTTTTTTTCCTTCAAAGGGCAGTAGCTTTCAAATTCACTGCATGTATTTATTTTCCTTAATTTTATTTTTCTTTCAAGTTAACTCAGGGTTTATGAATAATGTCAAAATTATAGCCACTGCACTGTGAAATTTTTTGTCTGAACAGATTCAAAACAAGCAGTGCAAAATTTCATTTCCAGACTACCCTGTTATCCAGACACTCACCAACAGGGAAAATAACTGTAAAAAGAGAATGTGTATTCAGAAGTATATGTTGATTTAAGCCTGATGGAAGGTGGTCACCATTAATTCCATTTTATTAAAAATTATCCACTATAAAATGCATAAATGAATTGTATGCTTACATTTCAGATGCAGAGGATAAATTATAAGGCTTTAAAAAAGCACACTGTTCTGGTCACAGATATAGAGCTCTGCTTCCTCCAAATCAGCACTCTTTCTGCCTTGATATGTGGGCAAACGTTTGAAGATGATGAGGCTTTCTCAGAACTGAGTCAAATGAAAAATACTATATTGTTACATTACCCCATACTACCATAGAGCAGTCATGAGTATTAAATTTTTCAGCATCCTTTTCTTAACAAAATATATCTTTTGTAGTTTGTATGTGAGCATGCATTAATGTTACAGAGGTTTAAAAAAAAAACTGTACAACTCTGTTGTAAAGCAGAGGTTATTCACTGGCAAAAATATCTGGTAAGCTGAGGTTCTGGGACTATTTGTTTTATTTTGTTTCCTTTTTTCTTTTCTTTTCTTTTTATTTTTTCCCCCTGCACTGGATAATAGAAGAGAAATGGCCACTACATTGAAGAAGACTTTGCATTCTTTTCCTATGCATCCAGTCTGCATCCAGTACAAGCTACCATATCCCTGTCTCTGCAGACTTGGGGACAGACAGCAAAAAATCTCACTGGAAGCAATTGTGCAGGTGTACAACACAAGAAAGGTGTGATGCCTTTACACACTAGGAATCCAAAGATGCATAAAAAGGGAAGATACCACCTGCAGCACAACTTTGCCAGTATTATCCGGCATGCCGTTCTCTTGAACTTTCAGTTTATTTTGCTGCCTCTGCATGTCACTGTTGAAATTCAACTATAAAGAAAGGTTACAGACATATTTGTAATGTTCTGGTGAGGCTGCACCCTCTTCAGTAATCCTTGCATGAGAGCAATTAAAAGTGCTACCTTGATTGTGGGTATAAACTGTGCTGGGGCTTGTTCACCTTGAGGACCTGATCCTCTGATGATTTCTGTCACCATTCACTGAGATCTGAGCTTTTGAACAAAAAATAAGAATCATGAACATTTTGTCTTCATCCACACTTGTGCTGGTTTTGCCTGGCCTTCTGGAGCTTCACAGTACCAGGAAAACATGTAAAGCACTGCAAAGTAAATGAGCAAGCCTTATTTTCCTCCCAGCACCTTGTCCATTTGCACGGGTCACATGGTAATAACTCTAATTTTACTTTTTAGACTGGATCTGCTTAATGAATGTTGAGAAAAGAGGGCTATCTTCTCTTTTTCCATCTAATGAATTTATTCCTATTCCAGATTACACGAGCAGGTTCCCAAATTTAAATAACCAGGTTAAATGTTTTTAAGCTTCAAGCACTATTTCAAAATCACCACCTAGCTAGACTAATCCCCATCAGTTTCTAAAGTATATTTTGATTTGCAATCTGACGTTTCTTGAGACATTAATGTAGAAACAGATGTGAAAGGAATTATGTGCACTGTCCCATAACAGGAGACATTATTTCTGTAAATCTGTATTCTCTTAGAGAAGATTTGCAATATTAGCTATTTACCCTCAGCTGTTTAGTGAAACTGTCAGCTGATTTAACAGATACATTAAAATCTTATTTATAAATTATTGTGACATTATTAGTGCAGTAGTTCTATAATCAGTAGGATAAATGCCTATGCACATGTGTCCTGATATCATGGCTAGAACAAGGTAAAACCCCTGCGATTTCAGGTCACACGAAATATCCTACACTTCATCATATAATTATTGCCGCTTTAAAATACAGAACAGTAACATTATAAATGATAATTAAATTGAAAATACATGTTTTTGGAATAAACATTTAATTATAGTGAATAATTTATTTCTGCAGATCTAGTTCTGCAATGAACTCAACTGCATTTGGTACCTTAAAATTTTATGTGATTTTTTAAAATTGCATACGATCTAAAGATATTGAATAGCAACTGGTGGGTATATTTTAGTGTGTTGACAATGGTTTGAATTTATATGAAGCTTGACTTTTGTTATTTATATTTAAAAGCACAAATTTTCTAAGGAAGGTCTCTCATTCAATGTTATATATTCATTGAGAGCTTTGTGCAAAATAAAGGGAAAATACAAACATCTCCATCTTGGTTTTGCATATTTATTTGTGTTCTGTTTTTGTAAGAGATTCAGCAAGATGATGTACAAAGACAGGAAGGGTTTGCTGGTTTTTTTCAGGTATATTACAGCAAATAATTAATATAGATTAAAAAAAAATTTGATAAAAATCAAAATAAACATTGTTGGAAAAAGTTATTACCTAGAATTAATTGCTCTATACTAGAATCAGGTGCTTTGATTTAAAAAAAAAAAAAGGGGGTCTACTTTCTGATTTTTCTCATAATTTGAAAGTGTCCTACAATTTGTAACAGTTAAAAAAGATGTAAAAATATTCCAGGTAAATCTGTGATAAGCGTTACTCATAATGAAAATATCCAATTAGTTCTAAAGTTGCTTATAAACTTAATGTCAGTGGAGCAAAAACAGGACAAAGGAAAAAGCTGATTCATCAATACACTGATAATAGTCCACTTTGTGCAAAATTATTTTGGCAGTTTAGAACTGACCCTAAACGACTACCAAGAAAAACTTCCATAAAGGAATAAAGAGTAATGAAAATAAAGCAGTACAACAGTAGCATATCTATCTTTTGACATTAAAGGCACAGCAATCACGTTGCCTGTGCTACAGCATCAAATGTGGTGAGAGTCCTTGTTGGCACCCTCAGCGAGGTGCCAGAACAAAGATATGTGTTAGAGAAAGTGTAATTTGTATCCACTGGATATCATAAATATGATTTTTTTCATTGTGTGGTCCCCTTTCTTCACTTACAACAAGCTCATTGTATTAACTTTGAGATACAAACACACTGTTTTGAAAATTGTTTTGGCCAATATATTTTAGTGCCAAGCACAAACGTCTTCATGTGCTATACCAAGTACATTTTGGCTGCTTTGCTAAATAATCTAGTGTTTTATTTATATATCCTCAGAATAGTTTTCTGCAAGGATAGGAGGAAAAATTAATTTTCAGTTGATTTATTTGTAGTTTGGTGGTGGGGGGGGAAGAGATACTTCCAGCTTGTACACTAAAAAAAAAGAAAAAAAAAGGATGGTTCACAATGGTATTAAAGTAAAAACTGAAAAAAAACTAAAGCATGATGACTCATTTTTAGGGTAGGTGAATTTGAAACCTCGCTGTCAAGGGACGTGGCATTTGGGGATTCAGGAAACAAATTCCTGACTTGTTATTTTCACTGAGTAAGGTCCTTTACTTAAGCTGAAAATTATACACAGCATCCAATTATATACTCTGCTAAGATTTTCTTCAGGTGTCCTTTTCAGCTTTCCTATCTGAAAACTCTATTATTTAAATTCACCATCCCCACACCCCTTGAACAGTTGTCAATTACTTATGCCCTCTTACAGGAACAGTGGACTTATAATGGGAGAGGGAATTGCAAAATAATTCTCTGCAGATTGTGCATGTCTGAACAGAATAAAAGCTGTAATGCAGGAGTTTGAATTATGAAGCAATAAAATGTATTAGAAATACTTGAAAACAATCTGAACAATCAGAAATAAAAGTAAATGGTTCTGAGACATAAGACAGAGAAAAAAGAGGTGTCTTCATTAGCTGAAAACTGACTTGGAATAACCATATCGATCAAAGGAATTACTGTGCCTTCTGGAATTGAGATTTAACTCTTATCTCTTGATATCAGAACAATATTTTTTCCTAAAAATCAAATATGCTATTTATTACAGTAATCTCAATTATAATTAGTTGTAAAATGCAGACTCATCTCAGAATTCTGTTTAGCTTGCTTTTTTTTTAATTGTTGTTGATGCTGTGGTTTTTGTTCAATTCCAAAAACAAGAATGGGAAAATGAGACAAACATACAAAGACAGAAAGTATATAGTGACTACAGGAAAGGCAGGATGGTCAAAACAATGAGCAGAGGGAATTATTGCCAGTTGAAGAAGATTTTTCCTGCCAGAAACAGGTACACATTTATAACATATTGCTACTATTTGTCTATATCATTTAAACTTTTAAAGAAATAGTAAAAAATTACCTTTCCCACATACTGAGGTTCAGAGCCCATGTACTCCTCCAGCACAAAAAATTGATTCCACACCCAGCCTCGTTTGACTCGCTGGGCAGATGACCTCCTCCCTGGCACTGGGACAACATTTTCTCTTGGCTGTGCTTCTAAAATCTCTTGTGGTTGTGGATGCAGTGGTGTTAGGAGACCTCCATCAAACAGGACCCAGAGAAGCAGAGATAAGCAGTTCCTTGTAAGCATTGGCAAAGGCTTCCCTACCGCAAGTAGTAAAAACTCCAGCACTTAATGCAGAGCAGAGGAATCCAGGTTTGAGGTGTCTGTGGCCTTCACCACTTAGCTTCTGATTTTATTGTAGAAATGCTAATGCAGGCATTAATCCTTCTGATGACAAGGTATTTGCCGCAATAAATTCCATCTATAGGGACCTATAAAAGAGATTTACATGCAACATCAAATTACATAGGATTACACTGAAGCGTTCATCAAAATTCTCACACCTATTTAGTTTCTAGAGACATAGAAAAAGATTAAGAATCACAGTTTAAAAGAAATTGCTATTTTCATTGTAGCACTGAGCTGCTCTAGAACATTGCACAGTTATTACAATATCTCATTCTTCATCTGCAATACCTTTGTGTCTGCCTGAGACAGGTCTGTAGCCTTTGCTTTAGGAGCAGTTATCAAACAAAACTGTTTCCCACCAGTGATATAAAAAATTTTTATTCCAGATTAACAAAAATACTGGAGAACAGGGGATCCACTCTTTCACCCTACTGTCCAGAGCAGGAATCCTTACTCTTTTCCTCTGCCAAAAAAGCTCCTTGAAGTTTTCTCTACAGTGTGATGGTTGCCAGGTATAAAAAAACCTGCCTGTAGGACTTAAGATAGATGCATTTTACATTTTAAAAACAAAAATACAATTTATAGCACTATGAAATTCACCACTTTGTTAGGGCCTTACAGTACCATTGATTTTTAAGCATAGGTTTCTAGGAAATCAATAGAGTTCTTCTTAAAAATCAATGACACGAAATGGACCTCAAAAAAGAAGAATAATAAAGTACTTAACCATGTATATTTTTCATTTTCAAATACTGCCAAAGGTTATATTTTCCTTATGAATAATATTATTACTATCCATAACAATAAATAACAAATTTCTTAAGTACATGCTGAATTATTAAATAGAAAGGATTTATAATCAGGAACCTGGAAAAATTATCAAGTCTCAAAAAAGAAAAAAAAATAACACCCTAGAAGAATAGCTGCACTTCCTATGCTAAATTTAGGGTGTGATTTTCTGTTCTGATTTGAAAGGCTATGTTTTAGGTCTTAAAAAAAAGAAAGTAAAAAAACTGGTGAAAGATATCTACTGAGTGTTTTAATTTTACCTTTAAAAAGGATAAAAGATGAGGAGAGAACTCCCATCTGCCTAGAATCCTTTAAATAAAAGTTTTTCTAAGTTATGTTCAAAACATTTTAAAGTTCTTCATCTACAGAAAAATATTCTTTTGTGCAACGGGTAAAATCTTCTTACTTGCACTATCATTTGCAGTCTATGGATTTTATTCCTGCAAAGAAACTTTAAGACAGGACCCAACCACAACAGAGATCTGCATTCAATATATTTGGTATGAATTTATTTTTATTGAACAATTCACATGTGGTTTCCTGCTTCTCTTTTTAATGCATTCAGTGGTATATAAGATCATATTCACACTGTGTTCATCCATAATTCAGTTCCAAGATTTCAAAAGGTTTTTGCCTGTCCCAATCCATGGCTGCAGAGTACATACCTTTTTTATGGCAAAATCATAGTAATCATGAAACATAGCAAAAAATAAAACCAAACAACATATCCTTTCAAATTGCCCAGACATAGATAGGAGGTGGAAAAAAAAAATTAAAAATAAAAAAAGGGGTTGTAGTGGTGGTTCAAGCTCAGAGAATGACATATCCCCTGAAGAATTTCTGGGGGCCTAGAAAGTGAGGCCCCTCGGAAGGTAGAGTTAAGTTTGGCCTTGGAAAGGGAGTCGAACTCCCCCCGCCTCCCCCTCAGTTAACAATAGTATCTTGTGTCTCATTCTTTCCTCCCTTCCTCCTTCCTGACTGCATCCTGACCTTCGACCCTTCTCCGTGTCCTCCCCTGTACCATTATGAGATAAGTTGTAACCCTCAGAATAAAAGTCTGAATGTTGGGCCATTCCGGGTCTTTTGCCCCTGAGCCCAAGCAGAGCGGACCCTCGTGTCTTGTGTCTGATTTGGGGCTCCGGGCAAAGGAACACTCTCTCTCTCAGCAGCTCTCCGGTTTTTAGGACAGCGGCCAACATCCCAGGGAAGCCCGGCTCGCGGCAAGGGGAAAAGAAGTCCCTAGCTGAAGTTGACTTAACGAAGAGGAAGCTCTCAGAACAAGCCGCCGAGCCGCCGGCCGTCCCTGTGGTCAGCTGTCCGGCCCTCTCCACCAGCCACAAGGGGTGGGATAGTCTGCACTGCTTGAGAAATGCCAAAATCATGGTGTATTCAATTTAATTGCCATACCACTTCTCTTTGCTGAGAAGACTCTGTACATTACAGTTCTCCCAGCAGAGCTCTGCCTCCGGCCATGTCTGTCAGTCAAGGAGCTTTTAAAATGTTATACAGCACCAAAAGTAATGCAAAGAGATTGAAAGACTTCAATGAAAGAAGAGCAATTCCCCCTCGGCTGGAAGGTTAGTAACCAAGTGCAAGACACAGAGCACTTTAACCCTTTTCTGATGGTCTCCCAGGCAGCCTTCCAGAATGCCTACTGCAGAGTAAGGAAAGAGCAATGCCAGAGCTTGCTTCATTTCCTAGAGCTTCAAAAAGATGATGAATGGGAGGGTCAGAGAGAAATGGAAGGCTAATGGATGTTGCAGTACAGGATTGTAGCAGAGATACCCTCATCAGTTGCAACAAGAGTTCAACATGAAGAATTTTTCTTTTTTTTTTTTTTCTTTTTAGTGCAAAGCTCAGTAAAGCAAATAATTGAGAATTTCATATTTTGGCACTTGAAAGAATCACTCCAATTTGCTGTTCTGTAACATTTGTGCTGTAGGAAACTGAGGCAGAAGGCTCTCCCCCAGTTGCTTCTTCTTCCCCATAATTTCACTGCTGGCTTTGGAGGAGGCTTGGTCTGATACAATACATTTTATAGCACCATTGGAATTTGTACAGCAATTCAAAGGTTAATATATTTATACATTTCTTTTAAACCGTGCTTATTGTTTTGCATTTTCTTTTTAAGCTATGGATGTCAAAACCTGCCTTAGTGCTTTTATATTACCAAATACTCATTGGTCCCTTATGTACCTCTGATCAGAAACTACTAAGACAACTAGGAGAAAAGGATATAGAAATCCAATCAGAACAATTAACCATAAGGAAGGTACTATATTTCCTAAATTTTTAGGAAATATTATTTCCTGTGATGCTCCTAAGGAAATATTTATCCAGTGAGAGAGTTGTGAACAGACAGGTACCCTCATTGCATCTCTTTCCTATATAATTGAGAAGTACAGATGGTCAGATTTTTCTTATATCTAGCTCTTTTTTTTAATATTAGCCATTGCTACTCATATCTTCAAACTATCTTGTATGGATTTAAGTACCTTTATGCATGGTCTAATTAACCCACAAAGACAGCCGCAGAAGGATACTCTGTATGAATTTAACCTCACACATGCTTTTGTAACCTGAGATTGCATTTATTCACTTCCCCAGTTTGATAAATGGAAATCAATGACCCAGCAGCAAGTATGGATAGTCTGTTAATACATGATTATTTAGGAATCTTGATCATGTTTACCGTGTCCCCCAAACTGCAGGCTTAGAGACTCATGAAATGCAAATGATAAATAAAATATCACTGCTAAAATTATTTATTGAGAGTAACTAAATACAGTATAAATGGTGCTCCTGCAAGAATTTTGATTCTGACCTGGACTGTACTGCCATAAATCTAACAAGTCTGAGCAAAGGAAGGCTTTTGGAATACAAAACTGAAGCATGCCCTTGCTGCTGCAGCAACCCTTAATCAATGGGAGTCATGGTACTGCAGGCACACATCACCTCACCAAGCTTGGCAAAAGTTATCCCATGCAGAGAGAAGAGCCATAGATCCTCTCCAATCACTAGTATGTACATAAGGCCTCATTTAGAAAAGTATCTGAAAAGCAACTCTAAATTATCTTTGATCTTGTAATGGTTTAATCCCAGCCAGCAACTCAGCCCCACCTGTCTGCCCCTCACTCACACCCAGTGGGATAAAGAGGAGTCAAAAATATAAAAGTGAGGAAACTCATAGATTGAACTAAAGACAGTTTAATAGACAAACCAAAAGCTGCACGTGCAAGGAAAGCAAAACAAGTTCATTTACTCCTTTCCCATTGGCAGGCAGATGTTCAGTCATCCTCAGGAAAGCAGAGCTCCATAATACATTGAGGTGACATGGGAAGACAAAGGCCATCATCCCAGACGTTCCAACTCTTCTTCTTCTTCCCTGTCCCCCATCTCTATATGCTGACCATGGTGCCATATGGTCTGAAATATCCCTTTAGTCGACTCAGGTCACCTGTCCTGGCTGTCTTCCCTCCCAACTTCTTGAGCAGCCTCAGCCTCCTCACTGGTGAGGTGGGGTGAGGTACAGAAAACGCCTTGACTACACAAGCACTGCAAAGCAATTGCTAAAACATCCCCATGCTATCTACACTGTTTTCAGGAAAATTCAGAACACAGCCCCATACTGGTTACTAAGAAGAAAATTAATTCTTTCCCAGCCAAAACCAGTATGATGTATCTACCAGCAGACCTGTATGATGTATCTACTTGGATCAGACCACAGATGCACCAATGTCACCGGCAAACAACCAGGAACCACTAAAGCTCCATGACGCACTCAAAACTGTCATCAGTCCAGCAGGGCTGGTAATTGAACCTCCATGAATGAAGGCAAATTGCTTACTGACAAAATATCCATTATGCACTGATGGTGGGAACACTTCTGCCCACCTTAACCATAAATCTATCAGCATAGTGAATGCTTTTGCTCATGTGAGATAAGAGCTGATGTAGAGCAAACATCTTCCTACCCATAAAGTGGTTTGAAAAAGCTTGGCGGTACTGGAAGATGGTTGATCGTGCCAGAAGAAAAGCCAAATAACATCTATAACTATGGATATGCTATAATAGCTGAGCATGTAATCTTGTTTCTCTGCAATATCTTCCAATAAGAAAATAAAACAACAGGAAAAACAAATCTATGTTTCTGATATCTATTAGAATTAGCTGCTAAAGCATTTGAGATGGTACATCTTCTAGTTAAAGAATAGGTAAAGGATATGGTAAATCCTTCTCTGAGTTTAGACAAATCAGTTAGGTTGATAGGCTCAAAGTTATTTAATTAAACAAATACCATTTAATTATACTCTAAATGACCATATTTCTGTGAGTTTGACTTTCTTGAGCTTCAAAACCTTACTAGACACTATGCAAATAAAAGTAATTCTTCCTTTATTCCACCTGGTCTTTTTAGTTAGGGTGGGAACTACTTGGTAATATCAAAAGAGGGGTTAGGAGGGAGATTACAAGTAAACAGATTACAAACCTCAAACTAGCAAGGATTTTAATTCTCAGTCTGCCCATCCTACAGTCAGAAGACTTTCAACAGATTAAGCAGGTCCCAGCTCTGCAGCTACTACAACGACTTGGAAAGAATAACATCTGGAGTCCATGCCAGGTAAGTGTCATGGGAAAAAAAGTCAGTGTTTCTACCTGCTGGAATCTTAACATTATCCAAAACAGTTATTCCTTTATCTCCCTTCGTGTAAGATTCAATAAGCTGTATAAACTGTCCTAGTTTAACATCTGTCAGCAATCAAGTACCACACAGCTGCTCACTTACTCCCTCAGCCAGGAGGATGGGGGCAAGAGAACTGGAAGAATAAAAGTGAGAAAAATTATGAGTTCGGATAAGAACAGTTTAATAAATGAAATATTATAATAATAGTAATAATAGTAATAATAGTAATAGTAATAACAATAACAATAACAATAACAACAACAACAACAACAACAATAATAATGATAATAATAATAATAATAATAATAATAATAATAATAATAATGATAATAACGATAATAATAATAGTAATAGTAATATTGCAGCTCCTAATCTTCCTCTTAATTTATTTTTGTGTGTGACTCCATATGTTATGGAACATTTTTTTGGTCATTTGGGATCAGCTGTCCTTGCGGTGTTCTCTCACAGATTCTTGTGCATGCCCACATGTGTGCTGGTGGGTTGGAGTGAGAAGGAGAAAAGGCCTTGGTTCTGTGTAAGCACAGATCAGTGACCAATAAAATATCCCTGTGTTATCAATGCTGTTTCCCCATAGCACCAACTATGAGGAGAATTAACTCTGTCCCAGCCAAAACCAGTACAGAAGCCTAGGCTGGTTCTCTGGCTGCTTAGATTGAATCCTCAGAAAGCTGAAAATCTGAATCTCAGTTCCATTACTTCAGAGGTTGTTTATATGAAGTTGCTGAGGAAGAGGGGGAACAAAAACCGAATCACCTAAGCTAAACTCAAACATTCTGTAGTGATGAGAGCATTCTGACTGACTGTGAGAAACATATGTAGAAAATGCACATATGGAAGTTGAATCTTGGTATTTCTGGAAGATATATATCATCATATGGACAATAACTGTACTCCAAAGACTACTAAACAACAAATAGATGGAAGCATTTCCCCTGCAATAAACTGACTTTAGCTCACTTTTGTAAAATTCTATTACAAATGCCTCCAAACCCTACTATTTCATGTCAAATATTTTTTTTTTTTTTGGCTATAAAGTTACTAATAATTTGACTTGGTAAGAATAATATCAGTTTGATTAAAGCTGTGGGTTTTGGATTTGACTGCCAAAGCCACTTTCCCTCCCTATTTAGAGGAAGGGAGATGTATTTTGTATACTAGTTAAGAAATCAATTCTGATGCTAGTTGTGCCTACAGAGTGATACATCTAAGAATCTGGACTACTCTATTGAGTTTTAGCTGGCATAAAACCAAAGTCAGATGAGAATGATGTCCCCCACTTTTCAGTGTGATTGTCCTTGTAAGCACATTCATAGGAAGGTTGCCACAAAGATACATTACAGCACAAAAAAGTGTGATATACTCTGTCAATATCCAGTACACATATTTATGAAGTGCCTAGCATTGGAGAGGAGTATAATTATGTCTGGCATTTCTAAGCCTTACAATAATAAAAGGATTACAGCTTCACACATATGCTTTAATAATTGGCTTTATAGTATATAAAAAAGTAATGACTTTGAGGACTTTAGTAACATAACATAATCAAATGCTACATACTTCCAAAATAGTGTAGCTCTACAGTGCTGAGGCTTACAGAAAAACTAAAGAAGAAGAGCAATATAAAAACATTCTGAATGCAAAATAACAAACTGGTTCGGTATACAACTATTTATACATATTGTATCAGCTTTGCCATCATTAGTAATACTTGCAGATCATTTATGACTGAGCCATCATCCTCTACCTGGGAAATTATCACTTCTAATTCACAAAAATGCATAAGAACGTGAGGGAAATTATGGTAAAAAAAATTTAAAAGGACTGAAACTTTCATTATAAAATGCAAATACATCAGTAAATGCACAGGTCTCCATGGTTCATTGAACTCTTGAAAATTAACTCAGGTAAAATGAAATTTCACTCCAGGTTAATAATTAATGTTTATTTTGCTGAGATTCAAATCCTGGCCAGTACGACTCTGTAAATACATAATGTAGCTCTGCAGTTCAATCTTCAATTAAAAGAAAGAAACAAACTGTTTCAAAATAGAACAAAGTTTCCTTTACAAATATGGTCAGATGTTGTAGTAGTGTCATCAATTTAATTTTTATTCTGTTTTGTGTCGTGTTGGTGTAGAAAAGTCCTATGGTGAATCTATACCTACTTTGTCAATGATCTAGAATCTTTAGTTTTGATAAATTACAAACATTTTCATTTCTGCTAGGAATCTGTCAATGTCAATACTCAAACATGGACAATCAGGAAACAATCCTTCCTTCTACTGTCTTTCCATGCTTTTTGAATAAATATATGAGATGGGGGAAAGGAGGGAAAGGCAAATAAATCAAAACATTTCAACACATTAGCAATTCATGTAAAGCAAGAATTGACAAATCTGACACTGAAGCTCAAATATATTTATAATTTTATATGTAACATGAGATATTGAAATACATATGAGCATATTTTAACATTATTTTATTAATCATTAGGATATTTCTAGTTTTATGTACATGTCAAGGATTCTATCAATTACTTCAGACTGCAAACACACTTTTGTTAAAATCTCATTATTAGAAGATATTCTGCTACTGGTCAGAATCTGATAATAAGAAATTTTAAACAATTTATTATAGTTTCTTGTGTTAGAAGGACTCAAAATATACTAAATTACAAAATCAACTCAAAGATAGGAATTTTGAAATGAGTTCTTGCAGGCATTTGTTTGTGTATTTTATATATAATGGTGCAATTATTGCTTAATATCAACTTGATGCATAACCTGAGACATTTAAAATTGACAATATATATGTCTTCTTGCCAATCATTGCAACTTCTATAAAGTAGATTTAAATGTCCCTGTCTCCATCAACATAGTATTACAAATTTTCCTTTCCATAATAGATTATGAAAATCCACAGTCCAAATTTTAGGCTTTCAGTCTTCTGAAAGGTTAAGAGATTTGTTTTAACAGCACTGAATTATGTACTTTTTGAGGATGATACCAACCTCAGGAGGACATGACAGACAGCATTTGTGCCCAAAAGGTTTCTAGCAATTAATCTTGTGAATTTTAACAGGTAGTCCAAGAGACAACAAGAGTCAGAGATAACCCATAAATTTTCTGAACTGTGGGAACATCAGCTCAGACCTCCCAGTTATCTGGAATCACCTACTTTATCCTAGGCTTTCTCCAAAGCTCAATAATAAGTAACTCTTATGCTTGGTAATTTATCTCTTTTCACAGCTCATTTTGACTCGTTCTCACCCTATCTACATTTGCTGGTAGGGCTATGACTCTTTTCTGATCATCGACGAACAAAAAAAAAAATCCTTCATGGATTTAAAATATCAGAAATAGTAATAGTAATGCCAGGGTTTCTATTTTGATTCTTTAAAAGTTTTCTTTGTTTTGCCTACCATTTCTGCATAGGAAGGTCATTAGGGCAACTGAGGCAGGATCTAATTAGATTGGCAGCTGCTATTCTAACTAGAGAGTACAGCCATCTACAAATAACTTCAGCCAAAGTAATCCTCCTTGTATTTTGTTTTTCAGAACCAGATGTGTTTAATGAAAACTCACCAAATATCAAAGTTGTGTATGAAAAGCTGTATGTCCCTCATCAATAAACCTTTCACTCAAGTAAAACCCTCTACTCACCAGTCAATGTGGAAGTGCTCCTAAACTAAGTCAGTGATTAAACTCAGAGATGCTAAAAGCAGCCAGGAGACATTTTGTGTACAGCTTCTAAAAAAAGATTAAATAATATTTGTGCCTCACTTTCATCTTTATAAATCCTCATGTCTCTCATGTATGATTGTTCATTTCCCAAATTCAAGAGTAATGAATTGAGTAATTTTATAACAGATGCCTGCTGTGAATTTCAGCAATTCCAGCCAAGCAGAGGCAATATATGAGGTGGTGCAGGAGGAAATAAAGGGCTCATTTCAGTGACACTCACTACTGCAGCCCTATCTGTCTTGTCTAGAGAAATAAATGCATATCTTATTGGTGAAAATAATTTTCCTTTTAGATTCTGTCCCAACTTTCTAAATTTCAAATTAAAAGGACAAGAAAAGAACATATTAGAAAAGAGACAGGTCTTGTCATCTGTTTCACATTCATACTCAGCAACATAAATTATTGGAGGCTTCTTCTCAGTGATCTAATTTTTTTCCCCATGTGGCACAGACGTGGATCTTTATTAACTGGTGTGAATATATTTCCATAATGTCATTCACAAATGTATCTGCCTTAATTTAATAAATTAAAGGCAAATATTTTGTTTGGTTGGTTGTACATACATACAAGCCCAATCTCACAGATTCATAGAAAATACAGGAAATAGACAAACGTAAATGTGAAATGCAAAATCTCATCAATCCTTGTAGGCTTACAGTTCCAAAACTATTTTTTAAAATAAAAATATCCATAAAGGGTTATAAGCCATTTCCAGTTGGCACTAATTTAACTTAGAGTAGAAACCATTTAATCTTATATTTTTTGTCCTTTACATCCTGCTTTGAATGATTTCAATAATTAAAATATTATTAATTAAAACACATATTTTCATAAACTATTACAATCAATGTCCTCATTCTTTAGAAAAGGCAGCAGTTACTTTTTCTTTTGTTTTTGCAGTTAAAGCAAGATTTTTCCTTTATTTTTGTCTGAGCTCCTTTCATGCTACAGTAAAAATGCAATTGTGTAGTGGCTAGGTGGTTTATGATTTATATAACTCAGCTCAAGATATGTAATGAGCAGCTTGTTTATTGCATATATTGCATATTTTATTTTTTTATAATAAACATAAATTTGTCTAGTTATTTCAGTCTGCAAAACTGTGGTTTAGATAGGAAATCAATAATGTATTTTTAAGGTTAAGCTCGTGAAACAAAGTGCTGAAACAGTCCTGTGGAAATTGTGCCTCAGCTGAAGTCACAAAGAACAGCATTATGTCAAGAGGATAATATCATACCTGCAGTATTATAGATTGCAGCCAATCAATCAGACATATTGTAATGGCTAAGGGCACTGTCCTGTTGTACTAAAAAAATACTTTCAGATCTCAAGGTACAAAGATTGACACATTTAGTCTGGAGCAACTTAAATCAAATATTTCCCTAAGATTAGTGAATTGACCTTACTAAAGGACACAGCCCACAGACATGAATTTTGTCCTGGTATAAATGGAATACTGAGCCAAAGACTAAGCTGGAAGGAGGGCTAATAACTTAGTGGAAATAAACATGTATTTCCCTTCATCCAACTTCTGATCTGTGGTCAAGAGTGACCCACTGTGTGATTCTTCTAATCAAAGAATTACAGAAATCAGAATCACAGATTCTTCTAATCACTGAATCACAGAAACACAGAAAGGTTGAGGTTGGATGGGACATCTGGAGTTCAGCTGGTCCAAATCCCCAGCTCAGTCAGGGTCAGCTACAAGAAGTAGCTGTAGCTACAAGGAAAAAAACATGGAAAAAAAAATAGTTTTTTCCCACAGATGGAAACTACACAACCTCTCTGGGTGGCTTGTTCCAATGGCCTGGACATTATGCAAGTTTTTGATCGAATTCACTGTTCACTTAACTTCACCAGTTTCTCTATGACATTGTTTTCCAGCTGTTAAAAGCTGTTTGAAACTCAAGGTAAACTACATCCACTACGCTCCCTTCTTCCACCAAGCCAGTTGCCTCATTATAGAAAGATACCAGGTTGGTTAAGCACGATTTCTCCTTTATAAATCCATACTGACTTCTCTCAGTCACTTTTTTGTCCTTCGTTTTTGGAAATGGTTTTCAGGTTTTCAGGCTTTATTATTTTCCTGAGGACTTAAGTGAGGTTGATGCCTCAGGCCCCATGGGTTTGTATTTATACTGATTGTTTAAGTGCTCCCAACCTGGAGCTCCTCCATCACTGAGAGAAAATCTTCTTTCGTTCACACATTAGCAGCAGGTACTCCCCGTTTTCCTGGAATTTCAAAGCCCCACCCACAGGCACTATGACCAAGCCTCTCCATGAAGATACATTTCGTTGTTTACACTAAGAGAGTGTAAACAACACTAAGTGTTTACACTAAGTGAGCCAAAATTAACTCTCTTATTTTTCAAACCCTCTTCACTTTCCTCTAGGACAGGAGTCTTTCAAAGTCCCAACGATTTTAAGAGAAGATTATTGCTAATTTTTCAATTAAATTCCTAATTTCTTCATTTTAAATGAATTGGTCTCTTTTTATTATTATTAGTTACTACACTTGTTAACATGGAAGCCCAAAATGAAAGTCTATATTCTGTGCTTCTAAATAAAGTATTTTGATTTTTCAGAAACACTAAAATCTTCAAATGCCAGGTGAAACCCTTAGAATTCTTTCAAGAAATAAGTTACACTTTGTACTCTAAAGGATTGCAAGCAAATAGCAATACACTTGCAGATACTTAACAGATATTAAAAATACTAAATAAAGCTATTTGGAAGACAGCATTTTAATGTAATGGACAGAAAGAGTAGCTCACCTATGACGTCTAAAATATTTATATGGATGTTTTTTCGTATAAAGATCTAAATTTTAATGGTTGGGATCACACTTTATCATAAACACAATGAACAAACTTTTTGGATTTTAAATGGACAGATCTTCTTCAGTGACAGAACTGTTACCTGGAAATTTTTCATATATAAGTAGAGAGAGCTCAGTTTGCACAGTGAGCTTTAAAAAATGTATCTGTAAATTACTTCCCTTATATCTCTAATATTCTTTACAATTTTACTCAGCTTCCTGTATTTCTCTAACAGAGATTGTAAAATAAATTTTCATCATTTTATGATGGATAATTAGATATATAAAGCGAACAATTAATACACCATAAAATCAAGTGTTTGCTTTGCTGAGACTTATAAGGTGTTAAAAGCAATTGATGATATGAAAGACAGTAAAATCATACTGCTTATGAAAGTTCCACTGAAACGCTTTTATGAGTTCACTTTAGCTAATTCTTTCTCTGATGTTAGAGTTTTTTAAATTCCTGGGAGGGTCTTATCCCCAGGAAGAGTCTTATTTTCCATTTCAAAAAGAACTAAAATGGTTCTTTGGTTTTACCCCTTTTGATACACTTACATATTTTTATATGGTTTATGGCATTAAAGAGCATTTAAACTCAAACCCTGCAACTTAGAAATGGAATAAAGTACTTTTTAGATTATATCAACCATTACTGGCTTTGCTGCTCCTTTGGTTTTGCAGGCAAAGTATAATGCAGCAAACTCTTGTGACTGAGAATTTTCCATTGATTCACCACTTGTAACTAACTCTGGTCTGTTTCGCAGCATCTGCTAAACCACCAGATGTATTTCCACCTATTTACCTGCCAGCTTTGTTCAGACCAGCGAGAGAATTTCAGCTGAGGACCAAAGGAAGACACCAGAGAGGAGCCCATCAGACATGTATCTCTCCTGATGTGTGTTAAATAAGATCTCTGTTGAGAAGTTCAAAACCTGGACTGGCACTAAGGTCACACACTTGAGATTATTAATTATATTTTGATAATGCTGAAGAAGGGGGCTATCCTTCTACATTTGTATAAGTAAATATCATGACTTTTTGACAGAACTTACTTCCATAATAATGGAAGGTGCAGAAACAAATCTACTGTTCCCAAAGGAAACTAAAAGGAAAAACAAAATTCCAATATTCAGGTTTGTCATTTGCACAGAATGAGCTAGTAATTCTCTAGGATACATACTGCACACAAACAGAAAGTACTATGCCTTCTGAAGGCTCTTCCCAGCTCAGTAAAAAAGGCTGTAGTTCTCTGTTACCTGTGTTAGCCATCGTTATGGTATTCAAGCAACACTAATTATAATTAAATATTTAACTACTTAGCATCTGGGGCAATAGTTGGCAGCCTGGTTGGGTAGCAGCAGACAATCAGAGCAGAAAGAATTGTTGTGATTATTTCTTAATAAGGTAGCTAAAATGGCTCTCAGCTAATCAATGAAAAAGACTGACTTAGCCCTTGTTCAGAAACCAGCTGAATAGTTATGCAAATGAGAGTTTACAGACAGGTTACAAAGACTTTAATATTTTACTATTCCTGAGAAATAATTACACTACAGTTATGTAAGAAAACCTGCAGATGAGGTGCAGGGAATTGCTAATGGCCCCATAAATACACAGATGAGTGTCAGCAACTGTGCAACTTCCTAGTTGTCATACTGGCTCAAGTTATAAAAATTAAGGACAAAATATTGCACCAGCATTTCAGCATGTCATCACATTGATCAAGTCACCCCTTTATTGCTCACTAATTAATCACCTTCCCTATCTCCCTCTCTTTGCTGCTATTGTTTCTCTTAATGAATTTTAGAACCAGTATTTAAAAGAAGGCAAAGGGAAGAGAGAAGAGATGAGACTTTGTCATTAAAATGCAACAGCATTTTAACTCAATACATTAAGTTTGTAGTTAGACACATGAATTAAATAGATCTGCTTCAGAGGTCCTGTGTGCAGTGTACTTTGGAAAATTAAGGCAAGCTTTTAGATGTGCATTAGCATAGGTCACAAAATATGTTTTCATGACCAGTTTCTATAGGAAGTGGGACTTTATGCCATGTTAAAACTCAGAATCTGTTTGCGTGTGTGAGTAACTGAAAAAATGACACCATCCTCGATATTTAGTTCATATTTCCTGTTTTATGGGATCTTTGAAACAGATGGACCAAACTGTGACCATTGTCTTTCAGAGTTGATGTGACTTTCAGCTTATGGCAGGTAACAAAGTTTCACCTCTCACACATCCCTTGAATTCTGCAAAGATTAAGCATTCCATGACTTAAAAAAGAAAAAAAGAAAAAAAAAAAAAAAAGGGAAAAGAAAGGGGGGAGGGAAAGGAAGGGGGGGAAAAAAGAGTAATTTTTTCTCAGAGCAAAGCTGAAGCCAAGTATTTCAATTTCTTCTAACAAGCTCTAATTGATTTCTTTTTATCCTCCTAGGAAATCAAGGTAAAAACTCTCAGGTCTCTAATTTTCTTCAACTTATTTAAAAAATGATATCATTTTCAGTCATTCTTAAGATACCAAAACAAAGCTTTCATGAAAGCAACATTTGTTTTGGTCTTCAGGCCAAAAAATTCAAGACAGTAAATATCCCTCTATTTTGCATTCGTTCTATGTGTATATATATTCATAAATAGTAAGACACACGGACACATGTTTATATATACCTAAGAAAAATGAAAGTGTATCCCTTACAGGCAGGCCTAAGAGTGGTAAATTCTCAGAAAAACACCAAATATATTTGCTGCTGAATAATATAAATTAACCTTCCTAATACAGCATAAAAATCCTTTCCACACCTAACTTACTGAAAGAAAAAGCATTTCTGAAGGACAGTGCCAATAATATGACTTCCTCAGATGTTTCTAAGGTGCAGTTTCCCTTCCCATACCTTATGGGTTCCAAGAAAGATGTTCAGCAATAGAGTGGCTGTTTGCCAGTGAAAAAAAAACCAACAAAGTAGACACTTGGTATGCCTTCCACTTTCTACAAAGGGCAGTGATCCAGTAGAAGTTGAATATAAGAAAATTAAATATATTCTTCAGCTGGAAAAAAAAAAAAAAAGAAACCACCAAACCAAACCCAGATATAATGTGTTATCCGAAAGAGTGCAATCCCACTGCACAAAACTCAAATGCATTTTCTATTATTTTGACTCTATACCAGTGACATTTATTTTTCCATTTGAAAGCACTTACTGTAGCACTTTAACATTCCATACTTTATTTTTAAATTTTCTCTTGTAAAAACTGGAATTATAGAATTAATTTTGACAAAAGAAATAAAATTAATGTTATTTGTGTCCCAAAAGCTTCTTGAGGTTACAAAGGGCAGTGTGGGAAGAAAAATGTGATGAAAATTTAAGATTAAGGGGATAAATTGCAAACCAAATAGATGTTAGAATACATTTTGCATTTTATCAAAGTAAGGAATTAATAAGGGAAATAGTCCTGGCTTATCAAATTCTCACTGTAGCACTCAAGAAGTACAGCATAACTAAGAAGAACTGAAAATTTCAAGCTGTGAAAAACAGAATTGGACACTTACAGAGATTTTAAGAAGAGGAGAAATTGCAAAAGAAAAACAAACCAAAAACATGAAAGAAGCTGAAAAGACAGCTAACCATTTTAAATATCTGATATTTTCATACACCATTCCGTGACATTTTCTCTTCTGACACTGCTTTAGTTTTCCTTTTTAAATCATAGGAAACAGAGCAAATAAAAGAGGCATGCAAAATCTCGAAAAATAATGGAATTAGATTTAGATTAGGATTATATGAAGTAGGAGACTTTGTAAGATAGGAATCTCTTTCTTTTTTAAACTTTTAGATCCGAGTTGTCTTTTTATTGTTTAATGAAAGGTAAATATGACTAAAAACTTATGTGAAAAACTTCTAGCAGAAAAGGTATAGCTGGCTAAATTAAGTTAAATCATAAAGAAAAAATATTTTAGAAATTAGGAAATATTTTTGAAAACTCCTTTTCATTTCAGAATTTTTCAAAGCATTTGCAGAGATTAAATACCATTTAGAATCAAAACATTTTGAAATTAAAATAGTCCATGGTGAACAAAGTCTATTGGCCTCAAAATTAAAAAATTTTAAAAAATTGCAATTTCATATCATACAGTATTTTAAAATGTCATCTCTTTTTAAATTGTACTATATCCATAATGAAACAAGCTAACAAATTGAAAGACAGATTCCTTCCCTTTCAGAATTATCAGATTTTTAGATCAATTCTAATTTAAAATCAAGAACAATGGTAAAACAAAATTTCTTTTAAAAATTTTTTTTTTAAAGAGAAACAGGAAAAAAGAGCCTGTTTTCCATACAAAGGGGCATTCTAAGGCAAAGCCTTTCATAAAATCAGTGTGTTGCACCGTTGTAAAACAATTTTTTTCCATTGTCTTTTAATAACAGAAACTGCAAATCTTTATGAACAAAAACACCTACTAAAACAAACAAGTAAAAAACAGAGCAAAACAAAACAACAAACAAACCAACAACCAAAAAAAAACCCCAAAATAAATAAACCCAAGTACTGCTATAACCCTGTATGCTGAAACTGCTGCTCTCACAAATTAAATAGAATACATTCCAATTGGAGATATCAGCTGTTGGAGTTAAAAGCAGAAGAGAAAAAGAGAAGATCTGCCATCCTATAAAACAGAGGCAGGAAACTATAAAAGTAATTTTCAGTATAGAACACAAGCCAGAAGTCTGCCCAGATGGTTTAACATGTCATATTAGCAGAGAGGTAAAATCTATGTCCCCATAATGGGCAATGACCTTATGAGTTGGAGATTACAGAAATCCAGCAGCTACAAGCAGGGAAAATTCAGCCACAGAAAGAGTGTTATGCAAAGGAGGCCACAGTTCTTCCTGGAACCCAGCAGGAAAAGCAAAGACTCGGAGGTAAAAATTTTGAAGGCAGCCTTTATGTACATTCACATGATTGAACATTATAACACAGCAGCTCTAAATAATTCTCTCTGTAAAATGACAGTTTAATTCTATAAAATCAGCATAATTTTCATTTGTCAAATGCTAAGTTGCGACAAGAAAGACTTATTTGCATGAATTTCCATCCTTCTGTCAACACAGAGTTTCCTGGGAGGCCTGTGCTCTTGCATCTGCTCAGGCTCTCAGGACTTGCAGACCAACCTTCATGGGAACTCTAAGCTTGCTTCTCCTTTCTTCAACCACTTTTGTCACTTGTGTTCACCTCCCTGCTTTCCCCATTGCATACAGTAACAGAAAGTCCTTGCTTTTAGTCAAGGGCCACAAAATCAATTAAGATTTCTCTCTTACCCAACTGGGGCGGGGGGGGGTGGAAGTAAAAAGTGCTTAACAGATTTTAATTTTAATTGCATTTAACTTTTGGGGTAGCTTTTTTGTTTAAATAAATAAATACTTTATACTATTTTGTCCCACAGGGCTTTATCTTAAGACTGATGTTCTTTAATATCTTCGTTAATGACACAGTGAGATCGAATTAACCCTTAGCAACTTTGCAGATGAACCCAAGCTAGTGATGCACGTGACACACCTGAAGGATGGGATGACATCCAGAGGGAATGACCAAACTTCAGAGGTGTGACGACAAGAAACTCATGAGGTTCACAAAGGCCAAGTGCAAGGTGCTGCATCTGGGTCAGGATAATCCCAGAAATGATTAAAAAATAACTAATTGAAAGCAGGCCTTCAGAGAAGGACTTAAAGTTTCTTGTGGACAAAAAGCTGGACATGAGCCAACAGTGTGTGCCTGAAGCTCAGAAAGGCAATGATATCCTGCAGCGTGACCAGCAAGACAAGGAAGGTGATTCTGCCCTCTGCTCTGCTCTGGTGAGACCAAACCTGGAGGGCTACATCCAGATCTGGGACCCCAGCACAAGGAGAGCATAGACAGACGTGTTGGAGAGAGTACAGAGGAAGATGGAGCATCTCTCCTATGAAGGCAGACTGAGAGAGATGGAGTTGTTCAGACTGGAGAAGAGAAGGCTCCAGAGACACCTTATGAGTATCCTTCTAGACTTAAGGGGTGTTATCAGAAAGATCTAGAGCAACATTTTGCATTGGCAGACAGGACAAAGGGAAAAGACTTTGAAGTAAAAGAGAGGAGATTTAGATCGGGTGTTAGGAAGAATTTCTTTACTCAAACGGTGGTGAGACACAGGCAGAGGTTGCACAGAGCAGTTGTAGTTATCCCACCCCTGAATTTAATGAGTTGGGAATTAGATGATTTTTAGTGTCCATTCCAACCCAAAACATTCTGTGACTATATGATTCTATGAGTCTATGAATAATTTTGAAAGAAAAAGAGGAAGTGATTTTATATTTATTTATAAAATACAAGATATTTTATATTTAAATGATCAAATCAAGGGTCTCCAAATATTTTAAAATCCATTTTGCCTATTCATATATATTTTAATTGTCCTTTAGAATAAGGTGATGCAGTCAAATTTTAACTGAGTTAGCAGATTATTTTCTATTTCCATCAACAGACAATCCACAATTTCACAGATCTCATTACAACACTGTATTTTCCATTTTATTCAGTTAAACATTATCTGCTTGTAGATATGATATCTGTTTAGATAAGGATCTGGTTGTGTATTGCAAGCTGAAATATTTTACGTTGAGATGAATAAAGGAGACTACTGCAGTGCAGAGTACATCCTAAGCTGTTTTTCACTCCTGACAAACTTACATGACCAAATAACTTTGGTGGAGGGTAGGGGTTTTTGTTTGTTTGTTTGGTTGATTTTGCTTAGTTTCGGCTTTGTTTGTCTTGTTTGTTTGTTCATTTAATTTTTTTTATTGCAAAAGTAGTAACATCCCTGTAAGAATGTTTAGCATTTCAGGGTTTCATAGGTTACAAGTTCCTTAGCAAGGTCTGCTCCTGGTCTCATTTAGATTTCCCAAACTGAAGCTTGGCAGGATACTTGCACATCATCTTTTTTCAATAGACAAAGACAGGCTTCTTGAACACTGCCTAGGATGAAAAGCATGATCACTTACCCTGATGGTGCTTACATTCGCTCATTGTGATTGCAACAATAGAGCAGATTTGCCCTCTTGAGTAGAAAAAGCTTAAACAAGTTCTTCACCCTGCTTCAGTTTCTCTTATCCAATAGTCTAAGGTTAAAACTGTGATTTCACATTATTATATTGACACTAAATGTTTTTTTGCTGTCTACACAAACAAGCATGGAAATTAACTAAAACTTTTAATTATAAAACTAATTATAGTAACTATTATATTAAAGTACTCATACCTAAACATTTTGAAAAATGAATGCAAAAGGATTATTGCTCTGTAATACTGTTGGTAGTCTGAATTGTTGAAGTCAGAAAAGCATTAAAAAGTAATTTCTTCACAGTATGTCATCTGTGCTTTATTTAATTCTGAGGGCATCCTTTGGTATCTGTATTCCTACCGGGATTCTGAAATCTTCTGTAAGATCATTTTACTGCAAAAAAAGACTTGCTTGGATACAAACAGGCTGCCACCAAGCTGACAGTAGAATTTGA
Organism: Petroica traversi; assembly: GCA_025920805.1. Lineage (NCBI taxonomy): Eukaryota > Metazoa > Chordata > Aves > Passeriformes > Petroicidae > Petroica > Petroica traversi. Next base: position 17,590,711 of record JAHLSL010000006.1, on the reverse strand, counting down.
GTCAGTCACAATCCTCTCTTCATCTATCTCCAACGTTTTCAGAAGGGAAAATGCAACTCTTTAATGGGCTGCATGAGAACAATTACTATTTTGAGGCTCTGTATGAGATAGTCAGCTCTTTTCCTTAGGAGGAGGGGTACGTGTGATTACCATATGACACCCCAGAGAGCCCATCTGAAAGGGCTGACCTTGTGCTGCTTTGTGATTCCATGAGCAGAAGCCTGACAGGACACTTACCCATCACCATTAATAATCTGAGAAAGCCAGGCTCTGGGTTGCAGAACAAGATTAAAGATGGTTACAGAGTTCCACATGAGTTATTAGCTGTAAGCCTGATGTAAACATGACTAACGGATAATGGAATTAGCTTGGCTGAACAGAAATCACCCGGAGGATCTAAGCACTTTCTCTTCCACCCTAAAATATTTCATAGAGGAAGAAAAAGGGTAAGGAAAAGTCTTGTGTGTCACTTTAATAGCCTGGGTGGGTTATTACTTGAAACAGAATCTTCTCAAGGAGGCAGATGTGCTTTTTGCCTTTGCACAGACAATTTGGAGTTCGAGAGAAAATAAAATTAATGGGGGGAACTAGACAAACAAATAAAAAATGTTTATATTGCTGTTTTGTTCTGGTGTATTGTTGTTTATTCTTGATTTTTTTTTTTTTTTAATACCATTTAACGCCATAAACAGCAACAGACTTGACACTTAATTGTTAAGCAAGCACAAAGCAAACTGAATTTGGGATGCAGCAAATTTTCCTGCAGGAGTTGACAAGCCATTTTTCTCCTAGTAAGTGATCAGACCTTAAAAATAGAAAAGGATAAGATTCTGTATTTCAAATACACAGACAGACACCTAGACAAGCACCAAAGACAAACAAGGCATTTTTCTAGATTTTTAACAATGTAACTGACACAGAAGTCTGCTTAGGCTTCTTAAAGAGCCTAGAAACGTACATCTGAAAAGTGTAACATTCACACAGCCTGCAAGAACACCCAAACGTCCCCTTGCTTCAAAGAAAAACAACCAATCCAAACCAGGACAAGAAAAGAAAAAGGAAAGGAAAATATCACCAAAAATAACAGAGATAACTTTATGCTAGTGAAAAATATTTTTTTTTTTTTGCATCCACATGAGGCATGAAATCAGCAACATGTCAGTTTTTAATTAATTAATTAATCTGAGTCTTCTGACTCCCTCTTATTTTGCTAGGGTTGATCAAGAAAAAAAAAAAAAGGAGAAGAGAGGTGAAAGATTTGTGAAAATGATACTAGAAAAAGTTCAACAAATAATTTACCACTTTTCTTTCCACTTTTGTGGAATGCATTTTGAAGCAATGATATGGATGGCAAAACAAACCTTTGTGCTCACAGGACCTGCAGGCATTTTAAAATGGCATTTCAGAAGAAGAAAATTTGGCTTGCAGGGAAGAAAAAAAAATAAAGAAAAAAAGAAGCAGTATACATCAGTTCAGCCTGAAATGAACTCAAGTCCCTACTGTCCTGAAAAACGGATGCTTGGCTTTCCTCATTCTTATACTACGAAGATTGAAAAACATTATACACACTCCATGGTGAAAATTTCAGTAATTTTATCAAGAATTTGAAGAAAATTTACTTCTAGGATACATTACAGTTGCAACTTTGTGAGCACTTCTTACAAAGCCTAAATTTCCTATGACTCCTTTTTCTGCATATGGTCACTGTAGATAACATATTTTAGGGCAGTCAGTGTCTAGGACATTCAGAACATCTGCAAAGCACAGTGGGATGTGAGCACACATTGCCCTGGGTAAACAGCATGACAATCCTTCGGTCATTATGGACCATTTTTCCTGGTGGTGCTTATGGTTCTGCCCATTTCTCTGTTCAAAAGCATGTATTCACTCACTGCACAAAATTATTTTTCAGTTCAGAAACTGAAACACTGGAAACCATCTTTTCTGAGCTTTAGAGTCAACCAGGGAAAAGACAAGAAAAAAAGAGAGAAGAGAATGCAAGAAGGAAGTGAGAAAAGGTAAAAATGTTTTTCTTCTAAAAACTCTTGCCAATAACAGGGTAACTAAAACCTCATTCTATGACCTTCATACTGTGATCTTCTGCATTCACTACAATAAAGAAGAATTTTTCTGTTTACAGTTGAGGGAGCAAAAATTGATAATGCTCCATTCAGTTTTGCATTAGAAGGAGATGCATGTAACACTTTTAAATGTTTCACATGTTGAGTTTGCTAACCTTTCTTTTCTGTGTGGTTTAATGTCCTGCCATTTATCTCCTAAAATGCTGTTCTTTAAAAACAGGTCAACAACATTTGTCAGTTATTTTCGTTTTTCTTCGCAGAGCTTCCATTACAAAGGAAATAGTCTGCATTCCCTGCATCTAACACACTTAGCATGCACCTTCAGAAAATACTGGCACAAGTGAAATTCTGCTTTAAGATTTACAGCTACAATATTAATATATTCTCTTCCTACCAGTTTCCTTAACTTTAATCCTGAATATTAAAAAAAAATAAAACAAGCAACAAAACCAAACAACTGTCACAGTGCTTGCAAACTCATTGCAAGAAAACCAAGAAAAATATACATTACAATGCAACAAAAATTGATTTTCAATTTTTTTCTGTTTTTCTGTCTGAAAAAATCCACTGAGGCAAGCTAGGATTTGAACTAAATCCAATTATGCATCTTCAACATTGGCTTAGTCCTTCTTGGCTATGAGTGATAGATTGAAATGTCAAATGGTTCTTATCTAAACCCTTTTAAAAATTGCATTCTGAGAATACAAAATTTGTTTAATAGATTTCTGTGTTACTTAAAAGCTACATGACATGGCACAGGAAGTGCTTTCCTCAGCTTCCAAGATTACTCTTTTAAGAATGGCTTTTGCCTTCGTGTAGCAGCAAAACACATGCAGAGAGCATGCAACATGCATTTGGTTCTACGATCTACTACTTATGCAAACTTGAAATGCACACAGTATATCAAAAAGAGACCACCCAAAACACAATCAGATTCAGTGTGCTCCATGCAAGCACAAATCAATGAGTTTTTGATGAAGGAAAGCTGTCCAGGGGGAAAAAGAAAAAGAATAAAAAGAAAAAAAAAAAGGTATACTACATTTCAATTTTTCAGGTTGATTTCAATCTTTGGAAAATGTACACCAATTTATTTGTTGAGTTATAATTTGTGGCTGTTCTAAATTGGGTAGTGCTCAAAAGGAAGTTATTCTGTGTAAAAAAGATTAAGAAACTTGATGACTCAAGCACACAATCTCATGAATACTATTGATCTCTTCTCTCCTCTACAGAGAATGGTGAATATTCCCAATAAAACCTTTGTTTATAACAATTACATCTTAATAGCACTGCCTGCAATTTTCTGCTTTTGTTTCATATATACTTCTCTTTTGCTCTACAGCACCTTGCTAAAATCTACCGTTATTTCCAAGATTAATTGATAATATTTTTTAATATTACTTATCCATGATAGTAAACATCAATTTTAATTTGACTTTTACACATCGTTCAAAATTTGGTTTTCTTATTCAATTCATAAACTATCTACACTTTTACAGTGCTTAAGCTGGCTTTATACTCTGTGTATTCTAACTACCAATAACATAATAATCACTAGGGATTATATACAGCTGAAAGAAAAACCAAAATTATTTGTAGGCGCCAAAGTAGTTTTCTTGGTTTTCACACCTGTTTATCTGCTCTCTATTATGGTGCCTAATCTATGGAGATGTAATAAAGCCTCACATTTTTGGATGCTCCAAACCCTGCTGGATCCAAATTAAATGCATATTCCCCCTCCTGCCCCTTCCATTTTCTTTTTCATTGCACTCTTCAATTCTAATGCTTTTAAATTTGCTCACAAGAGAAACTTGGTCTATTCAGCTAAGATGAAACAAGAATGTTCTTTCTCCTCCTCTCAAAACCAGATATAGCTGGTATGCACTGGCAGGGAAGATGGCAGAAGCGTTTATAATCTTTTCCTTATTTACACCCCAGACAGCACTTTCAGAGTGAACCTCTGCTTTACTGCCTCCACAAAAAAACAATACATTTTGGCCAAATGGTACATTCCTGTAGCCATATTCTCCCATCAAATCTCCCAATGCACCCAGGCAGCATCAGCCTTTCTCTTGGAAAATCACTACATTTGGTACAGACAGATAAATTCAGTCAACTCTGTTTTTTGTGTAAAATAAGAACTTTTCTGATTCCTTAGATATGTGTTTGTTATATCCCATGCTTGACTGACCAATTAACATTATTTTACTCAGTCAGAGAGAGCAGCCGTCTCCTCTCTTCCCTTGGTGAACCACCGATACATTTTATTGTGATATACAATCAATAAAAACTACTAATTTTGTATTTTTTCGTCTATATTAAAAAAGCCTAACTGACAAACATTTTGATGTTATACAGCTATGTAGCTCATTACTATTATTAAGATAAAACATGGTGGCAATTAGTCATTCTCAGGTGACTTGTCTTCAGTGTCTTTTTCTAAGCCACTGCCAACATCTTGTCAAGACTCCGATTTTACAAAATTCATACAATGATAAGCAGATCAGGATCTTTTGCCTCCATTTGTGCATGTTGCAGATCACTGTCACTTTATTTTTTGCATGAGTTATGCTGAATACTGACTCCCACAAAAGTCTACTGACAATTAAAAAAATTTTATACAAGACCTTCAATAATTTTCTGCATCAAATCTTAAACTGACGTGTCAAAATAGTTTCTTCATCTCTATATTACTAAAGGAAAGTAACACAGTAACAGAGGAGCACATGCTGGTTTTGGCTGGGCTGAAGTAATTTTTCTCCATAGTAACTAATCCGGGTCCATGGCTTGGATTTGTGTTGGAAACAGTGTTGATAACTCAGGGATGTCTTTGTTGCTGCTGACCAGTACTCACCCAAAGTCAAGGCCTTTTCTGCTTCTCACACCACCCCAACAGCAAATAGGTGGGGATGCAAAAAATTTTGAGAGGGGAAGCAGCCAGGGCAGCTGACTCCAACTGACCATAAGTATATATTCCAGAACATATGGCCTCATGATCAGAAATAAATTAAGGGGAAGGCTGGTCATAGGACTGCTGCTCAGGGACTGGGTGAGCATCAGTCGGTTGGTGGTGAGCAACTGTTTTCATTTTTGCTTGTCTTTTTGGGTTTTATTTTACCCTTGTTATGATTTTTTTTTCATTTAAAGTTGTTGTTATTGTTATTTTTATTGTTTAAATTATTAAGTTGTCTAATCTGAATCCATGAGTTTCTTTCATTTACCCTTCCAATTCTCTTCCCTGCTCCTGCTATGGGAAGTGAGATGAAGCAACTGTGTGGTGCTTGGTTGCAGTCTGGAGCTCAACCAACAAAGAGAGTAATTTTTTCTGATGAAGAAGGTGGTGATTAATTTTGAGCATTACTTTCCTGTCCTCTTTGCACCAGCCTTTCAAAGTAGTCAGATTTGTATAATGTATTCTTATCTAACTGGGCATGCCCAGCACAGATGTTAAATTAAGGTCATATCATATTAAAAATTATCATAAAATATAACCAGTTAGATTTTTCCCCATTTTTAAATTAGGAGTCAGCTAGCTACACACTTTCAATTACCAGCAGAAGACAGAGCCCTACAAATGCAGTACATCTTTCCTCATATTGCTTATGCTGTCCTAGAATGTGATTATTTCGGTTTTATTGGCAATCTGTTATTTTGCTAATTCAGTATATGACAGTACAGGACAGGAGCTGAAAACTCTGCAAGACTCTCTTTCCTTGCAGGTTGCAAGATTTCTTTTTACGCTTCTTCGATTCTCTGCTTGTGAGTAAGATAAAGAAAAGCCTGCACCTTGCCTTTTATGAGCTCTCATTACTGAGTGATTCTTCTGTGCCATGGATGGAAGTGAAAAGGTTTCCAGCAAGCTGGCAAGAAATATTTTTTACAAATTTAAAACAGTCACTGTTCCTTTGGAAGAAAGGAGTGTTAATATTTTTGAGTGAGGGGCATTATTTGATTTACTAGCCACCACTTTAGGTTCTGTAATCTATAACTCGCACTGTTGGCCTATGCAAGAGGCTTTCACAGCTTGTTCTATTTCCTTGTGCAGCTGAGGTTCATATATATAGGTCATACTTTTTTTTTCCCCAGAGTCAAGTAACTTTCATGCACTATTAGAAAATGTTTATCTGCAGTGACACAGAGTCTGCTGCCTTTGTTTAAAATCCTAGTTTGTAGTAACAGCATAACTACATATGGGGTAACATTTAAAAGGAATGTGTATAAGTTCCCAGGCTCCAATGACTTAACTACAACCTCTCATGTTCAGTCTGGACTGCACTGTACTGAAGGACAGGTCTGCAATCACTCTCCTGTCTTTCCTCCAAGAACATCTAAAATGTTGGAAAGAGTGGTCCCTGTGATTTGTGCAAAATCTCACACTATGAATGATCTTTTCACCAAGTTACTAGTGGAAAGTTCAATAACAATCAATTTCAGCCATCCTTAATATCCTTTTAAAAATATATGTTTCAGTACATTCTCATATGATGGCTGAAATATCTTTCTTAGTTTGACAATATTTCTTTTCAGCTTTTTTTTTCAAATTTTAATTAGCAAATCAAAGGCTTCTTTTTGATGATGTTACTGCAAAATATCAGGTAAAATATGTATACCAATACCCTACTTGGAAGAATCAGACAAATCTGGATGTTTGCTTCCTATAAAAAATATTTCAGGTCTTCACACCTCTAGTAGAAACTCATTCAGTTTCTCAAAAATACTGAAAGTTACATTTTATGTATCTTCCAGGGTAAAAAAAAAAGGGGGGGTGGGGAGGGAGGAGGATTTTACCTGTATTTGCCAAACCACAGATGTGTTGAACCCATACACTGCCAAAGCATGTATTCCCAAGATGGACTTAAATATCTTCAGATACATTTTTATGTTTGTTTTATTTTCTATTTTCTTTTACTATCCCTGGTTATTATTTTACTATTTACTACTATCCCTGTTTTTTCATCTGTGTTTCTTATGGTCTAAATTTTCAGCTCTTCCCCTGCTCAGAATCTCTGGCCATGCTCCTTCATTTGTTTCTTCTCCTCAGATTAAATATCTAATGATCTATAATATATCACACATCCATAGAAGTGTTCAAGGTCAGGTGGGATGAGATTCTAAGCAACCTGGTCTAGTGGAATGTGTTCCTGCCTATTGCAACTAGATGATCTTTCAGGACCATTCTAACCCAAGCTATTCTGTGATTCTATGATATAAAAAAAAAAAAATCTTCTTTCCCAGAAGATATATTAGATGTCAAAGACAACCCAAGAAGCAATCAGAGATTATCTTTTGTTTTAATAAAAGCATTTTAAAAACATTTCTCCTAGAGTTTTTTTCTTAGCAAGAAAAGATACTCCTTATTCCTGTTTCTTTAATTATTTGTCTCCCTCTATATAGAAGGAATTCAACCATAATTTTAATTTGGGGATACAGGTAATTTGGTGGTTGATTTTGTTTATAGGGGTTTATACTTACTATATGTCATCTGCCCATATTAACAACAACAACAAAAAAATAAAGCATGGAATTTCAATTTTCCCAAGGAAAAGGGGAACCTTTTAGTTACCTTAGATTTAGGTAGGGTTGGAGTCTTTCTCTGAGTCCGAACTATAAAGTGTTTGACATCTCCTAAAATGTAATCAGAACTGTCTCTTGACAACATCACATCTTTTACCAAGACAATATTATAAGCTGTCGTTCTTTCCCCACTTTATTAACCTACACATATAGTTCAAATACTTAAATAATATGGGTAAAATTGACGCTAGATATGATGAATTTTACCTCATTGCTCCCTTGTCACCTTGGTAACTATGCTTGGTAACTATTTCATTGTTTCTAATGTAGAATTGCCCAGCCTGAAATTAATAAATGCTTTCCCTACGTAGATAATCTATTCCTTTTTAACTGTTTTATTCATCATGAGTTGCAGCTCAACAGAGCTTGTATCTTGTCAAAGTATTCCCCTTTTTCCAGACTCTAAACACCATTAACCTTTGCAAAGCAGCAAGCTATTACAGTGCTTACTTTGTTTTCCAGACAGGCTTGCATTTACTCATATCTGCAGACTAAATGCTAAAGATATATTATTTCCAATTCTGAACTATGTTCATATTTATGCCTCATGTGTCTTGTCTCAACTTGTTGGTAGTGTCCTGAATTCTGTTCCCTGGTTGAAGTCCCAGAATCTTCACATTTTTTAAAAATATATAACAAATCTTATGACCAAGGGCATATAGCCAGACTCTATGCAAAACAGTTGTAGGAACAATCAAGGAACAAGAATAGGAATATCTTCAAATCCAAGCAGAGCATTCTGGCACATGTATTTAATAAGTTTAATAAGCATCTCAAAGACCCTGGCTTATTTTTTTGTATCCCTTCCATATCATTATGGATTAATTTAAATTGTCATTAATCCATCCAAGCCCCTTGGGCCATGAAGTCATATATTTAAAGACAGAACCAAACATGGTGTTTGCAACAAGTTCTGCAGTAGATCTGGTCACATCAGATTGACTCAAGGACACTAAAAGCAATTTCATAAAAGAGTCTTTTTCTACCTCAGGAAAGGTCAGGCTATTGGCTTTTAAAGCTACCTTTAATGTATTGAGATGCAACAAAAACATAAATTCAAAAAATTGATCATAAGCAGTTTCTACTTTTCATTCTATGTTAAATTTCTAGTTGAAGTTACCAGTCCAAAGTCAGATGCAAATGGAGCAGAACACAAATTTCCACATATATATGTTTTATCTCATTTCTCTGTGACAGGAATCTACTTTTAGCATTTTGAGCAGTCAGTATCATAATATGGCATCTCTTTCAAACACCATTCTTTCACAATATCACACACATTGAAAAGTGACCTAGTTTTGTATCAGTCCATAAAGTTACAGATTGTAAATCAGATGATTTATGACTAGCTAGACTATGCCGGAAAATATTTGTGAATTCACATTTATAGAAAGGTGACATTAAAACAAAAAGCAACAACTCTGGATTTAATTGCATGTGAGTTTGATAAGCAGGTACAAATTTCAATTTGAGGTATAAGATTTCTTTTATATACACTACTGAATTATACAGTCATGAGCTGAATTCTTATGGCTTGTTTTTTAGTGTTTTCTCCTTCATCCATGTTAAATTCAGCAGCAAAATTCCTCATACACAAACCTCTATATGGTTCGAGAAGCCACATAGCCTCTCATGTTCATATTCAAAGAAATAATTCCCAATCTTTTACTTGATGAAAAAATAACTTTGTAAGAAAAAAATAATCAAGTTCACATGTCCTTCACATGACAGTTATACAGATGATGTATCTGCTCATGTGACTGGATGTCCAAAAATTGGGCAAAACGACGCAGTGTTTTTAAATTTATGCAATACCACTTAGCAATCAGATCTGAACCTGCCACATGACAGATGTGGTGCTGCCATAGGAGGCAAGAGACAAAAGAAGACAGAGAAGAAAGGGCCATAAGGAACAGAACTCTAAGACAATGCAGTGAGCACTCATGTCTAAGTGGCCACTCATACTTGGAGTGTTATTGCTTTGCCTTATAGCCTTAATAAATATATAAGACTTCCCATTATATACAATAATGTAGAGAAACACTATCAAGAAGAGGAGGTGAGCATAAAGCACAAACACCTCAGAATCTACTGGTTGAAAAAAAAAGTTACGTGTTACATTTTGTAAAACATGTCAATAGTAAGGACATTAAAATATACATACAGATGTGAGTGCTGATGTGAGAAGTTGCTAGGAAGTTGACTATATGTTTTTCTGGAGTTATTTAATTAAACTTTGAAGGTCAATAATTGTTAAGCAAAACGATTCGGGTTGCAGGTTATAAAATCTAAATTGTGCCCACACAAGGAGACAGTTTTGCAAACAATCAGGATACATCAGCTCAGTTTCCACTATTACCTTTCATGCTCTGAAAAGAATATAAGTTTTGTTTTAACAGATAATCTCTTTTAACAGCAATGTTAAACAAAAGCATATATTCATGTGCAGCACAGTTTTCCCATCAAGACACTAAAGATAAAGCTCTAGCTGATACCAACTCAGTAGGTAGTTAATTTCTACTTAATTAGATATGCAACAACTAGCTAATACAGTGTGTAAGACTGTTACCCTCTTTGAACTGCACACTTCCTTAAGACCCATTTTCTTCCAAAGTCAATGCAACAAAAAAAAGAGACAATGAAAAGGGATTAGATGGACAGAAACAGAGTTTATTAAATTTAATCCAAAAATGAGCAGCATTTAATTTAATCCCAATTACATTTTCAGTGCTCTTAATCATCCTTCACAGTGCTATTTGTCTCCAGACCACTACACTTTGGACCCTGGCTATATGATGGAAAAGAAGTTAAGCTAATAAACAAACAAACAAACAAGCAAGCAAACAAACTAACTAATATTAATATTTATTTTAAATGTTTGTGAATCTACCTTTAGATGTGAATGCACAAGATTCCATAAAAACAGCAGTGAAGTGAAAAAATTAAAATCATCACCTTCCAAGATGTTTTGCTTACTCAGCTGTAATTGCCAAAATCATGTCTCATTTCACTTTTCTCAGAAAGCAGTGCTAGTGGTTTCTGTTGTTCTCTCACACGCTTGGCTGATAAATGAAATTGACGTAGGAAAAAACCAAATTATGAGACTGAATATTTAAGTGATTAGAAGGGACTCACGATTTACACACTATTTGTTTCACCTCTTCTACAAGAAGCTTCAAAAATTTACTTTCAGCCCTTAAAATACAGTATGTTTCCATCAATCTTGCTGCATTTTGGAGGGGTAGAAGGTGGGGGCATGTTCAGAAATCCTGGATCTCCTGCACTTCAACTGTCCTGCTTCACATGTATGGGAAGCCTTACTTTGTAACACTTTTTAGCTCACCAAACTACAATCTAATCATCGTTTTGAACACTGCACATTTATTTAATGGTGTATACATTACATATACATATATAACATATATCTTTATATTATATAAATAGTTTGAGAATAATGAGAATCAAATGCACCTGACATATACAGCCCAATGCTTAGCTTTCCTCAGGTGAGACCTCTAACTTCAAAAGAAGTAGAGAAAATGTCCTGGTAGAGTTGAATTGTTGACAGCAGTGGCTTTAATTAGGCTTCACTTTGTCATCACCACTGCTCTTTCTGGCTGTACACAGCTCTATCAGAAGAACTATAAAGAACTGTCTAGACAGTCTTAAAACTGAAAGTCAACTGTCATTCATCCTTCCCAGAGCCATGGATCTCTGGGTTGCATCTGACACATATTCCTATATTGAGTTTGTCATTATTGATATGAATAGTGCTGATAACATTTTCTTTCATGAGAAAATGCTGCTCTGGTGGAACACCCACTCTTCAACATATAAATGAAAGTCCTGAGAAAGAGCAAAAAACCTTTATTGGAGACAGAAAACACACAGAATAGTTCATGCAGAACTAACCAATGGAGCAAAATGGAACTTAGTATTGAGGATTCAAATTAATCCTCTTAGAATCAATAAAAATTATTTAAACTCATCAGACTGCCTATTCCCCTTCAAATCATGCATATTACAACAGTCTTTTCCTAAAAATTGAAGTGCGAAAGCATTTTGATAATTTCTGGATTTTTTTCTGCCCTATGGTGTTGACTTTTTACAGCTAATTTTCTTTGTACACTTTTGTATCACACAAATCTCACTCCCCTCTGTAATTATGTTTCATAACTATTGCTAACTTGATATTTTCATGATATTTTAACTTTTAAGTTTAATTGTATTGAGTTCATTGGAGTAGTCCAACACCACTACCAAAGGCTCATTAGTAACCAAGGCTCAGGAAACTGGGATTTATTTTTTTCTGTTAGAGAATGTACCATTCAAATTCCCAACCTTACCTTTGTTGGTGAAACAGATTTTGCCTTCAATTAAAGATTTGTGTTGCTTTTTCAGTTGCTTTATTACAAAACAAAATAAAAACCTTTTGTCTTAAACTTCTGACATCTAAATGAATTAAAAAATAAAACCAAAAAACAACAAAAATCTTTTCTAGGGATTAAATTTGTGCCCTTGTATTATGCAATCATTTGACTGCATGAATGCTGGAAGAGATTAATATGAAATCCTGGTTGAGTATTTGGAGTTGAAAACAGAGCAATAAGTCATTGAAAATTTAATTTCCCTTAGATTTACAGTGAAAGCTGAGCTTTGATCTATGGCATCTGTGTCCCAAGAAACTGGCCATTCTTAACGTTATCACTCTTCAGACACATACTTCCATCACTGAAATATAAGATATCACAGATATTTGGAACACTGGTAGAGGACTACAGCAATGAATTAACAAACTGAAAGTGACAGAGAAAGCTTTGTAGAATGCAGTTACGAGGAACAGACATCAATCAGCTTGCTAAGCCTCAGATTCAGCAAAGCGCTTCTGTCACAGTCCCTACTTCAAGCATTGCAGCAGTCCCACTGACCTGAGCCAGCCCCAGACCTGACAGAGGGGTGCACTGGAGGAGCAGGAAGGTGCTCCAAAAGAGCAAGGTCTTCCCCATCAGGAGCAAGTCAGACCCCTCTGATGGCAGGAGCAGCAGCTGATGACAAAGGTACAGCAGGCCTGGAGAGTGGGGGCTTTCAGAGACATGATCACCAACTTTCCTGACACTTTCAGACCAACAGAGAAACATCCTGTGGAGCTGTATGGCCACACTGGGTTTTGTTTATTGGTTTGATAGATATTTTTGCTGTTGTTGTTCTTACTGTTATTGATGCCGGAATGATTTTTTTGTCTTTTCTTTATATATCTTTTACACGGTTCTGAGTATCCACAAGTATTAGCAGCATGCATACTTGCAACCTTTTACTTCGTTTAGCGCTTAGTGTTTTGTAAGGGTTCTGCAGGCCTGAGACTAAACACCCCAGAACTGCAGAGCCAGGAAGACCAAACATTCCTGCTATCTCTGGAAGCCAAGGTCTCCTAGTAGGACAGATTCTGCAAACTGAGGTTAGCCCACCCCAGCTCCATTATTGGGCCCCCTTGTTAGATATGCTGATGTGTAAAGTCTATAACTGGTGTGTATGATTGACGGTGGGTGTGCATTTGCCACGCTGTCACCTGGGTGAAGTGGATGCATCAAACAGGATCCTGATTAAAATACTGAGGTAAAGACCCCAACCCTTTAACCGTGTCTAGCCTAATTTTCCTAACACCAGGAAAAAGGCATCATTATAACATTTTTATATGTTTTAACTTTAGAAATGCACAGATTCATTCATGAGTCCATCAAGATCATATCTAACAGATCTACTGCTCATCTCATAGCTGCTCATATATTAAATTCTACTAAAAATATGAAATCTGCCTGTCCTGAAGAAGTCACCAGGCTGTCCAGAGTTAGAAAACAAAAAACAAAGAAATAAAAGTTTTATGCAGCAACATCCAATACTGAGGTGTTTAAAACAAGGCTCCTGTATTTTACATATACAAAAATTGGGAAAGATACATCAAAATAAGGAATCAAACTAATACTCAGACATGACTGAGGTATGTGGTATTGTATTATAAAATTAAAAAACAGGTAGTAGAAAGACAAGAAGAAAGAGTTAAAGAAAAGAAGAAGGGAAGTAATAAAGATCTCCCCCACAAACAACTGTGTTTGAAGCTCTCATGAGTGGGAAAAACAAGATCTATGAAGTAGGACTGCCCTGACTACGAGACTGGTCTGGGATGAGGAGCTTTTCTGGCCTCTATTCCAAAGGATGGTACCCCTATGTCCTGGGTTGGCCATATGACCTGTTTGTATCCCCAATCGTCCTCTTGCTTATGCTGGACATTAAGTTCTGCAGCTTTAAGTTGGTCCAAGGAAGACAGTGAGAGTGAAGGTGGAGGAAAAAAAAACACTCGCCGTTTGTCTGCAGGATACTACGAACCAAGGCCGAGAGAGCAGAGAGGCTGCATTCCAGCAGACAGCGTTATCTCTTTTCTTTTTTTTTTTTACTCTCTCTGTTGTGGGGGTGCTGGACAAGCACACAGCGGAGGGATTTTCCTCGGATTTTTCCCGGCTTTTTGCAGGGAGAGACTTTGTTTCTTTTGCTGGGAATTTTTTCTTTTTTTTCCTCTTCCTGGGACTGGCTGGCATCGCGTGGGCCTAGGACACCAGGG
>JAHLSL010000006.1:17529170-17576346 GCA_025920805.1 Petroica traversi | reverse complement strand
CCCCCCCCCCACTGGAGAACTGAACCGGACTCAGACGGACTCTGAATCTTCCATCTCTTCAGAGGAAGGAGAGGTTTCATTGTTTTCATATTATCCAAATTTTCCCTATACTTGTAAATATTCTATTTGTTAAATAAATAGTTTTTTCCACTTTTCTCTAAGGAAATTCTTCCTGGACCGGTAGGGGGAGGGGTGATTGGAATCGGCTCTTCCTAGAGGCGACCCCCCAGAGGTTTCCTCCTAAATATTTGCCCTAAACCAGGACACCCTACCACCAATCAATTAAAGCACTCATTTCAGGCAAATTCCAGCAATCCTCTTCAACTTAGGCCTGCTGCGAGACTTTTAAAAAAATCTCATATATTCCTCATCCTTTAAAAAACAACAGAGGAGGCCTTAATAAAAATTACTAGACTTCCGTTGCATCCAACCCAACATTATTTTAGAATAAAGCAGCCTGCTTTAATTCCCTTTCAGGTATCTGGTCTCCATCCCTGCCTGTTATATGTAAGACTATAACTCACCGTATTAGTGGGAAACTCCCAACCTATCATACAGAAAAAAATTTGCTTAGCTAATTTAAACATAATTTTAAAATATATGCTTCAAGCGAGCATTACATGGTGGTTCCTTCCCCCTTCCTGCTTCTCTGTCTTGGACTGCACAATGATATCAGAATTCCTTTTTAGACCTTGATAAACAACAACACTTGGGCTTAGCTTCTCTTGAGCTTGTCAAAAATGAGTTCTCCCAGGAACTGGCACTGTCTAATGAGCATCTTTTTTAAAATTTTTTTATTATTATTTTTATTTTTTATGAATAGCTTAGAAATTTATATTTTTGCCTGAATAACAACACAAGTAGAACAATATTTTTGTTATCAAACTTAGAAAAGATATTACTGATTTGAATTGCTGTCAGGATGGAAAATTACTATTACTAAAGCTAAATCCCACGTGGCCCTATAAATAGCAGTCCTAAGTGAGACCCTTTGAGCTCTCCTAGACCACAGCAGGCTGTGACCACCCTCTGATGGGGATGTCTCTCAGCAACAGCAAAGTCTCAAATCTGCAATATCTGGAGTTAAAACTAGAATTTAGCTATTTGAACCAGAGTCAACTATAAATCTACGAAAACCCCCATAATGTTATTGTGAAGATTCTGTATTATCTGTTTTAAAAATTCATGTTCATTAGAACCTAATATCGCTTTGAACTTTGTCTGAAGATTTCACATTCCCTTTAAAACTTCATAAAACATTCCAGTACACAAAAGTTGTCTTTTCCACCTTTTTCAATTGGCACATTAAAGAATAAAATTATTTATTACCTCATTTATAAATACTTAAGTACCAAAATGTAGGCAGTCCAAATTGAATTACTTGAAAAGAACTGGGTATGAAAAATGACATCCTTACAATAAAAGACCTTTTAGACTAAGAAGAAGAAAGATGTATTGGCTTCTGGACTGTATGCCAATCACAGGCTGAATTATTCTGTTCAGTTGTATTTTTGTGGATTTTTTTTTAATATGCGGAACTAAAGGAATAATGCTGAATGAAAAATAACCTTACCATTTAAAAAGCTCATCCTATTACCATCAGAGAAGCAGCAGGAAATTCAGCTGCTAATGAACAGCTCTAACCTTAACCATATCTATGAAAAAAATTGCTTTGCCGAAGCATAACTGAGAGGAAAAAGCAGACTTACAGTGTACAAAAAATGACATCTTCAGAAGTATAGTAACAAAATGATCTAATTCCACAAAACGTATGAACATATTTTTTGGTACTACCTGTAAGAAGACTGAAGTTTATCTTCTATGTGACCACAAGGAATTTATGGGTTGGATTACAAAATGGCAATTATTATATTTGTGTAAGATTAGGAAATGATAACATTTCCACTTAATCTAAATCATAATATGCTCCAGAGGAAAAAAAAATGTTAAAAAAACCTGAACTGAAAACCCTCTTTCCTAACTTTCTCTCATTTAAAAATATAAGCAAATTATTAAGCCTGTCAAAAGTCTTCATACTGATCTATATATCCATCTTCATTTTTACAAAACTAACCATAAATTATGTATTCTTGATTTTTTAATATTCTTCAATGACATCTCACATTACTATAGATGTGCAAGAATGACTACAAAACATTCTGTAACTCATCTTGTTAGCAGCATGTTCTTGTACCAGCACAAATACTCAAATGAGCCAGCACTGAACAGAAATAAAACTCTTATGTTCTATCTCAAAAGGAAATCAATTTACCATCCCCCACATGAGTTTCTCTCATTCTGTTTTTGTTTGTCCTTGTTTTCTCCTTATTAAAGGAAAATTGCAAAAGCTACATTTCTGCCACTAGTTTATTTTGGTCAATTAATGAAGCATGCATATTTGTTGTAAGAGATAAGATTAAGTGAAGTAGTTTTACTAAATTATATGAATAGTTGCATAGGAATTAATTTCTCTAGAATATATAGCACGTTCACAGTTTTGCCTGACATAAATTCCTGGACAACAGATTTTCACAGTATACAAACAAATGGTTGAGAAGAGAATTAGAATATGAGAAAAAGACTATACAATAAAAAGGAAAAATAAAACATTTTGCTCATTTTGGTTTGTTTTGTTTGGGTTCGTTTTCTTGGTTTGTGGGTTGGTTTGGGTTTTTTCCCAGCATCAGAAAAGGACTTATATGTCTGTTTACAGTCTTAATTCAGCTTTAATTCTCTTCTGCCCTGTAACTCTCAGACAAAACCAGCTCTACTCTACTATTTCTGTAATAATAAGTGGAAATCTGTAGAGGCTAGCAGCAACCTTCAGGAATATGATAGCAAAGAGATGGATCTACCTAAAACCAGCCCAGATGTAGGAAGTGAGGGGATATGTTGACAGCCCCCTGTCTGATATGTTAAATCAGAGGAAATGCTCCTGAGATGTCCCTGAAACAGGAGATGGCATGCCTCACATGTGGGAGTTCAGCACCACAGAACACATCCACAAACCAAATGGAAGTACTTAGTGTCTCTTCTTCATCTTAAGTAATTAATCTTGGTTTTAATTTTTATGCCTTAATTACTTTGGTAACCTCCTTCCTCTGCTGCAAAAGTCAGGAACTGGCTGACCTTGTAAAACAAACTCTGTCACTTTCTCAGTGTCATTCTAGGTAAATGTGAATTGCTTCAAAGATCACTAGTCTAAGCTGCAACTAGGTCTGACACATTTGCAGGAAACACATATTACAAAACCTGCAATTTTAGTCCTTTTTTTTTTTCAAACTAAAATATTCTCCCACATGATATTCACATTCCATCAAAGTAATGGGTTGCTTTTTTTGTCTTTCCTCTGGCAGAACACATTCTAAACTGCTACAGAAAAGTAAGTAACTGCTTTATTTTTGTATCATGCACTATGGAAGCGATTATTTACCATGTTTCAAATCTGCATCATTTGCGTCTTACTGCACAAAGGATTTAATTTCAGTTTTTAAAATTATTAAGATTGACAATGACCTTCTCCAGTGACCATGAAGAACTCCAAAGAACAGAACTCTGCTTCAAAGTCTCCACTTTCACTCAAACATGTTATTACTTCTCTTAATCTATTGGAGTTGATGCCTTTGTAGATTAATGTAAGACAAAAAAAAAAAAAAACCCAAACCAAACACTGTTCTTCATATTAATTAAGAACACAAAATCCCAAGTCTTTCAAAATTGTGTATATGACTGTGGTGTGTAGCAAACCATATTGTTTCATCTTACAAACTGGGCTAAGTTAAAAGAAGCAGGCAAGTGAAGAAGTATCTCTTCATTGTGCATCCTTCTGATCAGAAACACATTAAAAGCCTCCCTCATCAGCAAATTCAGACCAAGCTCACAAAGAATGGTAATTTTTAAAGGGTAAAACCTATTGCTAAAGAGTAAAACCTATTGGAAAACACCTGCCCTGGTTGAAGAGGGGAGAAGGAAAGGTGAGTACACCCTGGAAATACTCCATTTTGCTTCCCTCTCTCCAGTGGGAAGGCTGTCAGCATCAGCCATGCAGACCCCATCCTCTGGCACCACCACCATCCATCCCCTCCCATTCCTCCAAGCCATGGCTGTGGGATGTGATGCTTGAAAGCTCCGAGTGTGGCTGAGCCCAGCAGAGCCAGCGGGTGCAGAGTCACTCCGAGCAGTGGCAAGGCATGACACAGACAGTACAGATTTCAAGCGTTTGGCCAATATTGTGCTCCTTTGTGTGGGATTCAGGACAGGGCCAGCCAGCAGCATGGGAACAGCCACCCTCTTGTATTTGTCCCAGCAGCCTGATGGAACTAATTTTATGTGGTTTATTGTGGGAAAAGCACCTTCTCTTTTTGTATACTTTTGTTAATGCCATCACTGATGTTGCTGTGCATTTCTTATTCCATTGCTTTTTGTTTTCAGTAAATTGTTATCTCAACCTGTAGTATCTGCCTTTGTCCCTCTCATGCTTGAAGGGGCGAGACAAAAGCAAGTGGCTTATTTGTAATTTAATTTCCAGCTGGTATTAAACCACTGCAACAGCACTGAAATGACTGAGACCTTGACTGAATTTGCCTAGTGCCCAGCCTGAACTGTTACATGACTCTGGCATGTGATATAGAAGCAAACCAAACACAAACAGAGTCTGTGGAGAGGTTTCTCTCAAAGCTCTGGGCTACACCTGATCTGCTCCGATGATTACATATGCACAGAAAAGAAACAAAGATGAACTCATAACAAATTTTTTACTGCCCAGGTAAGACATTTTGGAGCAGGAAGCTAGGAGGTATAGTAACCTAGGCAAAATATCCAGATGATTATTGATATGGAGAAAATAAAAGGAAATGGTGATGTCACCAATGAAAACATTGGTAGTTTACATCAGTCAGCTGTGTTAGAAAGCAACAAACAGCAATAATAACAGCTCCTCATGCAGGACATCCTTGCACAGTGGTCCCATTCTACTTACAAATACCTTTTACATTATATGTCACAATCCTGCATCATATCCAGGGACTTATTTTTACACTAGAATACTAGGTTTAGACAGTCAGTAGTACACACAGAGACCCATCAAATTGTGCCCAGAAGAAAAGAGATGCACGTGGCCATTTTTTACAGTCTTGCATCAAGGAATTTACAGCCCAGAATAGAACCTGAGCTTTATGAAAGCAGCTACAGATATAAGCATTGCCAAAACTCTGTGATTGGTATGTTTTAGTAACCATGAATCAATTAATTTTTACTTGGCATTCTTGCAATTAAAAAATCCAAACCAGCCTCTCACAGTGGGGCTTGTAAAGCCCTGGCACCCAGAGAAAAAACTCCCTTGAGGCATCAGACCTTTCAATGTGCTCCTCCTTTATCCCAGTGTTGCTCAGATTGTAAAGAATGCTAATTAATCTCCTACTGTCTGATAACATAGGCACGACACTATTTTTACTGTATTATACAAATATTTAAAATGTTTTGACAGAATATGTTCTGAGAACACATAACTGAATATGAAAGAACTAAACAATGGGAGTTCTTTAGATGACATTACTGCTGATATGCTGAATGTAGCACAAGAACATGCTCAAATACAGTAAATGGTATTTATAGTTTGTAAAATTATGAAGACGACATTAAGAGATTTAATACTGTGAGAGATTTTAATTACTGTTAATAACTTAAACATAATTATGAAGGACGATTTGCCCATTATGATAAAATTGCATAAAGAAGGTGCGCCCACCAAAGCCTGCCCCTCCCTGAATATGCCTCCTGACTTGAACTTTGGACTGTGAGTTAAACTGCCTAATGGAACTTGAGATAAGATAAAGGTGACACTACTGTCCATTTATCTCAGATTTAGGGAGAAGTAAATAAGCCTGAGGGACATGAATGTATCAACAAAAATAAGCCAAAACCAGCAACTGCCATGAAAATCAGCTCTGGCTGGATTTGAGGGCAGGGAATATGGGGAGAGGGATTTTGGGTATATGGCATTGATGCTGGAATGATTTTTTCCTTTTCTTTTATATACCTTTTACACAGTTTTGTGTATCCACAAGCAATATCATGCATACTTTAACCCTTCACTTAGTTTAGTGCTTAGTGGTTTGTAAGTGTTCTGCAGGCCCTAAGACTAAACACCCCAGAACTGCAGAGCCAGGGAGACCAAACATCCTACTACCTTAGGAAGCCAAGGTCCCCTAGTAGGACAGATTCTGTAAACTAGAGCTTAGCCCACCCCAGCCCCATTATTTGGCTCCCTTGTTAGATATGCTGATGTGTAAAGTCTATAACTGGTGTACGTGGCTGACGGGGTGTGTGCATTTTGCCACGCTGTCACCTGGGTGAAGTGGATGCATCAAACAGGATCCTGATTAAAATACTGAGGTAACAACCCCAACCCTCAAGCCATGTCTAGCTTAATTTTCCTAACACCAGGAAAAAGGCATCAGCATAACCTCTGGTCAGAGGCAGTGAACACCTACCCTCCCTTACACAAGTTGTCCCAATAGTAAATACCCCCATCCAGGAAGGCCACATCCATGGGATATTCATGTGAGGGGCAGCTGAAGAAGTGTCATAAACCTTCAAAGACCCCTGGAATTTCTCCCCAGGCTCATTGCTTAGGCTTTGTAACAGAGCATGGCATTTGATGTGAAGTGATGCTGCAGATCCACAATCTGTTGCAGGAGACAGTGTCAAATTTGCTCCCCACGCTCCTGATAGGATATTCCCACATGGCTTGAATCTGTATTAATCCACTGAACTCTGTGTTTTGCAGGACCTTCACCACCCGGAAGACTGGAAGAAGAGGATCAATGGGAGTGGTGGTATTTTCTACTTAATCTGTCTCTGTCACTCTCTTTCTTACCCCCAGCCCTCTTTTTTCTATTTCTTTCTATCTCACTCTCTCTCTTTCCCTCATGTTTACTGTTAAATAACATCCCTACTTTTGACTTCAGCATATGGTTTTCACCTTACTTTGGGCAGAGGCATCTCTCTAAAAAGTTTAATAACCCTATCGTAACAAATATACATCAATTTTTCACTGTTTTGGGAGAATTAAATTTTTAGCATAAATGATTTTGGTTTTTTCCTTATTTCTGCCAGAAAACAGGCACATAAGTCTGAATTTTCTAGTAAGCACTATAAAAAGCCAGTAGCAGGTAAAAAATACTACTTGCCCCCCAACTTACAGAGATAAGGTGTATTGTTTTATTTATTTTCCACAGTAAGGTAAAAGATACAGTATTGAGCTTTCTCCCCTTTGATCTGTCTCTGAATTATTGAAACACTTAATACTGAATGTTTCATGGCTGTTGCAGAAATTAACCAAACTGCAAGTGTGCAGTTAGCCTCAGAGGTGTGTTCTCCCATCCATGTATGCACATAGCCTCTATTAGCATTAATCAGAACTAGCCATGCATATGGATGAGAGATCAGACCCCTTAATTTGTTTAGATGAGACCAATTTTAATCAGTGTAAGCTAATGCACAATTTTGCAGCATGCTTGTGTGGTTGGTGAGTCAACTCGTTTTGAGGGCTTCACTTCATATTCCAGGAGTGCCTGTGTATGCTGAGAATATTTGAAATATAAGAATATCAGAAGATTAGCTAGGAACATTATTCTCAAGGTACTTTGTCTCAGTGAGAAGAGGAGCCACAGTGACATTGAATGACCTCGTAAAAACAAACCAGGACAGAGAGTAACTGTCGAATGCCAGAAGCATGATTTTGCATTGAATACCTACCATTAAAACACCCCTTATAGCCATCATTGAGGTCTGCTGTAATAAATCACAGCTCTTGATCATTAAGTACAGGTCAGTATACTTATGTTCCTAGTGAATCTTCAAAATCTGTATTACCTCCTAATCTCACAGCAACCTCATACTAAGCTCAGTAAATATATTTATTCAAACAAAACAGGCAACAAGAAAAATATTAAAATACATTATACAAAAACCCCTTAAAACATACAATACAAGGTGAGACTGAAGATCTGCCCAGAGAAGAACTTGTGATACTCTGCTGCTCATTTGAAAATTACTTTCAGCCTCAAAAACAAAGAACAACTTTTATGTTAAATACGCTATCTTTCCACTGCTTCATCTTTTACTGGTAATCATTTTCCTAACTCTCATCAATCCCACTTTGTGGAGATCAGATTTTTTATGGAGACAAAGAACTGTGAAGGCATTTTCTGTTTCATGAAAAAAAATGCACAGACAGATAAATATAGAAGCTTTTTCCTTTTTTTTTCTACCAAGAAAAAATACAAGATATGTCCCCGAATTGAAAACATGTACACATGGGTAAAGGACAAGAAGCTGTACCTATAAAGAGACCACTAGTGCAGATCCATTTAGAGGATGATGATCCATAGTTGTCATTAGGCCATTTTGTTAATCTTTCCTTCAAGGTATCACATTACTGGTGCTCAAACCATCTATTTGATAGAAGTAACTTTTCGTTTCGAAGAGGTTTCAGCTACTGTGCTTTATGAGGTTCCATGTGAAGCCATAAGAAACTTGATCAGATCATCCTAAATAAAGGTCCTGCTTAACCTTGTACTCCATCCCATAAATAGCTGGTATGAAACATAGAGAAACAACTGAAAATATATAAAAAGTTCTAAAAATATCCTCATGTTCTGTTTTTCCTGCCTTATTTGCGCAAAGAACACAGAGCTTTTCCTACTAAATTCAGCATGAGGCCAGAGGAATATAACCAGTATCTGACACAGATACACAATGCTTTTGTTTCAAGAGATGTTATTTTTAGTAAGACTGATGGAAAAGTAAGGCGACCACCCAGAAAACTGGATTATTTCATTCTAATACATTGCATCACTTTCAATATCTCAGTGGGGAAGAGGAGAGAGGGAAACACTCATATGGACATTCACTCTTTGCTGTATACATCAAAATTGCCAAGCGCTTGAAGATCTATCATTTAAGATGCAGTCTTAGGAGAATTTATGAAAGGAATCATGAGAATGTGACAAAAAAAACACTTTATAAAGGCAATTAACACCTGGGTTGCAACAGAGAGTTTATTTTCCTCTTATATATAATAATTTAATTATTTATTTATTCCAAATACTCATTCTACCACAATAAGTGAGATGTGAAAGAGAAATACACTACTGGGGTACCTTTTTCATCTTGGTAAAGAGTAAATATTTTTAAGGCAGGACACATTGGACCACTGATTTCTTCATGTCAGACAGTTTTTGGTAGTCCGTACTGATATTGACATTAAAACTTAAATGCAAGTAATAAGAGAAATTCCTCCAAGGTATCTGTTTGGATTAACTAATTTCAAAACATATTGCAGAGTATGGATAAAGAAGAGAAAACTGGAGAATGGAGTTAAGCATTTTTATCAGAGATGATGCTTGGTAAATTATTACCACATTATTTTTATTACAGATGTACAAAAGTATGAAAATAAAAGATTGTTATAGGCATTTTCTAAATGAATTGCATTTTGCTGCTACCTAAATTCATGTAATATTTATAAGATAAGGACTTATTTCCATGAATCTTAGCCTCTGAGCTGCAAGCAAGCTGCAGTGTGTAGTTACTAAAAGACTCCATAGTTTATCTTAACAGGGAATAAACTCAAACTGTCAAATCTTAAACTCATCTCAGCTGGATATCGTGTTACATATTTGGGAAGTTTATATAAACTCTGATAATCCCCAAATAAAACATATGCACAAATAATTTAACCTCATAGTCTCAAAGTAATTGAGTAACGGTCTCAAAAAAAAATATTATTTTGTTCTCTTCCTCAGGCCAATCTATGTTCCACATCAAATTCAGCACATCTGCGCAACATTCCAGACACCTTTCCAACTTAGAAATGTAGAATCCAAGATCTATATTATGGTATTTGAGCTGAATCTTCAAATTTTATGTATTTATATGGTACCTCCGGATTCAGTGAAAGGAATCTCATCATGTTTAGTTCTCTGGACAGTTAAAACAGACCTTTAATAAAACACATTAAAATGAAATCTCATCGGAGTGAAAAGTTCACTGCTGGCAGCAGCTCCTAGATTAAATAACCTAATCTCTCTAGTACCTCAGTAATTCACAAGGTGAATTACCTTACCATCACCTTTTAGTTGAGTTATTGGAGGATTTAGCACTACTGAAAAGTAAAAACTAAGTTCCTATTCTGTTCTGCATAAATAAAGTTAGACAGAAGCATCCAAGGGAACTTTCAATGTTTGCCGATCAGGTGTGTAATCATGGACATATTAAGCAGAAAATTCTACACACAGAGCAGAGTATTTTCTTTCCAGTGTACTCGTGTATATGGAAATGTTAACTGAGAAAGATGTAACTAAAATTTCCTAAAAGTACTAAAAAGTACTTTTTCTTTTTATGCCTTCCAAAAACTTGGTTTTTCAAGAAGGTCTTTATCTGGTCAGTAAGTTATTTATACTAAATCTTTATTAACCTTTTGAGGGTTCATTCACGTCTTCTTAAATTACTTTTGTAACAAAGACTTAAAATACACGTGGGTAATAATCCATGAAATTTTACCTGTACTTTCAACTTCAACTGTTTTATTTACACTACTCTTTAAATAATTTACACTTGTGACCATCCTTCTGTAATTTAATTAAGCCATAACTGCATCAAAATATTTAAACTATAAAAGGAGTGCAGTTGTTGATGAAAACAAAAATAAATTAAAAAAAAATAAAAGGGAAAAAAGTTATTAAGTTATTTTTGTCACAATTCAGGTGCATATCTTAAAACTATTGACAAGCAAATAAACAGCAAAAACTCAATGGGAAAAAAATACTGATTGAAGTACATGGCTTCAAAAAAAGTTAATAAATATTTGTAGCCTCTCCAAAGAGAATTCACATCAGGGCAGAAGTAATGATTTAATTTTCATAAAATCAGTAAAGAGACTTATTTTCCTTTTCCATCAATTATTATAGATGTCTAAATCACCATAGCCTAGGTAGATCAATTAGATATACATGGAAACAATTGACTGAGCAGTTCTCATATCTGTTACAAAGGATCCTTCCTTCCTTCCTTCCTTCCTTCCTTCCTTCCTTCCTTCCTTCCTTCCTTCCTTCCTTCCTTCCTTCCTTCCTTCCGGAATTCCTTCCGGAATTCCTTCCGGAATTCCTTCCTTCCTTCCGGAATTCCTTCCTTCCGGAATTCCTTCCTTCCTTCCGGAATTCCTTCCTTCCTTCCGGAATTCCTTCCTTCCGGAATTCCTTCCTTCCTTCCTGAATTCCTTCCTGAATTCCTTCCTTCCTTCCTGAATTCCTTCCGGAATTCCCTCCTTCCTTCTGGAATTCCTTCCTTCCAGAATTCTCTCCTTCCTTCCGGAATTCCTTCCTTCCAGAATTCCTTCCTTCCGGAATTCCTTCCTTCCTTCCTTCCGGAATTCCTTCCTTCCTTCCTTCCTTCCTTCCTTCCTGAATTCCTGAATTCCTGAATTCCTGAATTCCTTCCGGAATTCCCTCCTTCCTTCCAGAATTCCTTCCTTCCAGAATTCTCTCCTTCCTTCCGGAATTCCTTCCTTCCAGAACTCCTTCCTTCCTTCTGGAATTCCTTCCTTCTGGAATTCCTTCCTTCCTTCTGGAATTCCTTCCTTCTGGAATTCCTTCCTTCCCTCTGGAATTCCTTCCTTCCTTCCTGGTAAACTAAGTTGAAATTTAGGAGTTTGCCTTTAGGCAGCTGGAAGCACCTCTGCAAAAAATCAATGTCTACTGGAGTTGAAAGTAGGGCATGAGGGCCTGGGAAAGACTTGGGGGTCACAAAGATACTATCACAGGGCACAGAGCCAAAAGAGCTCTTCCCATTGCTAGTGGGGAAAAAAAGAGGTTGAACTTTCAGTGTTGTGGGTCCTTTTCAACCATCTCCAGAAACCTATTACTGAGTAACTAATATGCCCCTCAAAAATTACAGATGTAGGAATTTATGTCTTCAGTGTACAGGAAAAATCACAACTTCTCACTCAACCTAGCAATGCATTTGGGTCGAGAGATTTAATATGGTCTTGAGTAAATTAAGTTAAATTCAATCAAACTGGTAAAAAATAACTGTCTGAATTCTTAGTCAAAATTTTGAATTTTAAATTCTGCATATTCATTTCCCATTTTCCAACTGTTCCTTTCCATAAAAATAATTAAAAATATCAGAAATCAGAACATTCTTTAATTTTGGTCAATTTTGTATAGAGTTTTGCAGATATTTTTCACAGGCTAACTTTAAAATAACTTTTGAGAAGAAAAAGAAAAAGAAAAGAGTAAATAAGAAGCATTGATACAAAGAGGTATGAAGTGCTTAGAATTACAAAACTTTAGAGTTACAAGGCTTTAGAGAAGCCTTTACAAGCCTGCTCACCACATACTGGAGTCATGCTGTGATGGCACATGGCAGAAAAGGAAATATCTTTAGACCTTTTCTTTCTCTGTTAACAGAGAACACACTTTTTTCAGAGCAGTTTCATGTTGAAATTGTGAACTGGAAAATTATACAGCTCTATACTCTTACATACTTTTTACTAGCAAATCACTTATGTATGGCTTTAAATTAAGCATGTCAGTAGGCTTACTGTACTCATCCAGTGCTAGTCACATGCTTAAATAGGCTTGGAAATTTATTTGGTTAAAGAACCTAAATATCTTATAACAACAAGTAGAAATAGTAGTTTATGAACTATTATGAAAATAACCATGGTAATTTCAGATATGAAAAAATCTGCAGGCATTTCATTTAAAGGTAATATGAATGAAATAAAGAAATATCAACTTCTGCTGAAAAGGAAAATCAAAATTTATGTTAGAACACAACTTCAAGTCTTAGTGATCTACAGTTTCTCAATTCTAATGCATTACACCAATCTATACACTACTAGATGTTCTTAATTGCATTTGCTATTCAAGCAGTTGCACTATCACAAGCATACCAACACAAAGATTTGTTGATACTAAATGAAAAAAAAAATCAGAATTTTCCATCACAACATAATAAAGCTTGACAGTGAACTGTAGCTTAATTGCTACTAAAACTTATCAGACCCCTGATAGAAACTGCTGATTCAGGCAACTGCTTACCATGGGTCTTGATTAACCATATGTGATTGTGTAAAATTCTAGGTTTATGACCTTTGGAAAAAGGGGCAGGTAGTTCTAGAGGACTAAAAGATATTGTGAGGGAGAAAATTAGAAGAATCAAAACTCATCTAGAACTTAAGTCTGGCTACTGCTAAAAAAGACAGCTAAAAATATTTCTAGAAATACATCAGCAACAAAAGGAGGGCTAAGGAGAACCTTCATTTATTGGATGGAAGAGGAAATATAGTAACAAAAGGTGAATAAATGGTAATTAGTGGTACTTCTTTGACTAGTTTTTGTGGTAAAACTGGTTGTTCTCCAGGTACCCAGTTTCCTGAGCTGGGAAAAAAAGCATAGGGAGCCGAATGAAGCCCCCACAATACATGGGGAAATGGACAGTGACTTGCTATACCACTTAGTCACCCACAAGTCTAAGGGGCTGGGTGGAATCCACTCAAGGGTACTTGAGAAAGTGGCAGAAGTGCTCACTGAACCACTTTCCATCATTGTCTTGGTTAACTAGGAAGGTCCCAGTGGACTGTAGTTTGGCCAGTGTGATGCCAGTCCACAAAAAGTGTTGGAAGGAGGATATAGGGAGCAGCAGACCTTAAGTCAGTATGACTTCAGTGTCATTAAAAGCTATGGAGCAGATGATTTTGAGTATTATTCCATAAAATTTACAGAAAAATCAGCTGTTCAGGCCTAGTCAACATGTGTTTAAAAAAGGCAGGCCTGCTTGACCAAACAGATCTCCTTCCCATGGCAATTCAACACCCTCAGTGGATGAGGGAGAAGCTCTGAATGTTTTCTACCTGGACTTCAGTAAATCCTTTGACTCTGTCTCCTTTGACAGCATTCTCCTGGAAACACCAGCTGCTCAGGACTAGGACAGGTCTACTATTTTCTGGGTAGAAAATTGGTTGGATGCCTGCGACTGAAAAATGCTGGTGAATGGGTATACACACAGCTAGTGTGACCCTGCACTTGGGTCACAACAGCTCCCTGCAGCACTAAAGGCTGGGGGCAGAGTGACTGGAAAGCTACCCAGCAGAAAAGAACCTGGGAGTGCTGATGGACCACCAGGTGAACATGGGGCAGTGTGTGCCCAGGTGGCCAAGAGGGCCAATGTCATCCTGAACTGAATCAGCAATAGTGTCGCCAGCAGGACCAGGGCAGTCCCAGGTACTCAGCAAGTTAAGACCACACCTCAAATCCTATGTTCACTTCTGGGATCCTCACAGCAAGAAAGACATTGAGGTGCTGGGGTGTGTCCAGAGAAGGGAAACAGAGCTGGTGAAGGGTTTGGAGTACAAACCTTATGAGAAGTGGGTGGGGGAGCTGGGCTTGTTTACCCGGGAAAAGGAGGCTCAGTGGGGACCTTACCACTCTTTACAACTACCTGAACGGGGCTGTTGTGATATGAGTATTGGTCTTTTCTTCCAAGTAACAAGTGGTAGGGCAAGAGGAAATGGCAAGTCACATCAGAAGAGGGTTTGTATTAGGAAAAATTTCTTCATGGACAGTGCTTTCAAGCACTGGAACAGGCCACCCAGGGAAGTGATGGAGTCACCATCACCGGAGGTGTTTAAAAGACATGTAGATGTCTTTTAAGACATGTAGATGGCACTATGAGCCATGATTTAGTGAGCAGTGTAAGGTTTGTATTTGGATTTAATGACCTTAATGGTCTTTTCCAACCTAAATTATTCTGATTCTATCATTTCTACTTGCATCATTTCTTGATGCTTACCAGATATCATGCTATTTATTTTCATAGTTTTAGAGAAAGATCTCTTTAGTAGTCTCAAATCTGAAGCTCTCACCATGACAGTTGACTGTTTTTTAAAGCCTGAAATGCAAATTAAATGAAAAAAGAAACTCAGATAACAGATTTCAGGCAAAGTGAAATTAAGTAATCATTAATCTTTTCAAAGAACGTTTTAATTTAATATTTTGTCTACTTGAATATGTTTTTTCCCTTGACATATTTCTGTGTTTGGACATAATACCTTTGACAATCATAATTTTAAAACTGCATTATAAGGTTGATGAATTACCAGCAACTCATGGGTATTCAAATGTTCATGAAACCAAATGTAATAGCGGTAATTTTTTGTTGGTTAAATGTGTCGACTTATTTCAAAAAGCCCTTCATTTGTGAATTTCCTTATACACATCAAATTTTAAAAAATAACTCTTATTTAAGGTACATATGCAAATATTCCTTTTCTTACAAGCCCATGTATTTTGTCTTGTTTGAAAAGGCATGGATATATTCTTGGCTAGCTCTTCTATGCAGTTACACTTCTATCCCAAAAAAATCTTCCAAATTCGGGAATTGGAAAAGTCAAACAGAACACTGTGGAACACTTGGCCAACCTAAAAATTTGGGTTCTATTTGGAGTTTGTCTCAGAGACCCTGCTTGGGCTCCAAATGCTCAACACTATATTCAGGCAGGGGCAGCAGTGTAGTCATTTTCACAGCAGCACATTGTCTCTGGAAGTCTCCATTATTCTGCCTCTCCCATTTTGAGATACCTTTGACAGAAACTCCCCACTAAGCTCAGAAAAGCTTTAAGTTCCTGAATTTTCAATTCAAGAAGGCAGTTGGAAGAAACTATATGGCATTTCTTATACAGGAAAAAACTTTTTCTTTCTAGTCTCCTTCAGATGAAGTGTTCCAAAACTATACAGGCAACTGGTACTACATGTTTCAGAAAGACAGAGACCTAATTTTGTCTCTTAACATTTTGCTTATGAGAACCTAGAATTCTACAATCAAAGTTTGGGATGTAGGTCTGATCCTCCGTCTGCTCCCTTGAGCTTATGTAGGAAACGGATTAATGCATTCGCCTTAGCATAATGCTTAACCAGTGAATAAAAGAAAAATAATGATTTTTTATTTCTTTTGTATGATTATTGAAGAAGACATGGGATTACAGAAGATGCCTTTAATAAAATCACAGAGGTATTAGGGGACCAGCTTATATAACTGATTTGTTTGCCTTTCTAAATCTAAATCACCACCCTTTGCATAGGATAAGCTTCAGATTTCTGTAATTTCTCTTTTGGTAATGGCCTGGCAAATTCAAATGTGACATAAGGAGTGCATTCTGTTATCAGACTGCACTTCAGATATACCCCTTTAAAGTACACAAAGATCTCTGAAACTTCATTACTATTGTCTGACAGAGGCAGCACTAGGGCCTGTCACTTCATAGAATCCTTTATTTTATATTCCTTAAGGAATGGGGAACCATGGTGTCGACTTTTAGATTTGAATTTTTAAAGTTAAATGCACTAAGGAAATTCACATTTGCTTACTTTCAAAACCAACAACTAACATATGACCACACTCTTCCTTTTTTTTTTTTTTTTTTTTTTTCTTTTCAGCTCTGCTCTTGTGGTTAAGTGGGAATAATTTCCTGGCTAGCTGCAAGACAAAGTTTAAGCAGTGAACATGGAAGTGGCACACAGAGTAATTTCATAAAAAACCTTACTTATCTCTTTCCCTCTCATTCTCATCAAGAAGAAAGAACATCGTTACTGATGGGAATTCTCAGGATGATGGCAAGATGCTGTTACATCAAAATAACTGGACATTATGAGATTTCAAGTTTAGAGGATCTAAAATTAAGGAAAGGACTTGAAAATGGGTATTAGTGTAAAGAAGTACGGTTTTGTACTTTGATTGCTTAATGTCTCTATTATGGTGACCACTAATTTTCTTTCTAGAATTTAATAGAAAAATAGGGCATGAATAATGCTAGCTTGTTTGTCAATTTTAAGAATTTAAGAATTTGTTTATTTTTCATTATGAAATGGGGAACCTAGGTCTGCAGTTACCATCTCTTCCCTCTTGAATGATACTTTTGCAACCAACAGAGATATGCTTTAGTTCTTTCTTGTTACTGCACTAGGCATTAGAGAACCACAGTTAGAAACACTGCCTAAGGGCTCAATCCACCTCACTGGGAAATCAATAAGAAAACTCAGGCTCACATCACTGGGACTTAAATTAGTCCTAAATACACAGAAAAAGGATCCAGCTGATGGTACAGTTCTTATCTTCAGTTTACAATTCAAACAGAATCTTTATGATCACGGGGATGATAGAACTAGCTGTAGGAATTCCCTGGAATTTATTCTGAAGTTACTCTAAGCAAGTAGGTGGAGAAGCTAGAAGAGATACTATAAATTATGAGGACTTGTATTATTAACAACTCAGAGAAAGTTATGGCAAATAATTACCACAAACATTATATAAACCATTTGATTTGCAGTATGAATAAACTATTTCTGCACATTAAATTGAAAAAATTAATGTTTCTAGGAACTGTGAAATAAACAGATTAATGTTCAGTATGTTATTTTTATCCAAGTCCTTAAGAGGTTAAGAAAGGTTTCTTGCAATAACAGCTTCACATATAATGAATTCAAATCAAGTTATTAAACTTAGTGCAGTTATAGTCATACAGATAGGATGGAGAGTCTTGACTTAGTGTATTAAAAGTTATAGGAATATAAAGAAAAAAAGATCAGTGTCTTTCATACTATATTCAGATCTTGATTTTTGTACAGGAAAGAATAGTGCCTGCTTCCACATGTCTTCTGGAATATAATGAGTCTCAGAGAGAATAAGCACTGTAATTTTCTTCCACTGTAAAACTGGATTAATGCTATCTCATGTCTGGTTTATTCCTGTCCTGAAAGAGTCTGAAAAAAAGAACTCAGCTCACTAAGCAAAAGTCCAAAGAGAATCTTTGCTGGGGCATGGCATACAGAATGACATATATTTATTCACCCTTGTCTAATCGGTAAATCACCACTTCCCTTCTACTCTGTTTTCTCATCTCTTTCTTTATTTTAACACAGATTACATGAGGATTATGTAATCCTCAGCTATTGAACTTTTGTGCAGGACACCATAAAACCCAGTCTCTTCTTAGTGATCATTCATTGTAGAAGTGGAAGTTAATTGACATAAAATAGTCTACACCAATTAAAATAGAAGCATATGTCTCTGCCACAGTTAGAATACTCTTTTCTACCCCAGGAAGATGATCTTTCACATTAAAAGCTTAACTCTGTCTTTATCACTGTAGGCTTTCTGTATGTGTGCTCATGTCTCAAGCATTTTAGTGGTTAAACTCAGTTGCAAAACAATACAAGACAATTGTCATAAACAAAGAAAGTTCACAGCCTCCTACTACCTTTAAATTTTGAATAATACATAGCTGGTTTTTTATGACCCTTTTTGCTTCACTGAAGTGATTGTGGCAATGATTAACATAGTAAGGTGTGAGATGCTGTTAAGACATACTACAAAGACAGCTTCTCCATGGTTTTACTTTCTGTTTTGAAAATGAGAGTATCAGATCTTGATCATTGAAATCAATATTACAAATTTTTCACTGAATCAAAATCCAATAATCTTTTTTATGGTATAATGTAAAATTAAATAGCTTCTCTAAGCTAGCTTGTTACTTGTTAAAACTTATTTGAGAAATTTTCCCAGCACATGTGTCATTGACCTCTGAACAGCTTTTAGTGATGAGATATAAACAGCATGTCTAGACACCCAGGCATACGATATTTTATAATTTCTTTCACTTACCTTACCATAGCAATTCAATTTGAAGTAGCAGAAAATGCTGATTTGATTCTACCAGACAGATATTGACATTAGCTGTTCTTATGAAAACTCATAACATTGTGGAATAACCTCACTGAAGTCACTTGATTTAGTTGGTATGTTTGAGACCTGATATATTGATAAGAGCTTGAATGCTGCATGAAGTTTCAAGGTGCATTTTAAAACTGCAACTGCTAATGTAACCCAAATGATGTAAGGCATATACAAAAAATGACAATTTGAATATAATAGAATAAAATTATGAGAGAGCGATCCTTTGGCTTTGGCAGGAATGATTTAAAGGAATGCTGTTGTACTAGATGATTCTGTCAGACTGAATGCTCTGACTACTCTTTTGTACCTCATTCATTTTAGGTAAAAATCAGTACTTTATCACAAAGAAAAAATTAAGAGTTGATACCCATTGAACATGGAGTTTGATTTGAGACAAGCTCTAACTTGTCACACTTTTTACCCACAAATATGGTATTTATGTAAATGAACACATCACAAGAAGTTGTGCTGGGTGAAGGGTTGGATAAAGAGTTATTCTTGTCTGGTTTATGTGAGACTGATGCTTTACAATTGTTTTAGCATGTAGGATGGAAGAGCAGCAAAGGAAGCATTATCTCCCTCTGTGATCAAACGCGCATAGGTTTGCTTCTTTCAGGACCCGAGAGAGCTTCTGAAAAGATGAACTAGTCTTACAGACACTCTACAGTCAGTCATCAGCAGTATTGTAGATTAGACATTTTAAAATTTCGTTCCTATCATAGGCAAATGTCAAGCCATCTTCAAAAGAATAATTGCTGCTCACTTTTACATTTCCTGCATTAGTAGGTGATAGGATAAGAAATTAACAAAATAAAGGGTCCTATTTCTAATTTTTATTGCCTAAATTTGCTATTTTAAAGACTCTGCAGACCCTATAAACAAGAATCAGTTTTCAGACAAAACAGAATATTCAGGGATCACAACACTTCCACTCTCTTTTAATTCCATGCAGTTGAGTTAAACAAAAGAGAGAGTATTTCCTTTACTTATAGACTAAAACACTTGCTTTCAAAATCTTTCATAACACACCCCTGGTAAAAATATTCAGTCTGATCAACTGATGTTCAGTCACTGTTTATCATCATGGGATGACTGCGAACATTATTTCTAAAGTGCTGTGTCCTTCCATTCAGGAGTCTAGTTTGATCCCAAAAGCATTAATCCAGCCAGGTTACACTTCTTTCTGTACTGTCATGCAAGATGTGCTCCACAAAAAATAACGAACATTGACCTTGAAAGGAAAGGGCAGGGAGGGGGGGAAATAATAAATCCCGCAACCAAACCCATTCAACAGCTCAGACCAAGATCTAAGCTCTGTCAAAATGATTTCTTATTCCATTTTACTGAAGCAGTGCCATGCTTTATCACTTCTGAGTTCATGCCTTACAGCTGAGGCAGCCCACTTGAATTGGTAAGTTGTTTAGTTAAAGTATACACATGCTATTCACATTGTCAATATGATTTAAAAGGAAAGAACATTTTGCAGGTGAAATACAACCACAAATGCAACAGGAGGCTGAAACCCAAAGCATTAGAGCACATGAAATTAATTGTCGCGTGTCTCACTGTGTTCCTTCTCCTTCCCATTTACAGCAACAATATAGTCAGACGCATGGCACTGGTGACTCATTGGTGGAGGTGGCAGCAATTAGATTTTTCAAGTCTCACAATCATAAGCAAAATTGGCCAGCTAATCTGAGCTAAATGTACTGTAGTACTACTTTCTGTTTCATTACATCAGTGCACACACAATTATACACAAATTTCAGTATAATGTGAAGAGCTGCTGAATTTGTTTTGTGACTATGCAGATGTTGAAACACCTAAATAAATTGTGAGTACAAAAAAATGCTTTCCAAGCCACCAAAGTGATCAATTTACAACCATTAAAGTTTACACTTCATTACATCTCTTCAGAAGTAGTTGTGTTTATTTATAGTTTTTGGGGTTTTTTTAAAATATAAGTAGGTTGAGTTGCTTGGCTTTTGCAGTCCAGCCAGATTACTGCTTTAATAGAATAGATCAAGAATTGCCATACATGCATAGACTCTTTTTAAAAGCAAAAGACTGTATTAAAGTGCAAACCATACCTTAAAAGGAATTTTGGCTCAAATAGGAAGGAAGTCAAAACCTTTCTCTCCTCATAATTTGCAAATAAAGAAACCTGGGCCCAGAATGCTTGCAATACCCTATATCTCAGTTTAATTTTATTTTAATGTAATTGAAAGTTCTTGTAAAGGCAATCTTGAAAGTTGAATTCATTTTCTATTGCACCGCAGTAGAATATCAAACTCTATGCATTTAATGTAAATTAACAACATTATCAGACTACAGTGAATCTAAACACTCTTCCATCTTTACTTTGTGATATGTGAATAAATAAAAACTTGAAAGTAATGCAAATGAAGTCACTGACAAAGGATCTATAACATTCAGAACTAGGTCATATGTGAATGCATTAGTGTTCAATATAATTCCATCTTAGGTTTTAATGTTCAGCTTCTTTGCTTGCTCTTGCTGCCAATTGATTATCTTTCGGTAAAGTTTACAAGCTACCATTAAATGTTAATAATGCATAAATATTAAACATACCATTGTAAAGTTAGCAAAACTATTAATATCCTCAGTCTCTGTAGGCGATACTAGAAATTACTAAGATCAGTATCAATAGTCAGAATCATAAAAATCCTGCCTTTCTGGAATTGATAGCAATAAACAAAGTACAAGGTACAATGGATATTTCCTACATCTTCCTACAGAAGTGGTGTCAGAAAGAAAAGACAACATTTTTTAAACAAGACATTCCTCTCAATATTTCACAACTTATATCCTTTTGTTTGTATGTAATAGTTGTAAAATACTATAAAATATTAAGGCAATGCATATTCTGAACAACTTAACAAAATTTTGTTCTCTAGTTTTGTTCTTGTTCAAGAAAAAACAAAACAAAACCAACAGACAAAAAAAAAACCCCAAAACCCGCTGCAGCACTAGTGGGCAGAAGTGTCATGTGGGATTCCCCACTGCAGATCCCTGTCAGGCAGGGCACTGTTTAAAAAACAGGCGAGGACTTAAATATGCATAGTTACTCTACATTTCATTCCCACTAGGTGACAACAACTAGCTAAAGTATACGTGTGTGATAAGCTTTACACTCTCCCAAGGGTGCTAAATCATTGTGTTGTCTCAAATTTGGTTTTTAAGAGCTTTGTTGACTTCACAGCTGGTGAGTTGACACTTTCTATCGCTCCACCACTTGGCAACAGATGCCTCTTACATATGCACAGATGCTGAGTATCCACCCAACCCTAACATTAGCCTTGTGTTTTGAACTAATTGGGCCAACACAGTTGTAATTAAGACTTGAAAAATTAGAAAACTAACATGATTACTTTCACAATTAATCCTTATATTGCACCCTTATATTCTCATTTGGACTATTCTGCAAAGGTCTTATTTCTTTGGGTTCTGCAAATCCATCAACCTTCTAAACAGTGGAATAAAAATTTATTTTGTGGATAATATTAATGACATTTTAAAGGGCTGGTTTAAAAGAATTACAGTGTGAAATTAGACTGGGTTGTTTTTTTTTCCTTCATTGTATTTACCCATTATATGTATTCCTTTATAACATCCACACAGGAGGAAAAACCATATACAAGAATGAACTAAGATTTTTAAGAACAGTATGTCAACATACTTGAATAGAGTATAATATAAAAGATGTTTAAGTTAAGCTGATCTGTCATATCCTCTTTTATTCCTTTGACTTGGTATCTGTTCTAAAGTGGGTGCTGTGGGGTAACTCTTAAGCAAAGGAGTACAGCCGAGGGGAAAGGAAGAGTCATTTAAGCCTGTCCTGGGGAAATGACAACAATAGTACCTGGAAAGAGTGGCAGATAGACTGATTTTAGAGAGAACAGTAAGAAATGAACAATTAACAATTGAAAATCATTAGATAATGTTTAATCAGAGCTTGAAGGGCACACAAAGTGTAAAGACTGAATGAAAAAGTCAACATCTTATGGATAAGAATATTAATATGAATCATAATTTATAAGTATGCATTAACTGCTGTTTAATAAAGTGTATCAAGTTATGGGGAGGAAGGGGAATTTGTCGAAGACACATTCTTTTGAACCAAAGATTTATGTTTGCTGTTCTCCCCCAGATGTTTAAAATGTTTTATTTGCACAGATATCCGAACTTGCTTTAAAGGGTATTTCAGGAACGTATTTATCAGGAAAAATCAAAGAAACAACAAAAAGAAAGGAGAAGTAGTTCTCAGACCAGTTCAAAGGACACTAAGTGTTAAGTGGCAGCAGCCAGTAGCAGCTCAGTCTCCCCTAAGCCAGCAGCTGTTCAGTTCCCCTGAGACAGGAGAATGAGCAAAGGCTGTAATAACTGTCTACCACTGTTACTGAAAATAAATATACTGCTTCCATATTCAAGAAGATATACAGCCTCAATCCCTCTTCCCCCACCAATTCCTTAATCCAAACTAAAAATACTTATATTTATGGCTATGATAATCCCTGGGGTTAATATCTGACATTATGGTAATTTGTGATCACAAGCCAATCTCTGTAAAAGTCTGAGTTAGGTCTTGAGATAGTGACTCATTTTTTCCTTGGGAATAGGAAAGGGAAAACAATGCTAAGGACCTGTGGAGGGAAACGTGATTCCCAGAAAGCAGGGGTTAGTATATTAACCTACTACCCTTGGTTTGCTGGGATGAAATGAGAAAAGGGAACAGTCTCTTGTCTTTTATGTTGGGCAGATGTAGGACTTTCCAAAAGCTGGAAACAGAAACCTGTTTATGGACAACATTGGTGGCGAAAAGGAGACAAACCAAGTTTGCATTATTTTTTTTGTTTTGGTTTTTTTTTGTTTTCTTTTTTGTTTGTTTGGGGGTTTTTTGGTGTTTTGTTTTGGTGTTTTGTTTTGGGGTTTTTTTTGTTGTTGTTGTTGTTTGTGGGGTTTTTTTGGTTTTTTTTTTAAGATGTAAATGAATTTTGGCAGAGAACAATAATTTCAGCACCGCATTGAGTCTAGCTGAGCTGGAGATTATTTTCCTGTAGCAGCTCTCACAGTGCTGTGATCTGCACTGGTAACTGGAAAGGTGTTGATAACACTCCAGAGGTTTTGGAACTGCTGAGCAGAGCTGGCACAATGTCAGTGCTGTTTCCTCAGCATTTCCGCCATCAACAGGCAAGATGCTGGGAGGGGACACAGCCAGGCCAGCTGACCCAAAATAACCAAAGGAATATTCCAAACCATAGGACGGCAACCCAGATATAAAAGCTAAGGAAAGCAGGAGGAAGGGGGGGCATTTGTTATTTACAATGTTTTCTTTCTGGAGCAACTGCTACATATGTTGAAAGTAGCCCGAACATCACTTGCTCACAAAAAACAGAGAATAAATGTTTTCTTTCTCTTTGCTTGTGCACATGCAAACTTTCACTTTTGCTTTAGCAAACTGCCTTATCTCAACCCACGTGTTGTTTTTCATCTTATTTTCTCTTCACTGTCCAGATTGGGAGTAATAGAGTGGTTTGTTGGGCACTTGGAATACAGCCAAGGTCAACCTGCCACACGTACTTGCAAACTTCATTTTTGCCCAAAACAAAAAGCTCAACAATTCTTGATGGCATCATACAAGTAATCACTCTCTCACCTTATCTAAAAGAGTCAGAGCTGCTGCATCGCCCCACACTTGGCACTTCTTTGGTTTAATGACTAGAGCAGGAACTTGTGTATTACTCTGCATCCTAAACAGTGAATGAGACTTCAACCCCAGACATAAGTGTACAGTAGAAATCAAGACTTAATTGTTCTAAGACTCTGTCTTGTTTAGACATTCAAAGCTCTCATGAATGCTAATCAAAACTACTCGCTCACTTATATTTTATAATTCTATCTGTCATATCCAGTGTACTTCACAGCCATAGCCTGATCCAGGTCCTTATGAAATAATAGAAAGTTAAATTAATTTTCCATCCAGGTTGACTCCTCTGAAAAAATTTTTGCCTCCTCTTTGTTAACAGATACTTCTGTTCATATAGTTGTTTTAACTATGAGGCAATGTACTGAGGCGACTTTAAAAATTCTTTCAATTTTTGGGGTTGGTAAACATGATAACCTTTTTAATGAAATTAAAGCTGCGTTATGGCTTTACCAGAGCTTTGCTGCGTTCACAATACCTCCCATAAAACATAGTTTAATGCCTCAAAGAGGGATGAATAAGACTATCCAATTACAAAACTCTTGCCAATGATTATCAAATAACAGTTGGTTTCACGGAGAGCTTGAGAAGTTTTACAATTTTAGAATATCAAATTCCAACATACATGGGATTATATTCTCATATAGAATTATAAAGTGGTACTTCAAATGATTACTTAGGGTTAGTTTTCATTTCTGTGGCTGTGTTTTGCTTCAGTAACAGAGCAATAGAATTTTTCATAATAAAGAAAATACATATTATGTATTTCATTTGTACTCCTAATTATTTTCAGAATAAAAAAATAAATATTTAAAAAATGTTTTGAAAGTAACTAAAGGGAAAAAAGTGCCCTTAATATTAAAATAACCCAAATGCCTCATTAGAAATTTGCAGATAAACTAAAAAATAGAAAAATAATTTTGATAACATGCTTTCTCTTTTTTTGATAGGAAATGTTTCTCTATTTACTTGTATTACATTTTGCCTTCTATCCTACTCACAGCATTTATCTTGGAGTTATGGTGCTCTCTGCCTTTTCAAATGTTTGCCTTCAGGGGTATTGATGCTACTAAAGAGCATCTATTTCATAGATCTGCATTAAAAATCACTTATTTTTCCTGACAAGCTATTTAAAACATCACATTTATGTCTTATGAAGTGCACTTTAAAAATATATATATCTACATATCCCATGAAAACTAAACCCATTTGACCCAAGTTTTGTTTCTTTGCAGGAAAGACAATTTCTATCTAAGGAGATTAGCACTAAAGAGGTAAGGAGAAGACATTTTCCAAAACAAATACTGTTGCTTACTGGGGAGGAGGAAATACCCTATCAGAAACTTTAGAAAAATGGCTCCAAAAATGGCTAGTTTAATGATGGAAATGAGTAATATCACACCATTTTTCTTCAAAATTAAAATTTTAAAACAAGATGAGTAGGTAAGCCACAAAATACACAGATACAACCTCCAGCACTTATAAGTTTTAAAATTTTAGATGGCACAAGATGTCTACTTCCTT
This sequence comes from Petroica traversi, assembly GCA_025920805.1. Lineage (NCBI taxonomy): Eukaryota > Metazoa > Chordata > Aves > Passeriformes > Petroicidae > Petroica > Petroica traversi. Next base: position 17,550,299 of record JAHLSL010000006.1, on the reverse strand, counting down.
AATCATTGTTGCACAAGACATTCAGGCACGAGGTCAAAGGCAGAGAGTCAAAGAATGATACATCCCAAAGTGTGCTTTGAAATTATAACAAACTATGTCTCTACCATGGTATTTGTCCAAAGAGAACATAAAGAACAGCTATTAGAAAAATAAATGTCTGATACACCTAAGTACTGCATTCAAAAGATTTCAGATAGATCTGCTTGTGTTTTGGCTGGTGGAACCTGCACCAATTGAAACAACTGAGGTAGGGTGCATGGTAACCAGCTCCAGCTGCTCTTTATCAAATAAATGAGATTATATCATGTTAGATTTATTAAATCTCAGTTCCTAGTTAAAATCAGCATCTGTCACTAGGCATGTGAACATGAACTGTGTTCATACATTGACTGGACAGAAGACATGCACATATTTAGAAATAGTTGTGAGACCTTCCACTCAAGAGAAAATTTAAACAAAGCACCTTGCTATTTTTACCTGAATTAGTATCCCTAGGCATGTACCAAAAAAGGATTGTATAGCCACTAGGTAATGAGAAGTGAATGGTAATTTTGGTTTTTCAGCACCCCCTTTCCTGTCATGCACAGAACCGTAACAGCAATATTTAGAAAGACAGTTAAGTGTGTGAGTTTTCTATTTAAAATATTCATGCTCTTTGATCACAAATAGGGCAAAAAAATGTCATACAATTATTACAGAAAAAGTGATTTTATTAAAAAAGAGTGACCTTTAGAAAACATTTACAAAAAATGCCCATTGTTTGTTGGAAGATAATGCTGCAGGCAGATTCAGGCAAAATTTAAAAAAAAATAGAATAAATAAATAAACCTACCCAGGTTAAATAACAGACTTGGAGAAAATACTTCTACAACCAAAAACACCCCAAATCAAAACAAACAAGAAAAAAAAATTAGAAATTTCTCTACTTTCTAATATTCCCTGTCGGGTTTTTTGATGTGGTTTTTTTGTGTGTGTTTTTGGTTGTTGTTGTTGTTTTCTTTTTTTACTCTTTAACTATTAAAAACATCCAATTGCTTGCCTTGATGACTCTGCTCCAGTCTGTCATACATAGTATATCTCTATACCTAGCCTAGGATTACTCACTTTCTTGGCTCCTGGAACTCAAATATGTCCTTGACAGACAAATTTTGGCTCTCAGGGTGAGAAAGAGTGACAGGTAATTGCTATGTGCTGCATCTGATGGGTAATGTAGAGTGGAATTGAAGTCCATTGATGCACCTGAAATAGTTGCTTACGCATCCTGTGCATTAACAAAGGACATTTGCAAATAATAACAAAAAGAGGATGATGGAAACGACATGAAGAGACATGAGGACAAATGTAGAAGTGATGATGTCTAAAAATTTTGTTAGATTTATATACAGTGAGAACCAAAAATGGCATAGTAATTTTTATACTGTATCACAAAAACATCAGAGGCAAGTGATGCTCTTTGAAAAACATTTTAATTAGCAAATTAATTTGAGTGTTTTCCTCAGAAACACTTATCTTTTCATCATCACCTCTCACACTGTATTTATTATGACATATGCACTCATTGAAGTAGAAGTCAGGTACATCACATTTCTCATTTCATTTATTTGATACATTCTCCTTCAAGTAGTAGTTCAGAGGTGGAAGAGCCAAATTACAAAAAGTTCTGATTTACAGAAAAGCTGGGTGTCACTATCTAGGAGGTCAGACTTTAAAAAGAAAAAAAATAAATCAAAAAACAACAGGCTATTTCATCATGAAAATATGAAACACAGATCTACTGAGGAGTTTGATTATCAGTCAGGACCTTTCTTGAAAGGCATCTTATATTTCCCTTCTTTTCTTACAATAGTGTAAATCAGGACCTCTGTAACATCTGTTTAGAATAACAGTGAGATTATTCTACACTGGGTATGTTAACTTACACCCAAAATTATTACTATTTATGTAGTAAGGGAATAAAGGAATAAAAAGTGCTCCTTGTGGCAGTAAATGAAACCTTTTATAAGAGGTATATATTTAAAATTATGATAACCAAGTACCATGAATATTACTAATATTTTCAAGAAAACTGAAAAGACATTTAACAAGCAAACATTCAAGTTTCCTGAATGAAAAGGTAATGTTTTTTTTTCACTTTTTAATATAATTAGTACACAAGTTCAAGGAATTAAATACTACTTGAACTAGAATAGTTTTTATAAAATCTTGTTGCAATAAATTTGAATGAACTCAGATTTGGCAGAATGGTTTAATCATCAAATGCCTAGCAGAAGTATTGAGTAAAATTCTTCTCAGACTCTTCAAGACAATGAAAATCTAGTAAAGAAATACTAGTTTCTAGCTTTTCTTCATGCTACAAGTATTCTTAGACATCTGTAAGTAAAATTTCCATTTAACAATATTATTTTTATTTGCAGCATTTTCTTAAATAGGAAAAATGGGTCGTGGAATAGAGCCTTTTTTTTTCTTTCTTCTTCTTCTTTTATATTTTGCATTAAACTTAGTATAAAACAGATATATGAAAGTGTGTAACACACACACAGAGTCAGCCTGCCTGAAGATATGATGCCAAGAAGGTTCTTAATAACTATACTTTGCAATCTTCATACTGGCTTTTAAGTGAGTTGCTTAAACTGTCATCTCACTACAGTTACAGGAATACTGCAGTATAACTAACTAACTAACTAACTAACTAACTAACTAACTGACTAACTAACTAACTATATAAACACTCCAAGGGGACTGAAGAACAAACATAAGGCAAAGGGAAAGGAAGTCAGAATCTAGGTCTACAGTTCAAACCAAGTCCTGTGGGTAGTAGTTGAACTGCACAAACAAACCAGAATTTCTGTGATATTAATAAATGGCCACAGACAAGTGTTTAGCAAATGCAGTGTCTGCATTAACAATTACACTTAGCACCTGCTGGCAGCCTTCAGAGAATAGCAGCCAGGAATGTACTTAGTGCTTACAGACTCTGGGTCAAATGACCCAGTTCAAAAAGCTGAATTATGGGATCACTGCAAGAGTACATTGTTGATCAAGACAGGTCAAAAGTCTTGTCTGTTTTCTAGAAAAGGAATGGGTTTTCATACCTATTTACCTTTAATGGGAAAAAAATTGTTTCAAGCATTTTACTAATCAAGTACTATACACTTTATAAGTGTACTTGGTGTGCTGGACAAAGTACTAATGCAGTCAGTAAGTAAATGCATGTATGAAAAGAATAATAAATCTGGCCTAAAAGTGGAAACAAAAACTATTCATCCAAGTAATTTAACTGAGTATTTATCATCAGTTTTGGAGACTGTTCCAAATATACTGTACTCTGAAAGTTGACAGACCACATAATTCTGGTATCTAAATATATACAACTTTTAAACTTAAGTGGTAGACAGAATTTTACTATGAGTTAGGTGCTTAGGCACTTTCTTATTTTTAATCTCAGACCTCTACTTTTCTTATGAATATCTCCATAAACATCTGAGTCTGAGCTGTGGTTCTTGTTCTGGGCCATTCAGTACAACAGCACAGAGGTGGACTTCAGCACCCACAGACCCCAAATCCCACTCTGCTGCAACACAGGACAGTAAACAAAGCTTACATTATACATATCCCAACAGATGCAGTCATTGCCTTAAAAAGTATTGACAGCTGAGACATCTGCAGCAGAAAGATGGTCCTCTGGCCCATAATGTCTGGTGTACATCAGGGAGTCTGATCTTTACAGGAAGACTGTTCACCCTCAAACCTGAAGTGATACAGTTGACAGAAACTGCTCCTAAAGTAGTCTGACTAAGTCTCATTATGTGAACTCTCCTAGTTCCCATCTGGTGGTGGGATGAAGAGAATCTTTGAACAATCCATTGCTATATTAGCATTGTAAAACCTGTGGTTTTGACTTCTGCTAAATACAAATTCCAGTAATCAATATGGTGAGGTATGTTTGTATTTCATTTTGATGTAGAATTTTTCCACCTGGAAATTTTTTTCTCCACTCAAACTGCCAGGCTTGAAGGTTCAACAAGAAAGAAGACTAAAGTTTTGTCCCTCCCAAAAGAGCATTGGATCCTCAAAGCTTTGCTACAAAATAATTAACTCAACAAATATTCAGGGACATGCGCCAAACCTAGTACCTTCAATGAGTTACACTTCTATGAAACAACTGGACTTTTGTGAAAGGTTCAGTTATACACAAGAAGATACTGCTTGAAAGTCATTCTTTAACCTTCTGCATTAAGACAAGCCAAAATAAAAATAAAAACCAGGAAAAAGTAGTAACAAAGACTAGATTAGCTTTAATATCGACTTACTAGAGTCTGATAGGTCATTCAGGATGTGCGACTTTCACAATGGCTTGAAAGTCGCAACCCTTGAAAGTCTGCTCAAAGGTTACTCACTTAAAACCATAATATGTACGTTGTAATCTCTACTTCTTTTGAACTGCAATGTGTGCTTTTGTAAGAACAATGTCATCCTGAGGCAGATGACTTAAACCTTGCAGTCTGTTTCCATGAACTAGTGAAGAGCAGGTGATTTCCACAGTTTAGACACACAGACTCCAAAACTGGAAGCAGAACCACCTCTTACAGTGCTAGCTACTTAATGCATAGTGAGATACAGCCTCTGATAGAAAGATTTTACAAACAAAACCAAGTAAAAAATGGAGGAAAGGGGGATAAGGAGATGGTAGAGTGTTCGAGCACATGTCCCATTCTTGTGTGCACTGGAGTGTCTTCAGTGGGGTTTTTCTGTTTCAATTAAAAAAGAAAAAATTACACAGATGGGCCAAGTGTGAAAAGTACAGCATCAAAGGAGGGAAGAGAACCATGGTGAATGAAGAAAATGAAGGAACAGGGGAGAATGCTTAGATTAAATGAATGAAGAGAAACACATATCATTAGGAAGAAAATGAGACTATACCAAGATGAAGGTGCTACTCAGAGGTGCAAGAATAAGTGTACAAGAAAGAGATTATGAAAACAACAAATGAATGAGAGATAACAAGACTTTGGTGGAACAAAAGGTCTTGCCATGAAAGCTGATGTTCTTCAACCCATGCTAATAACACAGGGTTAAAAAGCCTTCTTTTTCAGTTAAAGCAATTTCCCCATATATCTTCAAGAAGGAGACTGTGGAAACTCATTAACCCTTGAAGCCTGTTCTATCTCACTGTCACCCCATATTCCTGAAATTATATATAATTTAGGATCATACATTTCTTTTTTTACATTAACTGGATTATGACCTGTAGTCATTTACAGTTATTTCCTCTTTCACATGTCACTGTCCCTCTTTTAGTGGGATTGTTCCTCAGTGTTTTATGTCAGTTTTCATAGAGCCCCCGTTTCCAAACCCCATTTTAATGAACCTCCCTAAAAAGCTCCTAAAACATTAAAGCATTAGTATCAAACACTAATTTTCAATGGAGTTGGTCCAGATAGTAATCATACTCATCTGTCAGTAATAAGGAGATGTAGCTTGAGGCAAAAAAAATTAACACTGACCTCTTTCAAAGAACTTGAAATATCTGAAATAAAGTTGGATTCTGCATACAGCTATATATTTAATAGTATTTGATACAGCCCTAGAGTAAAAAAGAATAAACTTCAAGAGAGCTATACTGCCTTTCTGTGTAGTTTGTCTGCCTGTGTATAACAAGTCTGAAAAGCTTCAGTAAATCAGATGCCCCAATTTATTTGTTTAATGAAGAATGCTATTTCCCATGTTGCTAAGGTCACTTTAAGGATTGTAACTATGCACGAAGAAGTCAACAACCCACCAAGGGAAAAGATCAGGAAATAATTATAGCAATATTGTCTGTTTTTATCAAAAGATGAGAAAAGCCAGCATTTCCCTGTGTTAGGTAAGCTGTCATGTCGTAAAACCTCTGAGGCTGGCACACCAGAAAGTAAGCACTCTTCACTTACAAGCAGATAGAACATGTGATGTTGTAAAATAATAATAGAGATGTAAGTATATTTGTAAGACTTGTTTGGAAATGCACAGACACATTGCCATGAAAGTGTGACTTATTTATTTTTTACTTAACAACAACAGCTTTGTGAAACAAAAGGAGAATAAAGCCATCACGTCAAATAATGTTTGTAGTCAGACCTTGTGAAAGATTGGAACAGAACTTCTATTTGTATGTAACCTGGATGTCTCCAACTGCAATTGTTTTTACTTGATTTGTTTTTTGTCCTTGCAGTGCATTAATTTATTGTATTTTTCTTTTTTTAATAATGAATACTCTGACACATATGAATAAATACTATACCGAAAAAACATTGATTAGGTGGGAAAGAAAAAAAAGTGAAGATATATACAATGCATTCTCATATGTGCATTGAAATATTTCTACCCTGGTCAAGACTAGCATCTCTGGGTGGAAGAAGCACCCAGGCATTTAGTAAATGTCATATATAATATAACATGAAAAAAAGAAGTGAGCTGTATGCTACACCAAAATCAGGATCAATGCATGTAACTACTTCCAAAAGCATCTTCCTTTCCTAGAAAACAGTGGGCATACTGAGTTACCATTATAAAAAATATTACTTTCAAATATAATTTTAAAGAAGGAGAATATACAGATAGATTGTTTAAACTATTCTTTGAGCATCCCTCCAAACCCCCTATACAAAAGCTTTTGCAAGAAAGAGAACTTAGTGTTTTTCACTGAAAAGGCTAATGGAATAAGTTACCTGCAGGTAACAAACATTTGCCTGAAACATTCCTTTTCTTTTTTTTCCTTTTCTTTTGGGAGCAAGGGGGGGCAGGTGGGGAGGTGGTGAAGTGGAGTGGAGGAATGGAGCAGAGCAGAGGCTTGAGAGGTATATCTCCGTATTGATGAGTTCTTAATGCAGGATATAGTGCTATGAATTGTATTTCCAACAATAAATGATAACTAACAATAGAGATATTTAATGACAATAAACAGCATTGAAAACAGTTAATGCAATTAATTCACACTTTTGTAAGCTGCCTAGAAGTTATACATCTGTCTAAGCTATGAAGATTTGAAAGAATTTTACTTTCCAATAATATTTTCTTTCTTTTATGACAGAGTTTTAAACACAGTGGAGGGCAACTTTTAAACTTTTGGGGCAACAGAGAGAACACTGACATTTTCAATACTACAGACCTTAATTTCATCCCTTAAAGTATCAAAAAGTTTTGCCTCTTTACAAGCTCCTTAGTTACATCCCCTGATAACTATCAAGCGAGGACATGACTGAAACTATCCAAGTCAGTTCACTTTAGACATTTCAGGGTGGATACACCATAGGTACAAGGCTAGCTAACTCTTGGCTGTGTAAAAATCTCTGACATTTTCTTAGTACTCATTTAATCTTTCAAGGCAGCCTCTCTCATCTACTCTCTTCTTTCCTTAAAGATAAAGATCTTCAAGCATCAGGCTATTTCTTTTGATATGCCTCACTTTCTATCAGCCCATAAAAAAATGCATCCTCTCTCTCTTCACTCAAACAGTACACTCACTCCATAGCAACCAATTTAATTTTCTGGCCACTTGTATTGAAACAGCACCCTTACTCACCCTTTCCCCCCCTCACACACACGAGAAATGCTAATCCTACGAAACCAACTATCCAAATCCTACCAGCCTCCGAGCATCACATTCCTTCCACATGCCAGTCACAGTCCTCAGTCTGACGGTAGCCTGGAAAGCAGCATGCATATTCTTCACTCACATTTCAAGAATCACTTACTGTCTCATTTAAATGCCACGGGACTTTGAAGCCCCGCATCTACGAGTTTCTGCAGGTGAAGGAATGATTCTCCTTATTCAGGATTATGTTTTACCATAATGTACTTTTGTTTTCCAGCTGCTGCTTCCTAAAATGCATGCAGAGGGGAGAAAGTGCACTTACCTTTCTTCCTATCTTCTCACACTCCTGCACCTGCATGCTTCTAACAATTTGTTTTGTTCTGCTTTTTGTTGGGGTTTTTTTTGGCATTTGTTTTCGGTTGGCGGTTTTTTTTTTTCTTTGTTTGTTGGTTTGGGGTTTTTGTTTTTGCAAGCTTCAGAGAATCACAGGGAAAAACTGTAGCCATTCATAAGATGCTGCTTAGAACTGGAATCCCTCCCGAGAGGTGTTCCAGGCTGGGACACGGGGTCCAGCCCCCAGCCCGCTCCCGCGGCGCAGCGCGGGCTCCCTTGCTGCAGTGCAGGCTGGCACTTCACTCAGTTCCAACTTTCCATGCAGAAATTTGCCACCATGCAGGCAGCCAGATAAAGCGGCACTTACCTTAATTGAAATCTTTTCTCGGGTAACGCTGGAGCATCAGTCCAATCAACAGCGATCGGGGAGAATCTAAGTTTCAATCAACACCCTCCGGGTAGCCGCATGCTGCTCTGCCTTTTTTTCAGTGAACTCCTCACTGTCTGGAGGAGAGAGAGAGAGAGATCAGCTGAAATCCTCAGAGGCTCGTAGGGAGTGAGAAAAGAGGCACCAAAGCAGTGTTTCTTAACACGAGATTCTCAGCAAGCGTGCTCAGGTCTGGAAGATCCTGTAACTGCTGTGATAGGCTCCTGTCATGTCCCCTGAGCCGTGAGATGATCATTGACCTGATTAGCTCTGAACACTCCCTACATGCAGAGAAAGCGCTGAGAGGATTGGTGGGTCGCAGGGGAATTGGGAAAGGCACTAGGGCCGCTTGGGAATCTTCATTCTTCCAGACTAATGGATGTGCTGCAGCTGAGGCTGTAATTTATGAGGAGGTTATGCACAATGTTAACCATCTGAGGACTTAAACAAATGTGCTTCTGCATGCTGTTTCTCAAGGTACACCAGCATTCAACACAGGGTAGGGCTGAGTAATTAGAGGCTGATGTAGCCTTTTTGTAATACAAGGCTCACTGTATGAGATGTTCTGTAAGCTGAGAGATAAAGTGGATTCATACATTTGTCTCTGACCCTGGAGACAATAGCAGTTAATGGGTAGAATAAGTGAAATTAGTATGGTGGGCTCATGTTAGCCCCCAGATGGCAATCAGTCACCACAGAAAGAAAAAGAAAAGGAAAAGAACAGCAAAACCCAAACAGACTAGAATTATTTAACAAGTGTGTGTGGCAATTTAAATAAAATGTGGAGAAAGAATTTCAAATTAGTACAGAAAGGACTTTTCAACATGGAGATAAATAAGTAGAAAAGCACAACAATGCAGCAATGCAAGTTCTTCCCTTCCTTATACTAGAAGGGAAAACCAACAAGGAATGCATTTAAAGGATCTAATTTGACTTTTTTTTTAATATACTGAGATAAATAAATTTATTAAAGATGACAGTTTAAATTTAGATCAGAAAAAAAAACCACAAACCCAGAGTGAAAGAAGAATGAGGTGTATTCATTACCCGTTTTTGGTTCAAGGGTATTATGGAAACTAGACTTCGGTGTACCAAGTATTCAGGCTTACATGGTCAAATGAGTCAAGCTAAAGAGTGTCATCTTTTATGACTGTCCTCATCTGCTATTTTCTTGTTCTTGGATGATAATTATGGCACTAGGCAGTTGACTCCATTTACCATTCGGATTTATTTATGAAAATATCAGTTTGTGACTAAGAATAATTTTGTTCACAGAATAATATATTTATTATTGGTGACCTGAATCACCAGTTCAAAATGGAAAATGGATATTTTGATATTTTAATAATGGAGATTTGGAACCTATAATAGCAATGTTAGTTCTTACGTAGTTATCAGAAGTTACTCTATGAATGCTGAAAGAAAGTTAATCATAAACATATTCTGAAATTCGAAATCAAGTTTAATTACTCTCATACTTTTTTCAGGTAAGTTTGTGTAATTGTGTTTTAGTAGGAAAAGCAGTAGAGAAAGCAACTTTTAAGTTCTTAAGTGGCAGAGAAAATGGGTTATATATTTACTTTCTGAAGGCATTCACATCGAATTCTCATTATTACAGAGAAAAGAGTATCATGTGATTTAAATTTAGAAGCAACAATGGAAGTTTGAATCTCCAATTTATTTAGCAGGACAGAAAACAATGATTTTTCACTCTGAATTTAATGCCCAAGAAACAGGAAATAAATCTAAGAGCCCCATATTTCCACTAGACAATCAGTAGGAAGACAGCAACTTTTCTACCCTAGCAGTGTTATCCATATAATTTTCAGGCTCCTCCTCTGGAAGTGCCACTCTTTTTCCACTGAATCACGCCTCAATGTACAAAATCTAAATAAGATTGACAATATTTTATATTCAGACAGCAAAGTTTTTAGAATGTAGGCTACTTTTATTTTTTTTTATTACTATTTTTTTTTTAATTTATTGAATGCCTGTAACCCTGGGATGCATACTTGCCCTGGGATTAATGGTAACAAAGCAATAATTAATCAAGTAATTAATCAAATAAGAAGGGGGTTACACACATTAATATGAAACATAAACACATTCTTGAATAAAGGGTTTCATCAGTCAAGACTAAGGTGATTTCCTGTTACAACTCTCACTGAAAAAGAGGTTGCTCTCCTCCCCTACACATTTGTACCAGTGAAAGGCTGGAAATCAACCCAATGCTTACAGCCATATCTGTTCTGACATGGCACTCCTCATTAAACATCCTCAGACACATGTTGCACTGTTTATGATTTCAAATACAATTAAAGAAATTAAATATGAAAAGTACCTTATTAAGACCATTCATTTGCCACTCCTATAAGCTTCCAATTTCAGGTTTCATGCTGCTTTGTTTAGCTGAATCTTAGCTAAAGCTTAAGCTTAAGCTTAGATCTTAGCTTAAATCTAAACAAGCTTAGCTTGTTTAGCTCTCACCAGCCCTAGAAATTTCAATACTTCTCTTAAACTGCTGTTCCAGACTACAAGATCTCCAGAATAGGAATTATTTTCCTGTTATTATCCCTTTTTTAAATATCTTTCAGTAGTTTTATAATAAAAAAATAATAATTACGCTCTAATAACTTAAATGGCAATCTTTCATACTCAGTGTTCTGATTGTCTTTTTAAGGTTTAAAGGTCAACATTCATCAGGAGTTCATTGTGCAAAAATGAATTATTGTAATTGTTTCTTGCCACAAGTAAAGGTCTGGGGGAAAAATAACAGCAGATCCAGAAAAGGGACTGAAGCATGAAGGAAGAAACCCGAAGTGACAACATGATTTCAGTTTGTGCAGAAACAACTGGGACTTACTGTAGTCTTGGGCTATTAGGTAAGACACTGGCATTTTAAAATCTGTGTTAACAAAAGAAAACAATAATTTGACTCAAGAATCTTGCTACAGTCTAAATAACAGAAGAAAAGTCTGGCTCCTTGGGTCCTATTCCCAGTCCTAAATATAACTTAAAATTTTGAATTCAGTTCCTATGAGTCATCTCAATAAAGAGACAGAGGTTTTTCTGAACAAGGTAATATGTTTTCAATAGGAGATCATATAGTTTCATATATAGATTAAAAAATATTAAGCACCCGTCTCACCACATCATTCTTGCAAAAAGAGAGCAGTATATTAAAGCAGTAAAAAAAAAAAAAAAAAATTCTATGCAATCTCTAATTAACCTTTTGAATTCACTGCCCCAAGCCATGATCATAGGAAAGAATTAATAGGTACACATGAGAGTATTTTAAAATCATAACAGAATTTAAAATGGTTACAGAAGAAAAATTTCCTTGTTCAGTATCATTCCTCAATGTGAAGCAAAAATATTTCCTCTTGGGCAAGATAAGATGCTGATTCCAGAGAAAAAAATTCCCCATCATCTAATATTTAGCAGCAAATTTAGAAGACCTTTACAGTATCATTGAATAACCCATGGTATTTTTACTGTCAAAGACCATTAGAAATTCGTACTTCACTAAAAGATTTTATTAAAAAAATATTAGCAGAATATTTTAAAAAACTGTATTTCCAAAATTGGTTATTTGAATAGACTGAATGCCAAAATAAATACAGAAAGCTGTACTAGTGAAAGTATCTTAATATACTCATAAAGATCTTTGGTTCACAGACACAAAATACTTCGGATCAAGATCTTATCATGCATTAATATAAATATAATACACGATAAAAGACCAGCAGTAAAAAAAGTCCTAATACAGTCGCAACTTTCCTGCCGGCCCAAATCACACATTGAGTCAGTCGATTCAGCTCTGCTGATGCTCTGGAACAGAAAGAACTAGAAGAAAATTGTGTCTTTGTCCACAGCTTCAGCTCAGAATTATTCTTCTCCTACACTTACAAAGACTCTTTGGTATGAAAAAAGAAAAATACTGTACAGTATGTAATAAGAGTATCAATTTTCTGGGTAATTTCTTCTTTTCTAATACATAAATAACAAAAAAAGAGATATTGTCTGCTTCATTTTGGCTGGAAACACAGAAACTAGAAATAAGGTGTGCGAATACTCTAGGAGAGCAGCAAATCCAGCAGAATATTTAGAACTGTTTCAGTAAAACTGTCTTTATCCTTCATGTCTTTAGAGAAAAACATAAATAATAAACCACTTCAAGATATTAATAATGCTCTGCAGAAAAACATTTGGGCCATTCAATCTTTCACAACCATTATATTTTCCATGTTTTGGCAACCATTTTTTCCCCATGCTCTCAATGGACAATGAGACTAGTTAACTCTTAGTAAAACTTAACTGCAGCATGGTAGCTCTGAAATTTCATTCTCATCCTCATTAATTTCAAAAGTACAAGCTGAGCAAAGGCAACTTCAAACTCTCTTTTGGCCTATATCAGCATAGCTGCACTGATTTAAGTAGAATCATACAGCAGATTTATAAATTAGTGAAATCTCATGTAAAAACAATATAATTGGTCAACAGTGAATACTACAGAAGGTTTAAAGACCAACTTTCCTGTAACATCATTCAGTATTTTATTTTTGGTATGGATCATTTCTTTCCAAATATTTTGGCCACAGTGAATACAGACAACATGGGAAATTTCTCTGCAGCGAGGAGTTTAATCTTGAACATTCAGTGCTTTAGTTCAGCATCTTATACAACATGTTCTTGATGTTAAGGTGAAGATGTGATCTGGATGGAAGGAGACAGCTGCATCCCTGTCATACTCAGTGGAAAACTGCTGATTTCATCAGGCTTTCCCTTGTGGTACCTCAAGGGGCTCAGACAAATCCAAACTGCTTTATCTCATCTGATCACTGTTTTCACTCCCTGTTTAGCAATAATAATCAGTAACATTCTTTTTATTTACGCCAGACTTCCAAATATAAGGAAAGTAGCACAGCATATTGCTTTAAGACACTTCGTATAATGTTATGTAAAATGCAGTTTGAATTTAATTTTGTGCTTTTATTAAGCCAGCCTTGTAGGCTGAGACATTTCAGTGTTGGTGATCTGTTTCCTTGGAGGCATTTTCACAATGTGTGAGATATTTTGGAGGCACAGGTAACTCTATATTTAAGTAAAGGCCCACAAAATGTATAAACAAATGAAAGTTTTGGAGCAGCAGAATGGTCCCAAAATCATAATGACAGTGGAAAATCAGGTGGTGATTAGATACTCTACAATTCCATTCTAGTAAGAATTTATGAACATTATGCTTTGTAAGAGTAAGGAACTTATGGGCAGGGAGGGTACATAGCCCCCATAGTGAAAAGAAGTATAGAGGGATAATATTTGTAAGGCTATATTCATGTCTAATATCTAAAGAGAAAATTAAAATGAAGGCAGAAAGAAGATCTAAAATGGAAACAAGCCACCACTCTTTTGTGGTTTAACTACCATCAGAGAGAAATAAACTTTGTATCACAAAGGAACACCATTCACGTTCAAGCACCAAGTAAATTATAATTATAAAGAAGAAAATAGAATGAATAGTTATTCAAATATCATATGTGTTTCCAGTACTATTTTATTTTCAGATGCATTATATAAAGGCACTTTTGTGAAACAATGGAATCAAAATTCTGTTCAGTCTGTTTGGTAAGTCTCTCTGTATGAATTGAGGACCTTGGGACCACTAGAATTTACTCAACAGGACCAAGGAAACTGTATTCCAAGCTAGTTAATTTGTGCTGAAAATTTCTGTCAGCAATACACCTATGCATGTCAGCTGGAAAAAAAAATTAAACAACTGTAACCAAAAGTGTGGTTTTGTAGCAAAGTTGGCAGTTTCTGGCCTGGGTCTCCTTTTGATGGGGTCTATAAACATCCTTTAGACATAACAGCAAAAAGTAGGAGCACCCTGCAATTTGCACCACGGGAACAGTGTGGGAAACAGAATGACTCAGGGACATCCTTTCTAAAGTACAATTCCTCCCTCACATCCTTCTTGTTCAGGTGAAGGGAACAGTGTGATTTGTGGTATGACCTGTCTCAGCGGCAATTTACAACTTCCCAGTAAAATCTCTCTGCTCACTCCCTTTTGCCATCAACTTGCTTTAGCATGCAGGGACAGGGGGGAGAGGATAGTGCAGAAAGTCATGTGCAGGGATGCAATGTACTGCTTGTAACCACATAAATATCTTACACCCATCCATTAGCCTCCCTGTTCCTGTCTCTCTGAATAAGGAGGGGTTGCTTGTCTCCTTGAAGGGGACAAAACAGAACTGCAATTTAGTCTTGGGATTCCCCCTGGCATTTTTATAGCTGAAGTCTGTCTGCTATTTACTCAGACTAATACTATAAATCTAACAAACTTTAAGGGCCACATTTTCAGTGTCATAAAGCATCATATCTGTCCATTTTTCAGGGTAACCACAGGGCTTTTATAATAATAGAGAAAATCAGATCTTAGGCTGTGACAACATCTCTGCCTGAGATTTTTCAGATCTACTGGTTTCTGGAAAAGCTTAGAAAAATATAGCAACAACTATAAATACTAATTAAAATTAACTTTCCAACAATCCTAACTTGCATTTGTCTGACTAGATTTTAGTCTTCTAAGTATGGGGAATTTGGGGTTTTTTCTTCTTTTTTTGATTGTCCTGATTTGTTTTTATTTCAGCATTGACTGTTTTCTTATATTGCTTTTTCAGTTTGTCCCTTACAGAGTCATCCTTAAATCTGTTTTTTAAAATTTCCAATATTTTTTAATATTCCTCTCTCCTTGTTTACTTGCTCTCTATTTTGCCAGTCTTATAAGGAGAAGTATTCTGCTCTTTCTTGGCAGTGATAGAATGGACAGATATAGAGGGAAAAAACAGGGAGAATAATCGCTGCATTTTTCCATATACACATAAAAAAAATCTTATGTAAGAAAAGGAATCAAGTGCTAATGAAATTGCTTTTATTCCTCATTCCCTCAACTACTATTCAGGAGGAGCTGGAAATGCTGTAAAGAAGCATGACTGGAAACATTTTCATTCCTCATATGGTCTCATTCTTCATAGTCTGAAGCAAGTTTTCCCTCAGATAAGACTGCAGCCCACTGTGCTGACTGTGAAGGACAACTTCCTTGTAACAGGGAAGAAGGCTGGGCTATAAAAAAAGAGTACCTGCAGCATTATCGTGCCAAGCCCTGAAAGAGTAGACTGATGAAAACAGCAGCCAGTAGGACAAGTCTTTATTTGGGGTCAGCATCCTCTCTTCATGTGGGACCATGTTGGTTAGCACTTGGTTAGATTTGCTGTGGGAATACTCAAACTACACCATATCAAGGTGTCAGTGAACAGGAGGGTAAGGTAGTCCCTCATCCCAGCTTCTTCAGAGGCTATCAGGAATAGAAGTTATTTAGTGCCTTTCATGTGCCTAATGGCAAGATTATTACTCCCAGAAGCATTTCACTGCATCCAGTTGTCTAATAAGTTAAGTGACTTCCATGACATAAGGAAGCTAAAGCATATACTGTATATAGATCTTAGTTTTAGACACCAAGGAACATGAAGATTTCAATCTAGTTCAAAGACACTGACATTGATGAGCAGGGCCTAACCCTGTCGAGTTTCCTTGTTTGTACCACTAAATACTTACGCCCTTTAGCATCCGTCTGTTATAGGCATATGCTAGATATTACATGGTACATATTACTCCCTCATTAGTTTGCTTACTTATAGTAAAAACTCAGAAAAAAAATATTGCTTCCTTTTGCAGGTCTGTATGTTATTTCTCATTTGCATGTTTTTGAGTATATCCTTCAAAAGTCTCATAAGCCTTTGTGATTATCAAGTTTCCTAAAGTCTACCTTAAATGATCAGCGGATAGAGAATGAAAAGGCAGTAATATATAAAGATGTCTTCTTAATTTTTCCATCCTGTAGTCATTATTTCCAATTTGATCTATTAATGCTGTAATTTTAAAACTCAGAAGGAAAAGAATCCTATCACAATACGAAATGTGACACTTAGCTCTAGCCAGCAGGAAACTGAAGGTGGCAGGAGGAGATCAGAGCCAAAAACCCAGACTCCCTAGCTCAGGCAGCCCAAGCCATGTCTCAGCTGCTGCCTCTTCACTGAGGGAAGCAGAGACCACGGTCTGTCATAAACTATGGCATTGTATCCTGCGGAAGGACTTAAGCAGTGCCATCTTAACTCTACATCACAGCAGTTTGCTGCCAAAAACCAGTACAGAGTATGCTGGAACAGTTTCTTTAACACAATCATGCTCTGGAAACATATTGGAAGAGAACATAAAAGCATAACCACTTGTTACCTTTTTTGAAGATGGTGTGGCTTGAGACAGCGGCTAAGTAATAAAATTTAGCCTCCACTGATTAAACAGAATAGAATTCTCTAGCCACATATGACAGATTATTCATATTACACATTTGAAAAAAAAATTGTTCAGGCTAATAATTATAACTTTTCTGGACAGGAATTATCATTATATGATCATACCCATTTTGAGCCATTAGCCTCTCCTTTCCCTTTTTATGAATATGGAAGAAAGAAAGATGGCTTAATTATAGCACTAGGAAATTACTTGCCGTTTGGTGGGGGGTAGAGAAGATGGTCTCATAATCACAATACAAAGTTGAGACTGTACAATATTACCTTAAAATATTTATTCTCAGTTACTCTCTCAGTTCCATTTACATCTGTAATAAGTAGCATGTTTAAAAGACACTCACATATATGGAATGAGAGTAGAAGAATGTAGAACCTGGAAGGTGCAGAGCCTCACTTCCTAAACACACAGATGCATTTTCTCTCATGCTTGCCAACTGTAATTTGTGATTGATGTGAAAATATGTAATATTAATATTGTTTGTTAAAAATAATGTGTAAAGACCACAAAAAATACATATTCATTCATGCTAATTTGTCTCTTTACTAGCAAAGCCAACTAGCCTGTGTTCATCTATCTCCAGAAGCACCTATACTGATATTAATCAGTTTGTTGAAACCCTGTGTCTTTTTTTTCCCCCCATTCATGAAGGCACTTCTGAGAATAATAATTACACTACTTAGCCTTTATCTAGTGCTTCTCATCTTTCAAGTGCTTTACAAATATTAATTCACTAATTAATCTTTCCAATAACTCACATTACTCCCATTTTACAGATGGAGAAGCATTAGCAGAGAGGGTGAGTGACCTGCCTGGGGCCATGGAGAGCAGAAAAAGTGGAGAGGACTAAGGGAAAAGATGCTTATAACTAGAATGAAATGGTGGCAGATGGGACAATTATGGTGATTGTTCAGCAAAAAAGCATGAGATTCCAGTGAAGAATTTAACATACCACCGGAGGGCAGGCAGTGGAAGTCCTACTGTGTATTAGACAGCAAATCAGTTTGCCAAAGGATCCACAAATAAAAAAAATATTAAAAACAACTGAAAATAAAACTTATTGCACTTTCATCATTTTTTGAAAACCAGATTTTTGAAAACTGTTCTTACATACTGACAAAAATCTTAAAAGTAATCACAAGAACAAAGCTAGGATCAAGAAACTAGAAAATTCTAATTTATTTGGGATCTAATTTGATGTGGGAATATCTGTTCTCAAAATTGGATTAACTAAATGTAAAGATGGTCCAATGTTAGTGGTATTAGGATTTCTATGCTTGGCTCATTTTCATCCAGGGAGTCTGATAGAAAACATACTCTCTGTAAGACTAGATCTAGCTCACATGTTTAGTTCCAACTGTAAGTAAAAAAATAGACAAACTTCCCTCTTAAACCTTGGCATTCTGCTTTCCAAATAACCCCTGTTTAATCATTTTTTTTCACTATGTTTTAGTTTGGTTTTGTTTTCTTTACAATCCCAAATGACTCCAGGAAAACAGACATTTCTACATTAGGACTACAGGAGAATATGGGATAACATTATTGTATGATACTGCTGTCAGGGAGACTTTTTCCTTAAGCCTGTAAGAGATACATCATTGTCTGGAATTTAGGACAGTGACTGGGGATGTGAGGTATCCAAGCTAAATCCAGGAAGTGAATTATCTAAGAGCAAAAGCTATTCTCTGTGTCATAATGGATACAAACCTGGAGACTGGTTTTGAATTGTGTTACAATCTAGCAAGTACAGTAAATGTACATATGCATATCCAAATCAAAACCCACAAATGGTTACACAAATATGCAAAGTATTTTATGCTCCATGTAGACCGGGAACAAAGTGAAAAAAAACAAACAAAAACAAACAAACAAACAAAAAACAAAACAACAAAAGAAAAACCCACTGAAAGATGTAAAAAATCTAGAAAATACACAATCAGGTCAAATTGAAATCACACTTGCCCCGCTCTGAGAAGTTTTGCTTTCTGTTCCAGTGATATGTTAGATATTTGCTCCAGTTGCACTTTATGCCAATATTGACATTTTGTATACAATACTGTAGCTCACTGACTAGTGGGAACACAATCCAAGAGTTCAGAAAGGTCCAATGAAAATGAAGAGCAGTGAGGGGGGATGTTAAAAGGCCCCTGACGGTTTCAAACACAGCATATGTGCTGTAATGTTCAACACTAAGAGAAGAACTCTCACCCCTGTAACCTGTGCATTTCTCTCACTAGTTATCCCCTTGACTGGAGATGCCCTTAAAATGAAATCTAATTACCTACAGAAAAGCCTTTTCAGGTTCCTAGAGCTTGGAAAGCAGATAATTTTCCAAGACACAGAACTGATACACCTAGTCTGTGTAAGAAGTCTAAGAGCAAATCTAAGAACTTGAGACAAAACTGCTATTTCAAAAAAAGAATAATAAAAATATATTTTGCTGCTGTAAGAATTTGAAAGTAAAGTTAATTGCTTTCTCTCTCTCTGGGTTCTACATTCTTTTAAAATTAATTCTCTCTTTAAACTTTATTTAAGATGAATGCTCAGGAAAAGATCTTCTGGGAATGACAGGGTATAAAAAAGACTTTATTGGCACCATTTTGATATTAATAACACAATTTTATGGTTTCATCATTTGCAAGCTTTGCAGACAATACATGTGATTACCAATCCAATCACTGACAACAGCAAGTAACTTATCACTTGTGACCTCAAAATTCTGTAGCAGTGGGAAAAAAATTGACTGAGAAGAGCTCCTACAGTACATTGTAATCAGGACAAAAATATTAAATTAGTAATTTCATCCAGTGAATGAATTTATGGTTAGGTCCTGCGATATAATGGGTTTTATGCTATTCAAAAAAGTAACTATCAAAAAACTTCCATAACAGTTCACATACATACGTGCAGGACTCTTGAGAAGGATGCTCAGTGATGACATGAACGTGTCATGACAGAAACAAAATGCTGCATTTTGTCTGTGAGGTTTACTTAGGTTTGCATAGCTTAGGTCAGTCTTTTGGAGTAAGGGTACAGATCACTCTCACCAAAATTCAGAGTACCGTGCAGAAAAGAATTTTAGTAGATAGGAAAAGTGGCAAAGAAAACAAAGAGCCTGGCTCGGCAGTGGTGTTACCCAACATGGAGGAGACAAGGTTTTTTTATAAAAATGTCAAGGATTCAGACCAGAAATCCTGAGTTTCTTCCCAGATGCTGCTGGGTTACACATAACCTACTGCAGCTTAATTTTGTGTTCCTTTTCTTCAGTATATTTCAGCTCTAAAAGGAAGATATGGATTTTATTTACATGAGTCCATAATTACATTTGGATGCTGTTGAGCAAGGATTGAGCTCAAAAGTGCTGCTGATAGAAACCTAATTACTGTTTCAAGAACCAAGTTCTTTTAAATAATGAATATTATTTATTTATTTAACCTAAATCTGTGTCAAAAACTAGACAGTGCTGTGTAGTTCAGTTCTGTAAGTTAAATGAGTGGCTATCAAGGTATGGCAAACTGGTTCTTAAATGTTGGGAACTGCAAGTGGACTAGCTTTACATATCAACTCATCTTTAATTAAAAATTGTTAATACACTCTGAATGTTGTTGATGTTAATATTTTAAAGTACCTAAGGTTATTCTAGGCTAAGCAGAAAAGTGTCCATTTTCTTTCTCTAGCACTCTTTTTGTTTGCATAGGCTTTAGTTTTATATTCTTCAAGCAGGAAACTGTATGTAATTATTTTGGATGTCTTCTTTTATTGCTTAATTAAAACTATAGAAAATGGCATAAAATAAACTCTCTCTTTCTCACTGACATTTGCACAGCAGCACATTTGCAATCAACCAAAAGCATATTTGTCCTATGTCATTAATGATAAAAAGGCACAAATTATTTATTTACACTGATATTAAGAATAAAATATTAATTTGTTGAAGAAAATATTGTATGAATAATAAATAATCCTGATCTTCATGAGAATGCTACCAGGAAGAAACTGTTTTAATTTGGTTTAGAAAATACAGGCATACACTCATAGAAGAGAGCTCTACTGTCTTGTAAACAGTGGTAAAATACATGTTTTGGAACAACCTCTAGGTAAGAACTTGCACAAGAAGCGTGTTACAATGATGGAGCAATTTATTGTGCTGTATCATTGACCATTAATTCTGAAAATGTTACTGTTTAAGAAAGAGAGTTCTACATAAATAAAATACATGAAAAGTGGAGAATTCACAACTAACACCCGAAAATAAAATAAAATAAAGTAAAATAAAGTAAAATAAAATAAAATAAAATAAAATAAAATATAAAATAAAGTAAAATAGAATAAAATAAAATATAAAATAAAATAAAATATAAAATAAAATAAAATAAAATAAAATAAAATAAAATAAAATAAAATAAAATAAAATAAAATAAAATAAAATAAA
>JAHLSL010000006.1:17514719-17529160 GCA_025920805.1 Petroica traversi | reverse complement strand
AAATAAAATAAAATAAAATAAAATAAAATAAAATAAAATAAAATAAAGTGTCTGTACTCTGGATGGTTTATTTTCTAATTCAGTAAAATATACATGTGAGATTAACGATAAATCCACTCATTACACTTGTCCAAAACCCTGAAACATTTTTCCAAAGCATGGAACAAAAGAATAATGAAATAATGATTGGGATGGGTCAGGGAAAAGTCGTGTATAACTATGGATATACCATAGCAGAAATTCATAGGCAATGTTGACTGCAACTGAGAATTTCTAAACGTAAATTTGCATTGCTATTTCAACATTTTTTCCCAATATTTTGGTCACTCCCACAATAGTTAAAAAACCTGTGGAAGTGGCCTTTCTAAATAGTTGCCTGCTTTTCAAGTGACTGGGGCTTTCCCATTGTTTATGTCTACCCTCACCTCAATTTTTTTTCTTTTACACTTGCTCACATAGAGAATTATCTTCTTTTTTGTGTATATCTTTTTTTCCAAACTGCTTTTTGATGCACACAGGAAAGCTATGGCAACGGTGATGACGTCTGCACCCTTTAATTTGTAGCACAATGCTGTCTCTACCTATGCCTCGTTCTTAATACTAATAGGCATATTTCCAGTCACTTCACTTCTACTCGGTATTATATACATTACCAATCCTTTCATGCAGGTCTCAAAGCACAAAGCTCAGGAGTATCACATTTTGTAAAACATCAGACACAAATATTCATGTTCCAGAACTTATGAGTGATTTTATCCTCAACAGCAAGCAGACTGGGAATGGTTGAAACTCACACAGACATATCTGAGTTAGTCCTAATTAGCTCAAATACCAGTAGCAGCATAGCAGGGCACAGTGAATAACTGCAGGCAAGCTGCCCATATATGTTCTTTACAGTATCACACCCAGCAAACAGGAAGTTTGAGAGACAAAAGGAATAATAGAGCACACATCTCTCACATTTCATTAAAGAAATCCACCCCATGCTTCAACTTTTTTCACAGTATTCTCATAGAAAGTGGTTCCAGTGAACCAAGTAAGATTATTTATATGAAATTTGTAACCCAGCAGATTGTGCGTCAGACCTGGCGTACATTTCTGCAAGACACTGTCCTTGCTTGGGCAAGAAAAAGACAAGCAAAAAAGGCATTGCTAATATACACACATACACACACACACACACGCATCATTAATTTGAGAAACATCTTAATAATACATTGCTAAAATATATGATATGCACATTGTCCTGGTTTCACCTGGAGTGGAGTTCAATTTTTTCACCATGCATGGTATGGGGTTATGTTTTGGCTGTGTGCGGAACACAGAGCTGATAATGTAGGAATGATTTTGTTATTGCTTGGCAAGGTTTACACAAAGCCAAGGCCTTTTCTGCTTTATATACTACCACACTGGTGAGGAAGTTGGAGGTTCTTGGGAGGCTGGGCGGAGACATAGCCAGAAAAGGTGACCCAAACTGATCAAAGGGATATTCCAGACCATAGGACAACATGCTCAGTGAGTAAAGGGAGGGGAAGAAGAAAGAAGGGGTGGACATTTGGAATGATGGGTTTTGCCTTCCCAAGTCACCCTTCTGCTTGATGGGGCCCTGGTCTCCTGGAGATGGCTGAACACCTGCCTTCCCATGGGAAACAGTGAATTAATTCCTTTTTTTGCTTTTTTTCTGTTCAGAGCTTTTGCTTTGCCTGTTAAACTATTTATATCTTAACCCATGAATTCTCTACCTTTTATCCTTCCAGTTTCCTTCCTGATCCATGTGGTAGGGAAGGGAGCTGACTGGCATTAAACCATGTCACACACGTAGACCTAGATGGAATTATTCATAAGAAGAAAGGGTGATATTACAACATCCTAACTAAAACTAAAGTTTGCAGAATTTCAACATTTTCACAATTAAAAGTCTCATTTTAAACAATACTGCAACATACCTCTATACCTTGTAACAACATTGCAGCTCGAGGCTCTCATGAGTAGTTTATTTAATTGACTTTGCACTCAAATTTAGGCTACCTATAGTTCATTATAGAATAGAATGTCAGTAGGTCTTCTTCCATCTGAACACAGATGTCTTTTTCAAAGTGAGATTTATCATTCTTGTTTGGCATCTAAGTCTTACCCCTTCAATTATAAAACCATCACAGACAATTTGCCATAATCAGATGCCAAAATTTTAGCCAATTAATATTAGCTGAGTAGAGTCCCACCATTCCTTTCCACAAGATTACTTTAGAAGACACAGACAGAAAACAAAACTTTTTTATTTATTTTTGAAAATACTTATTTTGGTAAGTGCTTTGCCTTTCCCTGTCAAGCTTTTACAACTTGTCTTTGCTTTTGTCAAAGCAGCCTTATCCAGATTTTTATAATTTGTAAATATTTTGTAAACATTTTTCATCTGTGATTCGGGCTGGGGGAAAGAGTAGAAGATGAGGAATAAAACTGCATAAATTTCCTCTCACTGAGATGTGATACCTTACTCTCTGTTTAATGTACCCTCCTCCACACGCCGCTTCCTTGCTTCCCCTCCTCCCCTCTTCCACCCCCAGGTGGCTGCAGACGCAAAAGGGGAACATCACAGGCTGAGGAAAGAACAAGTTGCTGGAAAAAGGAATGAGTTAAGAAAAGGAACAGTAAGAGCAGCAATATTAATAACAGAAGTGTACAGAATAGAGAATGCAGAGCTCAGCCCTACAGCAGCCATGACATCCAAACTGCTCCCTCCAGTCAGGAGCAGCATCACCACACTGCTCTCTCTGCCACAATGGGTCCATAGGAAAAGCACAACCTTCTTCTGGAGACCTGTTTTCCCTCCTCAGACGAGAAGGTGTTGAATGACAAAATGCGTTGGCCACACCCCCTCTCGCTGAACAATGAGAGGGTTGAAAGCAGGCCACCTACTCATCAACAAAATGTTTTCTCATATATTCACAGGTACGTTTTCAGTGTTAAGAAACTGGCCATTCAGTCCTTATTATTTCTGCCTCTAAACAGACGTGAAGTCCTGCTGTGGGTGAGGGCTACTGAAAGATGGGATTCATCAGTGGGAAGCGGACAGACACTCACTCAGAGCCTGAGTCAGTTGATATATGACTTAAGAAAAAGAGGCTTATCCTGCAATATCATTATAGGATAAATCTATTCATTTAATGAATGAGAACATAAATGTGATACCTGGAAATACAGGTGAAAGTTCACCTCAACCAGATGTGGATATATGGTAACTGGTCCTGTAAACAGTATGGACATTCTGTGCTTATTTTCAAAATCACACTGAAAACATCTTTTCCTCAACTCAGTATACAGTGCAACTTCTATAAATTATCATTTATTGCATTTAACTTTTAGGTTGTCAGATAAATATTGAATAGCTACCTAAATGAAAATTATTTGTTACATAGAGTTTATGAGCGTCTACAAATTGATTTAAAACATAGAAGGGTAATTTGAACTGCAGACACTTTTAGGTATAGACTATAGACCTTAATTTCATTTACAAGGAAGAACTCTGTCTTATAATGTCATTATTTACTATTGCCAATAGAAGATATATAAACAGGGAAAGAAATATCACAATTTTGACAGGTTTTTGTTTGTTTTTTTTTTTAATTAAAAGGCAAGTAACTCTTCCTTGAATAGTTAAAGAAACACTCAGCAAAAAAAAAAAAATGCAGAGCCTCTGTATGAAAAGTCTGAGGATCATGGCGTATTTCTTCATCACTCAAGAAAGGAGCAAGATAAACAAGGTCTGCCAGCAAAGACAGGGGAAGAGCTGTTTAAAAAATATCTTGTCAATATCTTATTTTCTGAGCAAATTAGCCATGCCTATGTGAAAAAACAGCCTCAGAAAATAAACGCCTGATTTGTCATTATGTCAGATGTTACCTTTTCTGAAATCAACATAATGCTATTTTTATGTTATTTTATAAAGTAAATGTTGTCTTCCTAGAGATTTTAGTTTACAAATTAAAAGTGTACCTGAATCTTAAATATCTCCATCTTAATATTTTTAATTATTTATATATATTTGATGCTTTGATCCTTACTGTATTTTAATTTCAGTGATACACTTTTAAGAAACTGAAATCAAAATAAAGTACATTCGGGGTTTGGGCTTCTTTTAGAGTTTATTTTTAAAATAATTGCAGTTTGTCTCATTGACTAATTCCTAAGTAAATATAACGTAAAATTAAAATGGTTTTCAACTTGATTTCATTTAGGATTTTTCCCTTCATATCAGCACTGCCTTGAAATAACAGAAACAATTTCAACTACAAAGACAGACATGGATAAATTCCCCCTCACTTAAATAAGATCAGATTTTCACTTCATACTTGCGTTATTTTATCTTTGTATGCCCTTCACTGTAAGCATGAGGCACTGGACAAATGAAGTCAATGAAATTAAAGAGAGGTGGAATAGGCATTAACATAGTTTGTTATTGTTCACCCCAACAATTCAGTATGGTTATGTGAAAATAAAAAGGTTATAATGAGAGCAGGGTATGGAACAACATGAATTCATTCTCACAACAGTAACTGTAATGTTAATGGCACATCGTGCTAACACAACCCACCCCAATTCAATTTAAGGAATTCAATCATATGTCCATTTCCAGCTGCAATTTACTTTTCTTCTTATAGTAATAAATAAATTAATTCACATACTATGCCCAAATTAAAAATAGAGAAAACACCTCTCATGAAATATTACCTCTAATCTCCCCATCTGTCACTGTGCAATGTGTGAAGCAACAGATACACAATATCACCTCTGTATTTAAACCCTTTAATACTAATAACTTGGTTTCCAATTCCTGATGTTCCATTTCCAGGCACATGAAGGACAAGCAGGCCATCAGGTACAGCTAGCAGGGATTTAGAAAGGGGAAGTCATGCTTGATCAGCTTGATAGACATCTGTAGTGAAATGACTGGCTTGACAGACGGAAGGAGAAGAGTTGATATTGTCTACCTTGACTTCAGAAAAGATCCCACAAGAACATCATAGAGAAGCTGTTGAACTGAGGGCTGGGTGAGCAGATGGTGAGGAGGATCAGAAACATGGTGAATAGCCAGCCCAAAGGGTGGTGAAGAGTGGCACAAATCCTGGCTGGAGGCCAGTAACTAGCAATGTACACTGGGATCAATTTGGGCACCAATTCTGATCAACACCATCCATCATATTCTACGCTGAACTGTTACTGTCAGCAAGTTTGCAGATGACACAAAACTGGAAGGAGTGGCTGGTACACCAGAGGGTCATTCTGCCATCCAGAGGGACTTGGGCTGGCTGGGGAAAAGGTCAGGCAGGAATGTTGCAAAGTTCAGTCAAAGGAAGCACAAGTTCTGTGCCTGGGGAGGAACAAACCCAGGTATGCTTGCAACAACCAGTTTTACCGAAAAGAACCTGGGGATCCTGGTGAATACCAAAGGAAACATGAACTAGCAGTATGCCCTTCACATCCAGGATGAGTAATAGGATCCTGGGATATTTTAAATTAAGTATGGAAAATTAGCAGGGAGGAGAACTTGATCCCTCCCGTTTACTCAGCACTGGTTAGACCATATTTAATGTTGATTTTGGCAGAATGAAGGTTCTCAGGTTTTGGTTCTATAAAGATTGAGATTTGAAAAGAGCATTTTATACCAATAGAGTGAGTTCCAACAAAGGGATACAACAATTACCAAAAATATTTCTGCAAGGTTGATTGCAAAAAGGCACACAGAAATCTGCATTTGAAAATATTGCTATCCTTATCCAAAGAGTTTGTTTTTAATATATCCAGAGAGCAGAGATATCTTAAAGCAGGCATTTATTGCAGGGCTAAAATGCAGCAGGGTTAGAACACAAGGAGCTGGATGAAGAAGATTAAATATGAAGATTCTCCAGTTGTGGCCCAGAGACAATACCTGAATTACATAATTCAGATTTGTGACTTTCTGCAGCAGCAGGAGATGACAACATGACATTTTTTAATAGCACTGTGAAAGTGGCAAGGACAAAGCATTCAAACACAGGATTGGTTTATGTCTTGAAGCAGCAGCATAACTAAAAACAAGGACAAGATGCTTGAACACATATTCAGTTACTCAGTGTACTCCAAAAACATTTCTTACAGCAAATAGGTTGTCTGTGCCAAGTCTCTTGCAGTTTTGGTGTGCTGTTCTGTTATTTTATCTTTCAAAAAATTGTGCAGAAATCAAACCCCAAAAAATGCATGTATACTACAAACACTATCCATATATAATACTAAAATTTTCAATTCTATAAAGTCCATATTTGCTACAGCACTCAATAATCTATCAAAGAGTCAGCATCAAGCCTTTCTTTTGCTTTTTTGGCTTAAGAGAACTCACAGGTAAGCCAGAGAGGGGAGCTGGCTAAACTGAGCTCTGTATTCTGCAGTTACATCACTTACAGAACCTCACACAATGAGTTCAGAGCCAGCTTTTGTTCATTTGTCAAGAAATGTATTTGCATCTCTCAGCTGGAAAGGCACTATGGCTAAGCTTTCCATTTGAAGACGTGTAATTTTCTATATCCTGCCTAAGTGGCCTCAGGAGTAAAAACTTTATTAGACATTCTTTAATTTTGCTAGGCTTCACCTTTAGTGGAATCAACTGCCTTGATGCTACTCCTAGTATTAACACTGGTGTCAGTTTCAATCTGGCATTTTACTTCTAGATGAGGAGACAGAAGAGCACTCTGTCATGTTGCACCTATAGCTGGAGTCCACTGGTGATCCAGACAGCAAAGTGTCCCAACACTATAGAATCCTATAATTTAAAAAAATACAGTAAACACTTGAAATTAACCTTTTCACCACCACAAAAGGTGTGCCTATGCCATTAAATTACACAGCATCTGTGACTGTTCCCGGGCACTGGGCTCATTGTTCATATTGTAAATCAGAATACTGTCCAGTTCAGTTGAAGCCTCAGTGTTTTCTTGCAAGTTATTCCCGTGGGAATGTGTTAGGGAGTAGCAAAGAGCAGCAGGGAATTTATATAAAACCATCTTGTTTTAGAAGTTAAGAGAGTTTACTTACACTGCTGGTCTCTGCTTTTTGGCCTCAGTGCCAGAGAAGCATTGAATTATGGAATGGCTTGAGTTGGAAGGAACCTTAAAAGGTCACCCAGTCCAACTTCCCTGCAATGGGCAGGGACATCTTCAACTATATCAGAATGTCCACGGTCCCGTGCTGCTGACCTTGAGTGTTTCCAAGGATGGAGTGTCTACCCCCTCCCTGGAAAACCTGTGCCACTCTTTCACCACCCACATCATAATGACCCTGGTGTGTTTCACTTCTCGATACAGACACAGCCAAAGTGATAAAGATCTAGAAGGAAGGCTTCTCCTATTGTTGTCTCATCAAGACTGCAAGTTAGGAAAAAGGAAGTTATCATGGAAAATGCATTATCCATGTTACATAAACTAAGAACAAGATGTAAAAAATCCTCTGCTTTTCAGGGCTGTCAGTCAGGCACAGATTTAAAGGCTTAGTGTTACTCATGAAGACAGAGAGAAAAAATCAAAAGATTTTAATGCTTAGCAATCCTGAACATATAAGCCACCACCACCAGACAAAGATGCAAGTCTTCATGACTGAAAATCTAGTCTTTGTAGTAAGTAGCAATTTGCAGAGTGTTTAACATAAGAAATCTCCCAGACAATAGGAGACTGACATTTAAATTACAAAGGAAAAACAAATGGTTTGTATCATCCACATCATATGTCATACACGTATTCTTGAGCTGCTGAAGAGCTCTTTACACTTCTCAGGCACTTTTACATTAATGATCTCCAGTTTTGACTTGTCTTTTTGAAAGCAGACATCCTCAAAATATAATGGCTTAGGGCTGCCAAATCCTGCATTTTTCTTCAATATAGACAAGTGTAGAGATACCATTGAGACTTCAGTTCCCAGAATAGTTTGTTTCCGCAGTGGAAGGAGATGGGGGTTTTTTGGTTGTTGGTTTATTTTTTTTTCTACCTCCCGATTCACCAAAAATCTATTTCACAGATGGCAAGGCATGTGTCTGTTAGTAGTTTTGGGAGAAATTATTAAAAAGATCAATTTCCTCCCTGTGTTTTTGTTGTTGTTTGTTTGGACATCTTCAAAGAATGTTACTTACTTATAAACTGCTATTATTAGTGATTTCCATCGCATTAATCAATAGAGATTCCACGACTCACAATGAAACAGAGAAAAGCAGAAAATTCTGAGACTGCTTAGTATTTCAGTGTGGCAGACACTGTTATGGAAAATGATAAAACTATTTTACATCATCAAGAGCCAGATCCAACTCTCCTTAACATAGGTCAGAAAACTGCATTTGGTAGAAATTGATTTTGGGTGTGATCCAAAGCAAGTTAAGAATACAATGAAGTGCAAGCAGCCAAGATGTATTCACTATTTGCTAACTACTCCAAGAGAGAAAATAACTAGATGCATCACTGAAACAGTAGCTGTCACAGAAATCTTGATTAACTTCTGGGTTTTCACCAAAAAATTATTCCAATGTTATTGGCTCATCTTAGTTATTTGGGAACATCACTTCCTGTGAAAAAACATTGCTGAGTTTATTAATTGCAGCCCTGTCCTAGACATCAGCAAGTATTTAGCTAAATACTACATTAAAGTTGGAAAATTGCTGGTAAAACTAATATTTTGCATAATCTATGTTGAAAACATTTCTGTGCAAAACAATTCAAGGGACTCATATTTCATGGACAACACATTTCTTAGAACATACTTTTACCTTGCTCTAGAAATTGCTTGGAGCTTCCTGGAGATATAAATATTGATTCATTTCACAAAAACCTTTTTACCTTATGAAGTAACAGACATACTAGAATTAGAGTTATGCACACCTTATAATTTCTGTGGCAGTGGAAATACTACCTTTCAACATTTATCTTTTCTGCCAAGAGAGAGAAAGAAAGCTCCATTTTCTGAAACATGAAACAAAAATTCAGTATGTAACAAACTACAACTTTCTGAAGTTTCTTAATATGAAAAACTTCACTCTGATTTAAGTGTACCTTGGTACTATATTTATTTCCACCTTAAATTTAACAAAAGTTTGAATGTCCTTACCTTTTTAGATATAACCAAGATCAAGCAATCAGGAACATAAATTTCACATAAAGAGAGAGAACAGAATTAAATAATCCTGTTTAAAATAACAGCTCAGAATGCAACATTTAATTTTGACTTTTTTTTCTAAATGAAAAGCAGTATGCGTGTTCCAAATCTTCAGGGACAAATTAATTCCAATAGATTTTTTTCTTTTCTGAAAAAAGTGATTAAAAAAAATTCTCACTGTGACATTGAATTATTTATTATTTAGAACCAGACTTCTAGATTGAGATGCTAAAAAGTCAGATCCTATCTCTGGATCTCATACTGACTTCTTTGATAATTTGGGTGAGCCATTTTTCTGTATCTGGCTCCTGTTTTTTCACCATAATGGATATTTCACAAAAGAATTACATATAATTTAAAAGTAAAATGAAATTAACATTTTTATATGTTTGAGTCCACGTGATATATAGAAATGGTTTTGTATTATGGTCTTCATTGATTTTGGTATCTTATTAACAATAAATTGCTTTTTATGAGAATATTGAAAAATACAGTTATTTCAAGCAGCTTTATTTAACTCTTGACATGAATCTTCCAACTAACAGAGAAGATTCCTGAAAAAGAGAAAAAAAGAAAAGAAATACCAGTAGGAGTGTCTGATCACTATCACCCTTTTAATTCCATACTCAAAGCATTTTCCTCCCTGCTGGTCTAAAAGTAACATCTCTAACTGCTGCTTTGGAGTCAGGCTGCCCTTTGAACAGCTGACAAACTGTTCAGATTCTCTGATAAAATAGCCAGTCTTCTATGAAAACACTATCCACAGCCTGTTGATTATTTTCAGGAAATTCATGCGAGCATCACTCCAACAATTTATAGAAAAGATCCTCCCCTTTTTATGCCCCTAGGGATATATGTATAGAGTAGTAGTTTCACAGCAACAGATTTATTTCCAAATCACAACATCCACATAATGTCAGGCAAATTAGTTCACTAAGCTTTCTGAGATCTTTCTCTTTGATGATATTCACCTCCCTACTGATAATTTAGTTTAAAATATTTATCAAGACACCCGGAAAAAAACCCCCAAAAAACAGAAAACCAAAAAAACAACCAAACAGAAACATTTCTAGTGTAAGAGAATTAATAATAATAGTATACAAAATGGGAGTTTTAAGAATATGCTGCCCTCCATTACATAATTACAGCTTCATTCTAACTGATCCTAGTTAAATCTCAATGGTCAAGGTCACAAATTTCCTGACCATTTTTAACTTCATACCTCCACAGAACCAACTGTTATGAATAACACAAAATACTACAACTGGAAAAAAAATACAAAATTACTTAGATCTATTTATTGAATAACAATGTCTAAAACAGACCAGATATAGAAAAAAGTTAAATTAAAGATTAATCTTTCCAATCTACACAGACATATACCCTATTCAGGGAAAGATTCCTAACCAAAGTCTGTCCCTGATGAATTTAAAATTCATTTGTACTGTGCCTCCCTAAAAGCCAGACAAGGAGAGACTTGAGTTGATGTAGAGTCTGGTATTTCTGAGGCTTCCTGCTACAGGAACCTGCTCAGACCCTTTCTGCTCTGAAAGGAAAGGTAAAAATCAAATTTAGAAACTAAGCAAGGAACACACAACATAGATTTCTTGCCATGGAGTTATCTTATCCTTCTGCTCTTGGCAAAACTCTCTATTGAAATAAATGTGAAGACTGAATTTTACTCATAATTTGCATATGCAGTACTATAGATAGAAGACAGACATTTCCATTCTATCTCAGAGACTTACTAGATCTATGATTTAGAAAAGGGCTGAATTACATGCTTACATCGTTTTTTGTGCTGAATGCAAAGAGCCAAAAGCATTTGCGAATGATATATTTTTCAATAAAAATATTTGTCTCCAAAAATCTTAATAAATCTCCAGATATTTTAATAGCTTGAAAATAATATCTCAAATAAAAATAGACCTAAAAGCATCATAAACCATTAGTAAGTAATGATTTTTAGGCCGCTAAAAAATCATTTTAGGCCACAGAGTGCTTATGGTGATCAAAATTTCCCTCAAAGGGCAGAATTGTGTTCTGGAATTTAGCGCTCCTAAAATCTTCCAAAATGAGAAAATGTAAAACAAACCTCTAAACCATAAGCAGCAAAGCCTTAAAATTTTTCATGCATCTAAAACTTCCTCTTTGGGATGTAACTAAAAGTCTGATTGTCCCACTGAAAAACAAAACTTATCCAATAAAAAGAAGTGTATTATTTAATTTTACCTGCCATGTCACTCAGCCTTACTATTCATATTATGAAAATTATGGGACCATGTTACCTCACAGTCTTATTGCTCTGATTGCAAATTGATAAACGTTTCAAAATAACTATTTAAAACCTTACCCATCATGCCTCTGAAACAATCTTACAACAGTATAAGGAAAGCATTACAAGGATGTTCATATGGAGAGATGACAGTTTTAGCACTATGATCAATTGGATTAGACAAAATACAAGATCTAGGATTACCTTTGATATTTCAGAGCTTCTTAAAAGGATTCAATAAGAAGACATTTTAGGCTAACAGAGCCAGAGAAAAGCAAAGGATAAAAGCAAACCCCTAAATAAATACAGTAGTTCCTTTTGCTCTTATAGGCTTTTATTCCAAAAGCATTTGCAAAGTCTAGAGGGTGAAGTACAAGGTCACTTGTATTAAAGACCTGATGAAAATTCGAAGAAAATGTGCAAGTCTGAGGAATGAGCAGTAAGGATTTCTCAACCAGCCCTTGAGTAATCTTACCTTAAAATACTAAGTTAAAGGTATGCAGCCCTGGATATTTGCTGTGAATGAAAAATCAAGTGAAGACTACTTCAAAACTCAAAACTCAAAAAAAAAAAAAAAAAAAAGAAAGACTATTTTCAACAGACCAAGTTTGGATAACGAAGTGGGAGAAGGAAAAATTATGACATGCAAATAGTGTAACATGGATTTTTTTTCTGATAACAGAAGAAAGCAGTCTATATAACCTGTGCAAGTATCTGTTTCCCTCCCTGGTCTTTCAGCATGGTCAGGAATAATTACCTCTTTTTATCTTTTACAAAAACCTTCCACCTGCCCATGTAAGAGCTTACTCATGAAAGATGATCAAAAGTATAGATATGGAATATGAAGCATGGCTACTTTTAAAAAGTGAGCAAAATTTATAAAAGCACACACAGCATGTTATGTTGTGTATTTGTACAGAAGCAGAATACAACTTCATTCAGTTCAAAAGAGTGAAAAGATGGATCCATCAATAAGAACACAGTAAAATTCAGAGATTTCTAGAAATCCAAATAGATATAAAATTCACATGAGTTGCACTCTTTGCTTTCCCCCAACTCATGGAATGCATCCGAGTAACATTTCATAGAACCTCAGCTAAGAGAAGATTCTGAATCTAAAGCTCACACTGATCATACAAGATATATGCAAACCCTGGCAGCAAAAATAGGCCACGTACAGCTATTTTAGCTCTCTAGCAAATCCATTTATGAGAACTAGGCAGCCCACAAAGTAACTCACCATGTTTCTGCATATAGACAATCAGACATGGATCTGATTTCCAGCTGAATTCAGGCAAAGCTTTGCTTTCAGACAGATTTGGGATGTCCAGCACTAGCAGTCTCACTATAATCTAGGTAAAATTGCCTCACAGGCAGAGCAGTTAGAACTCTACACACCAATCTCAGGGTTATCCAAACTAGTGATGTTGGAAAAAGAGATTCCTATGAACAGGGATCCTAACAAACTTGTATTAGTCTAAATTCCATTAACACTTCTAATTAAAATTAATACAGAAGAAAAAAAATCACTAAACTGTACCTACATTCTCTTTTTATCCAGGCACCCATTTAACTTCAGCCATGGTATCTGACTTTAGGAGAAAACTATCCTAACTTTTGTTTTTCCCATATTGAGATATGGTAATAAAAACACAAACCAAACCAAAAATCCAAACAGATCAAAGTTGTACATTACACAGCTAGCAATACCCATAGGATTGACATCGGTTTTTCATCCTGCTTTTCTACCTATAGGGATAAGAAACCCTATAGACAAACAAATCAACCCCACAAAAATCTTACAACCCAGACTGCTATGAATACCTGTCTTTGTCAGTCCCAGCCAAAGCCTCTCTTTCCAGAGGACTTTGTGGTTATATTCCAGCTAATTAGCACCATGCTACTTTGACAATACATTTTGCAATATCTTTTATGAATGATTTTACTACTAGGTAAGAATATTTTACTTTGTGTGCTTAAGGAACCCTTCAGTGATCAAACAGCCTTACTTCTTATCCCTGAGCTTCATCTCATTCTTAGAACAAACACATAAAACCAGATATTTTAATTTTTAAAAAATCAAGCACTTCTACTTAAATTTTTACCTCTCTTTTTCTTCTTTCCTTTCAAAATAATGTCTTTTTGAATGCATCAATTGCAATCATTCCTTACAGTTTTATATTCTGGCTTATGAAGTTAACTCTGTCTCACTTCACTGAAAGATACTTGAGTAGAGAGAGCATTAGACAAGGATTTCGGTTTTTAAAGCTTTTTACCTCCTTACATTCCCCCCTTTTTACTATGCTTTTTTTGTTTGTTTGTGGTATTTTTTTACTTCTCTCTCCTCTTTGGATGTCAGTTTTCCCAGAGGAAGCTCTGGAGAGTTACTCTGCAAGATTCCCTATGCTGGAAGCCCAGTCCCAGGGCTTTGGTATCCCTTCACTCTGCTGAGCTCAGCCTTGAGAACTCACGTAGTAGCAGAGCAGGCATCTAGTGTGGGGACAAGAAAGAGGGGGAATTTGCTCTTTTCCTCTTCTTTGTCTTCCCTATAGCTGTGTCTGGCCTTCTGTCCTTTCCTCAGTTCACAGAAAAACCTGCCAAGACCAAACACCTGAATTCAACCCGTTCACAAAAAATAACAGAAAACAGAGACTTCTGATCTCCTCAGACTACAACCAGAGACTGAAGCCACATTGCAGCAATCTTGAGATTTGGACCTGGATCCCACATCTTCTCAGACTTCTTCAGGAAGAGTTTTGCCTCTCTTTCTCAGGTTTTGGGCTAACAATGACAGACACCAGCACCTCTGCTACTTTCTCTCCAAACCAAAGATTTTCCAGCTGAAGTTTGAAGCCTGACAGCAAAACCAAGACAAAAAAATTTTTCTCTTGCCTTTGCCTCTTGTTTTTTGGCAGCCTCCACCTCCTGAACCATAAATGAAATGAAATAATGAAATGAAATGAAATGAAATGAAATGAAATGAAATGAAATGAAATGAAAT